>WKFP01014266.1:199429-223283 GCA_011057875.1 Pterocles orientalis
GTACAGGATCTCCACAATACAAAGACATATGTCCCCTCTCATGGTATCTGTCTCTGGTAGCATGGCGGTCACAGATGTTTCCCAAACCACCACTCAGATACGGTGAATGTAGGTTATAGTTCTGGACTAATAATTCAAATAAAGATTAATTTCTATTGCAAAAATGTAAAACACATTAAATGTTAATTTCAAGGGCAAAGCTAAATTGAAGTCCCTAAGAAAATACTTTAAATTAGATGAATTACCTGTAAAACAAACATCATAGATAAAAAGTGAATTTACTTAATATAAAAAAGTTAATAAAATGGGCTGTGAAAGGAAGATGAGCAGCAGTGTTAAGACAAATAGTTCACTCACACTGAAATAAAGCACGAAAGTTCACCTGTGATATAAAAGTTTATGGAAAATTTACAAGAGAAGATGCATTCCGGTGTGTTAAAGAAAGGACCGCTGGGAGCTGTGTGTTGTGGACTGTCAGTAGGTTCATCACAACGATTACAAATCTACTCTGAAGTGTTAAAAGAGCAAAAATGCAGAGCTAGGAGGTCCAGTTCCTCTGGGCAGGAGAAAAGAAATGGGTGCTGCCTTTTTTTTTCCGTACACTATCCTTCCACAGGTTGCAATGCAGGAAATTACAGAGCAGGTGGAAAGGTCAGGGGTGTGTGGAGAAATATTGCATCTTTCACTTCCCTGCTCCTCAGTTAGAGGTTAATACAATGCTGTGTTACATTGATTCAGCAATAGTTTTACATTTCCCTACTCCAGGAAAAATTTAACTCATAAACTATACCATTGGTTTTATTTATTTATTTATTTATTTCCCTCAGGCTACTTCCTCTGTTCTGTGATGCTCTTGAGGGAGTCAAATGATAAAACAAAAATTGGAAATCATAAGTAGTTTGTTAGACTGGGTTTTGAGACATATGGGGGTTTCTCTGACGGCAGAAATGAATTTTCCCCTTTTCTTTGCCTGGTTTCTAGAGAGAAAAGGGCTTAATGATGCACTGTGATATATACACTTGTGTGTTTGTCTGTTTTCTTATTCCCTGATAATAACTTTTTAACCCAATTGGTCCCATTTAAACCAAGTGAAAAATTAGAGCAATTAAAAAAAAAAAGTAAAGCAAGTAACAAAGGTGAGTGAGCCCATTCCTGTCCTACTAAGGGGGCACATCCAGAATTTCCTCAACTCATAACCTGTCAGAGAATCTGCATAAGGGAGACTGAAATCACACAAATTAAAATTAATTCTGCTACTCGTGGAACAAATTATTTTGTGTGATCTAAGCTTGAGTTGCATAAATATGAATAGTTTAAATTACTTTCAAAATAAGTCCTGCTTCTTTCTCTCCTGTTCTGTAATGTTTGCTTTTGCAAAATTTATGGTTTTCCCCTTTAATGCTCCAGGTGGTATCCAGGTGGGAAAAACACCAAATAGTTTTCTAAATCCATTGTTCCAGGGTAGCCTTCAGGAAGAAAACTAGAAATGAATGAACAAAGAATTTGATAGTGGCTAAGAAAAAAAGTCTGAAGGTTGAAAAAGAAACAGTGTTTTATTAACACATATGCTTTTTTTTTAAACCAATAACTTTTGACTGAAGACTAAATTTTTTATATTTTCATTCCATATAAGATACTGAAGCAACTTTTTGCAGTAAAATTTTTCTAATGAAAAATAAAGAGTACACTGCATAGTTGTGCTCCCAGTTAGCATTAATAAAGTATTATGTGTGTAATTTTTACAACCAGAAGTAGCACTGTGGTTGTCACATTTTACTGTACCCGTAGCTCGATTGTTGCAGAGCAGACAACTGCCAGAAACATTTCAGTTTAGCATGATGAATTTACAGTGACCCTGTCAAAAATCACTTTACAATGCCAACGTATCCCTTTGAATATAAGTTGAAAACCAGAAATAAGTGTGTCGAGGAAGGTTTTCAAATTCTCTCGGAATCCAGTCATTACTGGTGCTGTGGCCAGGCACGTAGGAACGCTGCTGCTCCGCGGGGGATCCCCGGAAAGTGAGCGTTAATCAGGGTAGTGAAAAGCAAGATCTTGTTGACTGTAGGTGCCCCGAGTAGGCTCTCAGCCTCCCAGTGAGGATGCTGGCGCGCAAAGGGCAGGCAATTTGCACAAAAGTGTAAAGACTTGTTGAAACCTTTTGTTAAAATTAAGATTGGACGGGTACAATTTGTCTGTGGTGTCTTCTGTGCTGACTGTGTTTCGGGTGCTTGAATCGCTACTTGTGTATAAATGCTGTATGCGGCGCTGCTTGGGTTAATGGGCTTGTTGAAGCCTCGTGTCTGAATTGTTTGGGCCCAATTCTGAGCACACACAAACAGTAGAAGAGACAAAAAGCACATGCTGTCTGGGGGCTTAATGGTAATTCTCTAGGATCCTGACTTTTTAGGAAATAGGGTATCAGGAAAGGTAAGTACTTCTGCATCTTTGATAAAGGATTCTTCCGTGTAGTGTGTGGTTTAAATTAATGTAAGATTTTTTTCTTACACTTTTTTCTCAGTTAGATTCTTCTGTATTTTCAATAGAGGCCAAAGTTGTTCTAACACATTTCAAATAGAAGATACGGTATCAGGATGTAACTCAAACACCACATTTGTATATTTTATAAAACTCTGATTTATGAAAGGGAATTGCAAATGTGCATCTGCATCTGCATAAGCCCCCTGTCTGCCTACCTGTATTATATTATATATTATATATTACCATAGCCTTCAGGTGACTCCTGGAATTAAGGGTGCCATATCGGTTCGTAGTCTTTAATGAACTTTTAAACCGTAAGCAATGGAACTGATTGCTCACATGTTGGTACAATTAGTTTAAATTATTATTTCCTGACAGTATATTAGACAACAGACATGCATTGTTTGTTCTGTTGTAATTTCCTGTTGTTAAACTGATGTCAAACGCTGCATGTAAAAGTCTGATGGCAGAGCAGCCATCTGCTGTGGCATGGGAACCTTTGCTGATTTGTATAAAAAACCCTTCACCGCTGAAACCAATATAAACAGAGGAACCTGCATCTCCCTCTTCCTTTGCTTTCTCAGAAATGTGCCCCAGAGCGCTGGGAGAGCAAAAAAAAAACAAAAGCCCAAACCGAAACCAAAATGAAACCAAAACCGAAACAAAACCCTCGAAACCTGCTGAAAGGTGGTAGCCTGGAAAACTGGAAACCATGGTCAAAAACAGCCCAAGGAAGAATTTCTTTGTTCGTTGGGAGAACTTTGGTGAGGTATGTGGGAAAGCACCTGTTCTGTGAACTTTTAATATCTGCAGTCACAGAATTTATGTCTATGAAATGTATTGTTATGTGGCTGCAAACGCTAATGTTTGTACATGCATTTGAGTTCCTCTCTTACTAAATGTTCTTGCTTGGAGTGTTTGTGGCTCACATCCTCCTCTGCCCTGCTCCTGTGAGTAGCCCAATCCACCCGCTGACTGACGAGCCACCTGCTCTGCTGCAGTGGAATTGGGGCCGATGCACAGGTTACACACAGAGCTGCCTGACAAATTGAATCAACGGCTCTAAGTGATTTTGCCTGTTTCAGAGTACTGGGAAACTCAAAGGGCATCAAGTCAAGTTACACATTGATCGCAGTTTGCCCTGTAGCTTTTGCACACAGAAGGAATCACATATAACACTTAGAAGATTAGTGGAAGAGGCTGCGTCAGGGGAATATCCCGTGCAAGCGTGTAGAAGTTGGACCTCTCTTGATGGTTAGTAACATCACAAGTCTAGCCATCCAGGAAAGAGCAAAATTTATGTTGATGTGTGCTTCCCAAATGACACAGACATAGACTTCGTCATCTGCTTCTGTAGACCTTGCAGTTCTCAGCTTAGTCGTACCATAGTTCATGTTTGGTTTGAGGTTGTGTTTCCTTCTTCAAATAAACAAAATATCAGAATATCACAAATTAGAGTCATGTCTAGATTTGTTTCATATAGAAACACAAATCTGTATGCATTAGTGTTTATGAACTGCTATATATTAGAATATCTTTACCCCTGGTCACTGTAGGAACTACGACTGTCTAGAGTTTGGATGCCAGACCAGTGACTGACTGTCTGAAAACACAAATTTTTTTTCAGGCTTTTCTTCGGAACCACAGAGGCTAACTGCTTCTTTGAAAAGCAGAAACAAAATAGCTTAAAAGAAAAAGTAAACTGTTTATGAACTGTTTATTCTGATAGCTGGCATTTAGAAGACCATACAAGGTACTGTATGACTTACTGTGATATGCCAGGAGTCAGCACAAGGGCTTATCTTTATTTCATTTGCAATGCTTGCGCTGGCTGAGACCTCCTCCTTCTCCTTGGTGTTCTGATAAGCAAATTTTGCACCAACTCAGAGCATGCTTCTCAGAAGAGTGTCTTCTTGAAGTATCACTAAAATAATTTAAGTAAACCTCTGTTTACTGGATCTCCATTTGTTGATCAGTAGTTTATGTACAGTAGGATCAGCTTTGGCACAGATGTCTGTGTTTCATCTTTTCTGAATGGTCTTCCAAGTCATCTAGTCCACTAAATTATCCTGAAGGTTCCTGATTTCTCTTGGTTGCCAAGTAAATTTCTTATTTGTTCCGTGTCTTCTCCCCGTTAGTTACTAAAAGCACTAACACAATTTTTTCTCAATTTCATTTCTATTTCTAAGAAACCAGTCACTTGGTCTCTATTGTTGGTATTCTGTCTTACAACCATAGACCTGGTAAACCAGAAAACGTGTTCTCTCACTTCGTACATTGACTGGGGTTGCCAGTCAATGAGAGGTGACAGCGAATGAAACCGAAGGATTCGTTCTGTGGCATACGTACAAACGTTACGGGTTGTCTCCCATCGCATTCTGTGGTTTGGACACATCCTTTGCTTCTCTCACCTAATCCTTACTGCTCAGTGACAATAAATCTTTTGGGAAGAATGTGCTGCTTGAAACTCTTCCTAACACAATTTCTGGGTTTGTTTTTTTTTTTTTGTTTTGTTTTTTTTGCTTAGATGGAAAGCTTGTTTGTTTGGTTGGATGTTTCAGTGAATTCCTTCTACAGAAAGAAATGAAATATGCGTGTGTAGTACCTTTCTTCATCAGACATGGAGGTGGCTTGGATTCAAGGACTGATAGTCTTTTGACTGGACTTAAAAATGCACTGTGGCCATTGTTTAAGGACAAATGTCTCCATAAAATCTTTCCACAGAAGTGACTTGCTAGCTTCTGCTTTTGTCATGTGCCCTTTGCAGTTTTTTTTCCCCAGCTTTCTTGATTTCAAAAATGACAATGATGGTATTTGAGTTTTCAGTGAATTTCTGCACTGTGATGCGTGTTGTGAAGAGAGGTTTTTTTTTTAGTTCTGCTTCTGGGCTCCCTCTGATCTTTGTAATGTACAGTGCAGTGCTGCCTTCCCCAGGCACTTTTCTTACCATTTTCTTAACTTGTTCTTTCTGCTCCTTGTATGGAGGTAGCTCCTGGAGCTATGCAAGAGAGTCCTTCACAATACCAGCTAAATTGCAGAAAAACATTTATAAGGATTCCACAGAAATTAAGAATTATGAACATTTATCTTTTTTGAGCTCAAAATGAAGAAAAATTAAGATTTTTCACAAGCATCCAAAAAGCTTTCCACCTTGACCTGCAAAACCAACACCAAATATGAAAGTCTTTCCCATTCTAGATAAAACATTATTTGTGTAGAAACTGCTTTTCTTAGGACTGTATTAAGATCATAATGAATAAACAAAGATTATTGAACCAAAGACAAGGATTTGTTCATGGAAATGTATTTTGAAAACTTGAACACCTTTTCTTTCCTCCCTCTACCTGCCCGCACCAGCGAATGACCATCTTTCAAAGGAAGCAAACATACAGCAGGAGGAAACTGTTGTTCTCCCTGGAACAGAATATTTCATTTTTTAATAAGCCTTCAGATGTTTTTGGTTTTCTCCATTTTTTTTATTGTTAGAATATGAATGTCTGAATTGATCCTCCTGTTTAAAGTTGTTTGGAGTCTTGCTCCCTGCCACAGATTACAGCTGTGAATCCTGGAGCTCTTGTGAGCCAGATGACCTGCCTCCTCCTGTGGCTCACAGCACGTGTCCTGCGAGCTGGCAGCAAGGGAAAACCCTGCTGCTCTTCTCCTGCTCTGGCTTCCGTGGTACTTGTGCTTCTAAATACGTTGCTTTGATTTCTTGTTGCAGCTGTTTTGGGCTTGAGCCTGTGTTCACTAGCCAGGCAAGAAAGATATTCAGAGAGATTATCAAAGAGATAATATTTCATCTTGGAAAGTCACCAGTGCTCATCCTGGAGCACTTGAGTTGTGCTTGTGAGCACAAAAGGCTGTGCGCAGAGGCAGCTTGTGTTCCTGTGTCTGTCTGCAGGGCTGTCTCCATGAGCTTGATCATAAAGTGATCACTTTTCTTCTGCTTAATACAACGTGTTTGTTACTTACATGGCATTAGTAGGTATGAATACTGAACCTGCCACTTTATTTTGCTGTTTGTGTCCTGTAGTGTTGTGTTTATACATTAGACTGCCTTAGCTTGGTAGGACTGAACTGGCTGATCCTTCCAGGAGCATTTCTTAACCTGCGACCTGGTGTTTTATTGTGTCCTGAGATACAAATTTGCATTGTAGAAATACTGTAAGAGGTACACAACCTTAGAGTCCATCAAAAACTGGGAAACTGTCCCAATTATCCTTTGATTTTACTGGTGGTTTTAACAAGAAGATTGGTGCTGTTTTGAAACCAGAGGAGTTACAAGGATCGCGGCACAGCTGTGTGCACCTTTCCTACGGTGCGTGTGAAAAGCACGTTTTGCCCACAGACAGATTACAGTGATTTTTCCGGTGTAACTTGGCTGTGTCGCTATCTCATTTGTCTTTATTTATTTATTTTCCTGAAGTGTTTTGGCCTGGCTTGGCATGGCTGTTCATGACAGTCTCTGTCTGTTTGCACAGAGCTTCTGCCCTTGTCCTCATCGCAGCACGGGTCAGCAGGAGTTAACTGGGGCTTGGATGCTTTTCCAGCTGAAGGACAAAACTGTTCTTCCTGCAACCTGTGTTTCAGCAATGACTAAAGAGAAGTTTTGTAGCCAACATTAAAAAAAACACATGGTTTCCTGCAGCTGGAGTCTTAATCTTGCATTAGACTTCCCACAGTCGGTGCTGCAAGTGGCAGCTTTCAAAAGCTGGTGGTACTGCAGCTCTTCATTTTGCAATTGCAAAACTCTCAGTTCGACTTAAGTTTATGGCTGCTCATCACAAAACTACCGAAAGAGAAAGAGCTTTTGCAGCTTCTTACTTTTGGAGTTGCCGCTGGGAAATCAGTGGAGCCCAGTCCTGTTATTTATAGGAGACTATGGTTTCTGTGCTGAGGGCAGACAACCACTCTGGACTTTATTTAGCAGCATTTCTCTCCATTTAATTAGACCTTCCGTCCCTCTGTCCTTGGATATTCCTTTCTGGAACCAGCTGAGATCTCTAGTAGTGGAGTTACATAGCTTGTACAGATGATGCTAGTCCTTTTGTTTTAACATGTTTGGCTGTTCACTTCCCGTGTTGTTCTTGTGGAAGGTGCCATCATCTTAAATCCTCATCTGAAAATATTATGAGCCCGTCGCTTTTTTTTTTCTCTTGACTCACATTTCAAAGAGATCTGCTTCTTTTTATCATCTTGTCTGCCTTCCCATTACAATTTTACATTGTGATATTGAAGCAGTCTTTGATCGTTTGCGTAGGTCCTTGTGTGATATGTTCGGTTGCTTGTCTAGTAGCATGTTCACATGCTTGTCGAGAACACTGCGTGTCGGTGAGACACCTGCACAAGCCTCAGCTCGTCTGCCTCAGCTTTTTGAATAGCTGGCATATTTTGTCTGATGTGCTATGTAAATTGTCTGAGTGTTTGGCTGAACCTTTTTTTGATAATTAATATATTATTCACCAGGGATTTTTATAAATGCATTTCCTACAACTTCTTTCTTTTTCTGAATAATAAGAACTGAATATGCACATGATACTGTCACTGCATCTTCCCAGTTGCTCCCCACCCCCTTCATTGACATGATTTCACCACATTCGTAGATAATTTGGTGTTTTTTGTGCTACTGATACTATATGATAGTGAAAATTAGTTTACTGTTGTAAACAATATTCACTGCCTTTAAACGCTTGTGTAAGTTTTGGCATCCCTGTGCAATGACTCATTTTATAGGTCTTTTGGACCAGAAAGTGTGTTTGTTGTGTTGGCAGAGATCAATGACACTTGAGTTACAAGTTTTGTTGAAGTGAAGAAGGCTAACGAGTGAGGAACAAACGTGAGTGTGAGCGGCAGAATCTGTTTCCCTGTGTTAGTGGGTGAGGATTCTCTCCTTCTTGCACCCATTAAACTGAGTTTGGGGTGTTGAAGATTGGTAAAGTTTATTTCTGATGACACAGACCGATGATTTGAGACTTGGTTTTTTTTATCAGGAATATGTGTAAGCTTCCAGGAATTTTTTTTCATTTTATTCTATTTTATTTTATTTTATCTATTCTATTATGTTCTATTTTTATTTTCCTTTCTTTTTTGTGTGTGTTATGGTATTGCCTTAGGAAAAAAAAAAAGGCAGGATTAATGGTTGCTGTATAGTACTTGGGACTATTTATGGGAAACAGGGAACAAACAGAGAAGTTCCTGTAGCAGGAGGAAGGGGAGGGAAAGGACCTAAACTTTTATTTTGGCTGCATTTTGCATAGTCTGAAAGCCTCAGGGAAACTTTGCAGTGTTACGGTAGGTAGGCTACAATGTACTGATCCAGTCTGAAGATAACCAAAGCACAGCTCAGGGTGGGGAGTCTTGAAACTGATTAAAAGTAATCACAGCCCCGTGGCCCAAGGCATGCAGAAAACAGAACCATTAATGCTATCCGGGAATCCATATAATGTCCTACATACCAATTGCCAGGAAAGAGAAGAATAAATTTCTCTAGCACTTTTTGAAGCTAGGGAATTTCTTCTTTCTGCCAGGGTGGTGAATAAGAGCTTTATCCCAAAGTGTCTTGAGTACCAGCCCCGATGCTGGTGGGGGGGTGAGGTCACTGCCGCACTGGGGGAGCTTTCTGTATCCAAGGGGTGCCTTGGCTTTTCATGTTTCTTAATTTCCAGTCCAATTTATATCCGTCTGAATTCATAAACCAGTAGAAGCTACACTGAGAGATACCAACATCTTACTTTGTGCTGAGTATATTGTAATATATAGAATAACAGTGGGAGGATATTGCTGAAAAATAATTGCAATGAGATATTTCATTAATGGCTTATCCAGAACCTGCTGGGAATGCCTCGTATACTGTTGATTTCAATAAGAATATTTACTGCAATAAACACAGTAGAGGTCTATTTCTAGTTTAATATAAAGATTTGTGTGAAAAAAAGATTAATTACGTTACTCAGTTGAATCTCTTGAATTATCTGAACCATATGTGTGGTTACTCTTAAAATTATCCAATTTATTATTTTCTAAAGAGCAGCTGGGGAACTGGTTAATATATAAAACTGAAAGCAATGTAATTACAAACAGAGGGGCAGAGGTAAAATTATGCAGTCACGGTTTAAAAACTAAGCCTTGAGTGTCTCAGTGTATGCCTACTGAAATGATTAGCATTCGTTTGTTTCAGCACTTATCTCAATGGGATGTTTTTGTCACAGTGCTTTATTCCACCTGTTGGTAAACCAGTAAACCACCTCATTCACATTCCTTCTGTTATTATTTTCCTTCTCATTTGTGCCAGTTTCGGCTTGTTTTAAATAAGTTCCTTATTTTCGTGAAGATTGGCAAAGTCACAAAGGAAGCTGAGAGCATTTGCAATAGAATTTAAGAAATGCAATTTTTTTTAAAAAAAGGCATTTCAGGAACATCTGAGAGTATATATCTTTATTTGAGAATTTAAAATTATAAAGCTCATGTATTGCTTGCAAAAGATGGTTCATCCTTGAGAGATGTACATGTGTCCCCTCTGTACAGGTCTGTGACTTTAGTGCTTGGTACACAAAGTGACTGTGTGCTTGCTGGACAATGGTGCAACCATTGCTTCTGGGTCTAGCTGACCTCCACAGGTACTGTGTGTAGTATCTGACCACACAGTTGTAAGGGTTAAAATTAGAGAATGAGGTCTTTTTACCCTAGGTGACCACCGTTTTTAAAAATAATGGTCATAATTTTAGAAATCAGGGTGTACTCACATTTCTCAGCAGACATGATTCTGTACAAGTGTCATACATTGTTGCTCTTTTCACATCATTAAGGGTAGCTCAGACAGGGTGCTTTGAACTAGAGGATTTTTTTTCTCGTTTTATTAAAAATACTGAATTTTCCTTATTTTTTTCAGTGTCGTGCATTTTATAGTGCTTCCTTATTAATGCCTTTGTTTTAAAAATGGGGCAGAGAGACTCCTGATCTCAGCAAATATCTCAGTGAGTACACTTTTGCTTTGGGGCAAGCACAACTTAATATTCATAAATCTTGGAATGCAGAAGCAGAACGTGAAGAGAATCAATGTAGATTCTCAAGTATTAGGTATTGGGGCTAAATAACTGATGTGAACAACTTAACAGAGGTTTGGCAACATTATTAAAGTATCATGTAAGAGCCAAGCTATTTCTAAATTTAAAAAAAAACCCATGGAAAGGTCCCTAGTAGTAGTTGACATTTCAATAAAATATGGCTAAGAAGAAAATACCTCGTATAAAGAGATCTCTACAGAGTAACATAAAATGAAACAATAAAGTAGAAGCCAGTGAAATAAAACAAAAATGGATCCTTGTAGTGATGCCTGAAACCTGAAAATCAATTAAAGCTAGTTTTTAAATGACAAGCAAGTAGTCCACGTTATAAAAGATGCAGCAAATCGTATGCTGCACGGAGAGCATGTGTGGTTTAAAAAATATTTATTTCTGATTGATGAAAAAGTCCCAATAGGTGCCCGTTCCATGCATTACTTTCTCCAGAGCCATATTAACAATCATTATCTCAATTTGCACCGTGGATAAAAATGCAAAGGCGAGCATGATAGAAAATATTCTGTAACAAACACACCCCCCTCTCGCTGGAGCTCAGAGTTGTGCTGAAGATGACCCAGGAGGAAAACAGGCTTTGTTGCGTATGGAAGTCAAGACTGGAATACAGCTCAGAGTGCTCAAAGGGACTGGCTCGGTGGAATAGGACTGTGCTGTTACTCAGACGTGGTGACACTTCAGGGTTGGGGGGGAAAGATTTTCGAGAAGTGCAGGACTGCTCTGTCTTACCTGTGGTTTACTGATGTTCGCTAGTGGACAGTTTGTCAGATTCCTGTTCTTTTGGTCATCACTAGTGATCTTTTCTTCCATAATAACTGCCTTTTGTTTGTGCAGATATTTGCTTTTATTCCTTGATTTGTGCTTTATAAAATAGTGTTTGAATACACGGATATCAAATGACTGGTTTTTGTTATTATACCTGCTTCTCAGGTGTTTGTAATTTTAAGATGATAAACTGTAATTACTCCAGTGAAAGCTGGAAATCCCTGAAATAGGTGAAACGTGAAACTTAAAGTGTGTGTAAAGAGCCATTTTGCAACTCTGGCAAACTTTTTTTTGTATTTATCTCAAAACAGGCAAGGGAGGACCTACAAAGTCTATGTCCTCATAGCACCCAGCTAGTGATGCTGTAGCTGTGACTTTGTCATCTGTCTGCGGCACTCTAGGAGTATGACTGTCCCAGATGCTCCTGGAAATGTGTCAATAGTTTATGTATGTATATTTGGGTTTGAAAAATACTCTCTATTGGAGTGATTGCTATAAAAATTTGTGAGGGAGGCTGTGTATGAGGGAATGGTTGAAGTCTTCTGCTTTAAACAATTTGCTGATAACTACGGTAAAATTTTGTATTAAAAGGGTGCAGGACTGAAAAAATCTTTGTACAACCGTTGTGCTCTACTGATTCTAAGTGTGGACACAGAAATGGAAAGCATACAGCAGCGTACCTACCCACTGTGGGTAGAATCTCTTAAGAAATATAAGATTTCACAAATGTTAGAAATATGGGGAGAAGAATTTAGTAAGAATGTGCAAGGAATGCAGGCTAAAACTCTTGATGTATGCACTGCAACCAAATGCATTTACGTATGACAGAAGTCTAGTAAACTTCTTGGGTTCTCTAGTCTAGACGATGAACACAGGCTTCCTGCTTTTTTTTTAGAAGTAGTTTGAACAGTGCTTGAGCTGTTTATTGTTGAGTACTTATTAAAGTTATAGTTGCTTACTGAATTTAACCTGTGCAAATCTAACAGAATTAATAGTTCGATAAACATGGTCACATGTCTCCAAATGTGTTAAATTTCCTTGAGAAAAAATACACAATTTTTACTAGCTCTAATTTTTAATGGTATTTGTTCAGAGCTTTGCTTTGATGTATGCTGTCACAGGTTCTAAATTCATACATTTTAAGTTTTTAGCAATATTTTATATTTCATTATTATTTATTATTTTTGTCACTAATATTTTAGTGACAAAATTTCTTATTAAAGTGCTGCCTTGTCAGCTTCGGAAACAGTTCAGGTATCCTCTGGAGAAGGTGCATGAAGTTCCCTTGGTGGTTACGTACAGTTGTGGACAGGGAGCCCCATGGAGTTCAAATTCATTGTCAGTAGCAGACAATCAGGCGATGTCAACGTAAGCCATAAAGCAGTTCACCAAAATGGACAAATAAAAAATAAATCGACACTGTAAATTACTTAAATTATTATTACTGTTTGTTTTTATAAACTTGATCTATCTGTACATGTGAGCACCATTTTGCAAGGTGGAAGCAGTGACTACTTGGTTTGTCAGAAAAGGGCCAGTGAATAAGAGTAACTTATAACTTTGTATAAGCAGGAACTAGCAGGCATTTTCAGTGAAACAATTGGATTTGTTAAAAAACTCATTTTTCTGATACTAGAAAAAAAATGTTTTATCACTTTGTGGGAGGTTATAAGATTTTTTAACGTTCCTTCCATTTTTTGTTGTGGCTTACCTCCTTTGTTAACAAAATTTAGTCATTAAATGAGTCTCCAGGCTGGTTAAAATGACAGAAGTAACAAATAAAGTAAGATAGTTTCCATGGATGTTTGAGAAATTCAGCATACATCTTAGTATCAATTTTTTTCTTTTATATATAACAAAATTTGTTTTTCTTCTAGAGGTTAGCAAGAAAAGCTACAAGACCAGTTCAACTCGTCCAATTGTAATCTGTCCTACACACCTTACAGAGCCAAAACACGACCTTTTGGACCACCAAATTTCCTAACAAAAATACTGATTTTACAGTACTTCTGCTTGTGTCAAACTTTGTAATGCATGCTTATCCCTTATCTATTTTTTTTTCCAGTGTTATTCTGGAGCTGTGAAGATTTTTTATTTTTTTTTTTTATTTTGAGTAGCAGAGAATTGATCTGTGATACCCGTGCTGTGAAAAACATCGTGACCTAACAGATAAAAGATTTATACGCCTCATATCTACCGTACATGGTTTTTGTAGGTTATTTAAACTTTTGGTGTGTGTTAGCGAGGTCTGGCCTACCAGCAAAATTCAGAGTTAATTTGTGAAAACAGGCTTTCTGGAAGGGCAAATTCCCTGGCATTTCAGCAACAATAAGGATGTCTGGATGAGTTTTTGAAAAACATGGATCTTATTCTCTGCAAAAAAGTATTTTTTCCCTTAAATCCCCAGAGCGATTGTACGTTATTTAGCAGATAGGAAAGTGTAGAAGACTCTCAGAACAGGGGTAGCCAGACAAGTGCCGTAAGAAGGCAAGGTTTTGGTGTTCAGGAGAAAATGAAGACCTATCGATCAACGCCAGACTGCCACCTGGTGCTCGCAGGGCTAGGAGCTGCCTGCCTGGGCTCTTCCTACCCCTCACCTTTCGAATTAACTAAAGTCAGCGGGAGAACTTGCCCATTTGCTTAATTGTTCGTAACTTTAGGACTGCGTGATCCGAATGAATCCGTTTCTTGGCAGTGTAATATTACGAATTTTCTTAAGATTAAATTGTATCTTTAAATTATTTAGAGGTCTTAACTGCTCATTAGAAATCACTTTCATAAAACATGTAATTGTGTTTTTACAGAAGAAAATATGTATATTCTCACTGTGGCAACACTGTAGAAGTTTAGCTAATTAAATTTCTGAACAATTGTAGAAATACGTGTGGACATATTTTACGTGTCATTAGTTGCCTCAAATTGTTTTCTGTAAAAACAATAATGTAAATATCGTTTTATATATTATATCTTTTACATATCGATAATTTAGTCAACTAAATCCCTTATGTATTCAAGATGCTTCTTTGAGTCGATGAGGATCCCATGGGTCAGATGGATACACCAAATCTCACTTCTTTCACAGAAGCTGGGGTTCGTGTTCTATTTCAGCCCCTCTGGCGAAGCAGCTGGGCTTCTATGCTCTGCAGAAGCAGAGGGGCACTTCCAGAGGGCAACGCGTCCTACCCGAGACTGATCTCCTAAGACAGAAGAAAGACGAAATCAACTCTAGGAATGGCCATTTCTCCCCGCTGGCTGTAGCCCTAGAAATCAGATTAGACCAGTAAAGTTGATGAGAGGAATTTCACTCACACTTTCTTATTGGGAATGTTCTGCTTTCGGACATAAAGAGCGTATCTCAGCTATGAGCCACGACTAGCTGATGCTGCATATTAATTTTCATTAGATTTCTCTCCATGCTGTGAAATAATCGTTTAATAAAGCTTTCAGGGGCAGTGTGAACCTTAGTAATATAGGTTTAATAGATCTGTTGCCTGGGAACTTATATCTAGGCTTAGGCGCAATGCCAGTAAAGACCCCCATAGGTGGCCTTGTCCCTTGTGTAGGTCTTAGACAATCCGAACCGGTTTCGGTAGAGTTTTTCTTGGTGGGAACATTGAGAGTAGCACTCAGTGCAGACCTCTGCTGGAGAAAAAAAACAACATGCAAGTTTGGAAGATAACATTAAAAATGTCAAATGATAGTATTTTCCACTGCTGAAACCCATCTTGTATGGTGTGGTCCCAAACCTTAGATCATGGAAACATAGCGTAATAATTACACGCAATCTTTTTAAAAGGATGCTTATTTTTTAAAATAATGTCACCGTTATATTATGTACACTGTTTAAAAAAATCTGCATATTGACAGTAAAATATATCCAAAATTAGCTCATAATAGTGCACTCTGGAGAGAAAGGGTTTGTAACCACACAAGGGGCAGAATGACTGGACTCTTTGCTGACAAACCGTGACAGAGGCACAACAGGGTTGTGTCCTTCACTTTTTTATTAATCTTATAGCTCCACTCCTGTTGTTGCTTAATAATTTTGAAATAAAATGGTACATTTGTGTGGTATGTTTTAATCCAAGAAATATTAAAATGCTTTTTTAAATTGTGACCCTGGTACAGTTTTTAGCCAGGGAACCGGACTTGACTACCAAGAGGGCCTGGAGACAGGTAACTTTATTGGAGCTTTGGAGAAAATAATGTGGAAACAGCTATAACACCATTCTGGGAGTTGATACGGTGGTTTTTGTACTCTGTGCTTAACTAGTTCTAAGACCCATCTCAGAGAGAAGCTTTACTTCTCTTCTTCTCCATTTAGAGACAAGAAAAATAGTTGAATCTGTGGTCTCCATGAACACCAGCAGTCCCTTTGCGATGAGATTTTGTGCATGGGCTGCAAATGGAGTAGAAAGAGGCATGGAAGACTTATATATATACTTTCCAGCATTTCTGCAGTGGAAAGCAGTAGCCAAAAAAGTTCATCACAAATTCTTGATGAAATATGTTCCTTCATAACGAGGCTTTGAATCACTGACTGAGTCCACCTCTGCTTAAAACATTTCGCATTGCAGGGTGGTAATCGCCTTTAAGGTCTTTAGGTAATATATAATGTAGTCATTATGTTTGGTGTAACATAAAATAAGTAGTAAAAATTCCATGTGTGCTTTTAGGTTGGTTGGGACTTCATTGTTCATTATGTAGAAGCAGCATGCATATGAAAGTACAAAAGCTTAGAAAATTTTTTTTGCCATTGTTGTTTTTAGTAGTATATTTTAAAATATTTGTACAAAATACTTCCTAGTCATGTGTATCTATGATAACATTAGATTAGAGCAGCATGTAAACAAATGAAAGCTCAGTACCATGCCTAGAATGCCCAGCCTGACACTAGTATATAAATAACATAGTTAGTCTTTTATTGTTCTTGCAAAAAAACAAATTCAATAGCAGTGGTTGGAAACAGTAAAAGTTGGAAGAAATTTCCAACAGGACAAATTTAAGATCTGATGATGACATCTTGGGCGGCTGTACAATTAGAGAATTAGAGGTGTATGACTGTCCCATAGTTGACAGCCCATCAATTAGCAAATACTTTAATGACACGTTAATCAATGACAAATAATTTTTTAAATCCTCATGATTTTACAGGTCTTTTGAATCTTGGAAAAAAAAATGGTAATCTCAATCCTTGATTTCCCTTTTGGCAGCTTCTGCAAGTGAGCTGGAAAGTGTCTGTAAAAAGGAATAGCTCAACTGAAACAAATTCATCTTGCTTTTGTCTCCAAGTGACCTGCACTGTAAAAGGACACGAGATGTGAATACACTGGGAAGTTTACAGTAAAAGATGAGGTACCATCTGAGGATAACTATTAACATCTCCATTGTACTGCAAATGCTCAGAATGGTAAAAGGTTGTTGTTCAAGAAGCCACAAGTAAAGCAGAATTTTAGTGTTTTTCTAAAGGTTCTCTGTAGATTTCTAAATTTTTCATGTGAGTTGTCCTCGTAGCCTTGTTAAGAGCTGTTATCAGAACTGCAAGAAGGAATTGTTAGTTATTCAGGTGTATGAAGTTATATGCAACAAAAGTACGTGAGAAGAGGGGAAAATTTCTTATATTCACTGGTGATGATTTTAATTAAAATACGCTGATGTTAAGAATGATACTTTAATACAGCTGGAGAAATTTTCTGATAAAATTTATGCTGATTTGTGTTGACTTACAAGTCAGATTTCCAAACAAATGAGCTTTATATAGTCAAATTTGTATGAAGCATTGTCTGTTTACAGTTGTGCACGGAGTTATTTCACATGGGGGCCTGGACAGGGGCTTGTTCCAAAGTCCGTGAAAGTTGGTGGTAAAGTAATCCACATGGACTCCAGTGGATTTTAGGTCAGGCCTTGTGTGCAGGTATAGATAATTACCAGCTGGAGCATGAACACACAAACATCTGGGTAGCTCATGTTTGGTTTGCCTTTGTATATTTAGACTCCTGGACTGGGGTCCTGAAAATATTGAAAATGGGGCTTTCCAAATACCTTCACGTTGTGGTGGGCAAAAAAGAAAGCTATATTGTGTATCCTAGCTAATCTCCGAAGTGCTGACACCTCATTTGGGGTAAAAGATGAACTGAATGATCTCTCTAGACCTCTGCAGCTGTTTTCTATTATTTTTATTGTATAGGTGTAAGAATAGCTTATTAGTGGAGTTGAAAGGATTTAAAATGTACTTGCTGACTAATGCTCGTGAAGTTTGGTTCATTCGTCTCTTTTTTTACACATTTGGGTGGCAAAATATCCCTAATTCTTTTCACTAAGTTAACAGTATAAAGAAAAGAATGCAAAGTTCAAGAGTGCTTTTCTGCAGCAAATTTGTGTGTCTACACTGCAATGTGCCATAAAGTACGACAGAGTCCTTCTGCCAGGACAGTTGTAGGGTCACAGAGCAGACTTTGTTGTCGTTTAGGAATTCATTGACTTCAAAGGAGTCAATGTGTATTTAAAGTGTTGTCCTTGAGATGTGAACACAGACCACAGGCTGGCATCCCTTGAAACTCACGATTTTGGTTAAACTAGTTAGAATTGCAGAAATATATCAAAAGTTATATATATAATTTTATTGTTTACTTCACGGAGCTGAGCATGGAAAATGAACCAAAAGCCCTGTTCAGAACAAGACTGTGGTGCTGTTTTCTTTTACAAAACACAAGTGTAGCTTTGATGGCTGAAATTTTGTGGGAGCTACACGAACGTACAGAGAAGGAATGGGACTGAAAATCTCTTTTTTCAGCACTCTTTAGAAAATTGTGTGAAAGTCTCCTAAAAGAGACCCAACAAACACCCTGTGCGATAGCATTGAGGCATGGACAAAAAGAGCTCAGAAGAGACAGAAAAAGTGACTTCCTTACCCAAGGGAAGGCTTTCTTTCCTTTCTTTTCTCTCCTTCCACTAGAAGAGTGTGTGACCGAAAGAGCTGGGTTGGGATTGATCTTGCCTAGTACTGAAGATCTGTACCCGAATGAGTTTCCCTGACATTTCTGGGAGTCCGTGGAGGGAAACGGGTGCTTTTGGGTGCGATTTATCTGAGCTGTTTTAGAGGAATTGCAACTCAAAGGTGGCTGCTGCTCTCACTGACTGTGGAAAGGGTCTTGGGTCAGAGGAGTGTGAGAAGTTGTATTTCACTATGTGTTTTGGTTTTTAGTGGCCAGCTGGGTTTGTGACCCGAAATGATTTCTTTATTCGTGGAAAAGGTCTGATTTTTGTATCAAAGAGCAGTGTAAGAACCGTGTGCCAGAAATGTGGAATGCTGGAGCTCTGGTGATTTTAGTGTGGAGATCAGAAGAGCAGTACATCATCTTCCCTGTCCCTGAACATCTTTTGTGGATTTTCTTTAGGCAGATTAGCTAAGAAAGGCTACTATATAATGTCTTGACCGTGTAACTCCCTCTTGGCAAAGGATACTTAGAGCACAACTCTTGGCAGACAGTATGACAGGATTTCCAAATAAAAATATTTCCATTTCTTACATTTTGGTTCCTATTTGAAATTTTCCATGAGAGAAATTTTCCGACCAATTCTGGCTGTACAAATATTTCGATGGATTTATTGCAGTGTTCTACTTTGTATACCAACCCCAAGAGAAAAAATGGTGTGTGTTGTAACGCAGCCCCAACTAGCCACGGTGAATGAAGCCTAATTCACACACCAAAAAATGCTAAATACAGCCAATGTAAAGGATTTTATCGTAAACATTGGTTGTTTTGTAAAAGAAAAAGTAAATAAAACTGGATATACTTACTCAAAACTCTTTGATGGAAAAAACAAGGCATTGTTTAAGTAAATGTATTTGCTGCTTGCTAGAAAAAGTTGTGACTTTTCATTGGAAAAACAGAATATTTTAAAGAATGGGATGAGAAACATTTCCCATTTGTATGTAATTTTCTATTTTCTAAATAAAAAGAGCAGCCATTGTACAGCTTATAAGAATTGTGAAACAGTTTTCTTCTCTTCCAATGCACTCCAGATTTCACTACTGGAAAAGTAAATTTATTAGATTAAGTTAATTTAGATTAATCAGGCTATTTTACAGTTAAAGCTGTAAAAGCTTTAACTGCAGAACACATCACAGATCTTAATCACCACGACTGGTTATCACAGAGTTATAACAAATTTGTAGGTTTTATTTCTCTCAGAAAGTCTGGTCTCCCTGTCTCAGCACCTTGGAAGAAGAGCAGGATGTGAACGTTACGTACATGCTGATGGCTTCGGGTGATGCTTCTGGTTTGCACTGCCTCCCTGCTGCTGACTGCTGTTGTCTGCATTCTTCCTGGTAGATCAGGCTGGGTTTTGAATCATAGAATCGTAGAGTCATTAAGGTTGGAAAAGACCTCAAGGATCATGAAGTTCAACCATCAACCCAACACCACCCAACCCACTAACCCATGTCCCCAAGCACCACATCCACATGTTTCTTGACCCCCTCCAGGGATGGTGACTCCACCACTGCCCTGGGCAGCCTGTTCCAATGCCTCATCACTCTTGCAGTGAAGAAATTTTTCCTAATATCCAGCCTAAACCTCCCCTGGTGCAACTTGAGGCCGTTTCCTCTTGTCCCATCACTTGTTATGTTAGAGAAGAGGCCAGCGCCCACCTCACTGCACCCTCCTTTCAGGTGGTTTTGCCATAAATGCTTTGCAGGCTGGAGGCTTTTAGAGGCTTTGTGCTAGTCGATGGGTCTCTTTTGCAGAAACACTGCACTTGCTGTTCGTCAATAAAGTGCCCGCTGTACCTTGGCAGTGAACGATAAAACCACAAATTTTGATGGTCTGAGAGAGAAAGGAAAAAGTCAGATCTATAGTATAAGAACGAAGGATTCACTGGGAAAGTAGAAAAGACGTGCTCCAAGAAATACAGAGACCAGTGAGAAGATAACCGTGGGCTTCAAATCCTTTTGGATACGGCTCAGGCAGATAGCATAGGATATATTCTGTACAGTCCATGTTTTATTATGATAAACATGTATTTTAATATAAAGAATATAAAGATTAAAATGTGTGTAGTTGTGTGACTTTGCTATTACGCTTTTTGCTCTGGACTAACTGCACTATTCACCTCTTCCTTTGAAGACAAGATGACCTATAACGACTAATGCACGCTTATTTTAAACAGAACTGAAGTACACACCAAATCTAGTTGCACATAGAAGCTAAAAAGCCCGTGCAGTGCTTCAACCATGAGGGCAGGGTTTGTGGGAACTTTCTGTTGTCAAAGAAGTGTGCAAGCAAACACACTTGTTCACAAAAGCCTTTGAATAGAAATGCTATAGATAATGCTTTAAATTTTTAAATAGTTTGGGGTTTTTTTTCTGTGATAGATCTATTCTTTTTGATGTTAGTGATAACATACATTCCATCGATCTGTCTCCCCAATGACCAGCTGAAGTTTGGTGGTATATCTATTAAAATGTTGCTTAAAGTTCATCCACCTTGTTTTTCCTGCACTGTTATCCCTTCACAAATTATTCCTTGTCGAGAGGCAGGGGAAAAAAAACCCCACTGTGTGTGTGAGGAATATTTTCCACTGGTCTTGAAAAAGCAATTAAGGAATGTTCCATTTATTCTTCCAAAGCCAATGTTTATCTTTTTAAATACTTTTGATTATTTTCCCCTCTCATAGTATTTTTAAAATTTTGCATATTGCTTTTAAAGTAATTCTGTGCCTGCTTATGTCAGATATTTATTACTTGCAGCCAGTGTTAGATTATACATGAGGCTGAGAAAAATCACTGGAAAACAGAGAGGAAAAACCAGAATGTTTACAATAACTTTCACATTTTCACACTGTGCCATCTGTTTTGTTTTTTTAAATAAATTTTTATGTGAAAAATACAACTATAAAACTACATTATAGTTTTAAAAGTTAAGAGAATATGAATTAGTTTTTACTGAAATCAATGATATAGTCCTGAATAAATTTTTACGATCATCAAAGGAAAATGAATACAATCTTTGTTCTATTTTAATTGTATATTTAATCGTGCTTTAGTAGGTCATAAGCCTCCAAATATCTTATAGTTAAAATGTTCTAAAATTCAAAATGCATACAAATTATTTCATGTTGATTGGTTACTCTGAATACACAGCCACCTGCTCTCACTAGGTAATATTCAGACAGATGTTTGCATGCTGTACTCAGATTTATACAAGGTGAGCATATTTGTTGTATTGCAAAAGAAAAATCCCATGGCAGGTTAATCGACACTGGAAATATGGTAAAAATTCATTACATGGAAAATGAATTCCACTGTAATTTAGGCAATGAACATTTGCATTTTAAATGATATTTGTGTAGGTGTGAATAAATGTTCTATAAAATATTTTTCTGCTGCTGTATTACAACAGAAAATATTACAAAGCTCTAGTGAAGGACTGTGTATAGTAGATATTTCTTAGAAATTATGATTATTAAGAAAAGAACCCCAAACATAAAATGCATACGTAAGAAACCTTTAGTATTATAAGCACTGTAGTAACTAGATTCTGGAAATTCAAAGTCTCAAACAGTTTCATAACTCATCCTATTCAAACCTAATGCAGCACAATGCAATTTTTACAGTGCCCTTTGTGTTAGTATCCTGGAGCACTTCAAAATGAATAAAGTTAAAATTAGCAATGTAGCACTCAATTTCCTAAAGGAGTTACTTTAGAAAAACTAAGTAAAATCAGTGCCTTAAATGTTTGCATTTAAAACCCTGCCAATGGAAGCTCTTTTTATTTCAAGTAGCAAAGTATTCCACATCTCCTGGATAAAATGTCTGAAGGCTCTATAGGTTTAGGATATCAAAAAAGTATTTAAGAGTTATGAAACCATCATCTATCAATCTCTGAGTGCATGCTGATAGGCATGGAAAGGAAATGTAACGGCTAGGTAGAGTTATACAGCAGCCTCTGCACCAAATAATAAGCGAGCAGTTTATTTGCATTTCTATAACACGTTTCACCTGAAGATCTCAAAGTGGTCACTCTGTTAATTCCAGCAGAAGAATATAAAACATTTACAAAATAGAAGAGTGAACTGCAGTAGTATGATGAAAAAAGAGTTTTGTACGAGCAGCAGGAGAGGTGCAACCCTCCAACAGACCACAGGGTCAATTGCACATCAGGAGGCATCACTTGTGCAACGGGGCTGTTCGTAAGTGATTTTATTGAACTGTAGTTCTGGAGTTGATTACTGCAGGTCCTATATTTACGTGTGCAACCATCATTCTGCAAGAAACAGAATTTTGTAGGAAGTCATCAGCTGCAGATGTGGGAGCAAACAGTATAGAAGCAATGCCTGTGTCCTCTCTTGCAAAAGCCGGTAAATATATACCAGGATCCACAGAGAGGAAAAGAAATAAATCCACAATAGTATGAGATACTGATAAGCAAGCAGAACTCTTGCTATATCAGCTTGATAATATAAAAAAAAAAACCAAAACACAAATGAGTTTGCTTTCAAATTCTGTGTAAAATTGGAAAGTCACCTTTCAAATTAAAGAAAAATGGTTATAATTAATTTTGTTAGTGTTTGGGAGACGTGAAACAGGAATGTAAGAGTCACATTCATATGACAGGAACTTAAGGGTGGCTCATGGTGCTCTGGAAGAGGAACCTGGTCAAGAGCGAGTCCTGGAAGCAGGGCTGCGTGTCCTCTTAGTCTTGACTGACCACTGGCGGGCAGGAAAGCCGAGTTCTGCAGGGGTATCCGTGAGCACAACTCATCGAGTCACCTGCATCGTCAGGCAACGCTGGAGCAAGATGCAGGGTGTGTAGTCTCCTACAACTTCTATTTGTAGTCGTAGTCTGCCTCATTCTTACAGCCACTTCTGAGCTTCCTTTCCCTTTTCTTCCGTATCGCTACAATTTGTTCTATAACAAGCTGCTAACCTCCTTCCTTGTCTAGCTGTCTCTAATTTCCGTTGCCCACCCGTAAGGTAACCATCCACCATTAGGGCAGCCTGAGCCAATGGACCCGCCTCAAGCAGAAGGTCAGACTAGATGGCTTCTGGAGCTCCCTTTCAACCTGTGTGGTTTTGTCAGTCTACAATAAATGCTGAGTTGGGTCACCTTTTTCTTTATATGATTTCTGCTTTAATTTAGTGTTTTAATTGAGGCCAAGTGCTGCTTAGTTATCATTCAAAAGTCTATCACCGCCCTCAGTAGTGAATGGATGCTATTTGTGTAAGCTTGCAGTTCTATGAGTGTATCCACATCTTTTTCTCTCCAGTGATGCCTGCACTGATTTTGTCCATGACAATATGCCAGAAAGATGTTTGTGCTGGCTCTCAGCCAGCTGTGGCTAAGAAGGGTGCAGGTATCCTTCCTGAAACCACTGAGCCCAGGATTGGTTTGGGAATCTATAAAACCTTTCTCTGTTTCTTTCAAGAGAAGGAAGACTGCTTCCAGGGGGGATCTTCCCCCAAATTATACCCTGGTCCACTGTGTTTTGTTTTTTGGGTTTTTTTTTTTTTTTTTTTTTTTTTTTTTTTT
>WKFP01014266.1:231522-253965 GCA_011057875.1 Pterocles orientalis
GCCAATATATATATATATATATATATATATAAAAACTGGTTTATTGTTCCTTTGAGTTATGGTGGGATTGGCAGAAGAGCAAAGTATTTGGTCATTATCTTTTCAATCTTGGATGAAACAGCAATTGATAAACCTATCGGGGCTTTAATTATTGCAGAACTTACCCCGTGGAAGACCATATGTTTGAAGATTTGTTGTTTAGGTTTAATGAAGCATAAAAGATTTAATTTGTTAGGGCATCCTTGTGTATGCAAACGGCAACGTCCATGCAAAGTGAGGCTTGTACATTATTTTGTTTACCACTGTGTTTGCGGTGTTTCCTACTACAAATACAGGAAATACTGCACTGGAGACATGTAACATTGTACAATAAGTGCCCACCAATGTCCAGCGGTAAAATATATTCCGGATTTTACTCAGTCTGGCACTTCCTAGCCTGGACTATGGTGGTCCACACCTTACAGCTGTAATAAAAATGGTGACTGATGTTCTCCAAGCTCCCATCTGTTGAAGAGCACTGTGAAAGTCTTCAGAAGACAGCTAAAGCAAAACCAATGCATCCTAAATGTGTTCAGTGTATATGTACTCTGGAACCATTTTTACAATAAATACGTATTTGAACGTAAGCATGCGTTAGAGACAATCTCACTCTGCAGGTCCAGATTCAGGGCAGACTTAAATCCCACCTCTTGACGTCCTCAACCATTCCACACACTGCAGTGCCTGTACTTGGTGCTGTAGTTGTGTGCTAGTGGAGACTGGACACCTCTGGAACTGAATCTGGTGCTTGCGGACTCTGACCCTCCAAGGATAAAAGGGATCTGGAGTAGTTGGGAAATATTTAACTTTTGTTTATGTTAGTGACAACTATAAATAGGGAGAAGTGCTTGTACACAACAGATACATTGAATTTGTGTTTCCAAATTCCCTGTGATCATTGCAATGGTATCATATATCTTCTGGAAAATAATATTTTTCAAATAACATTATGTACCAAAGTGAATGAGCATTTTTAAAAATCAGATGAGTGGATTTTTATTTTCTATGGACCATTAAATAGCATGCTTAAAACCAGTCCCCCGGAGACCCTTAAAGGATCCAGAATGGCTATGAGAGGTGAAAAAGCTGTGGAAATTCTATTATCCTTATTGCCCATATAAACTGAGTAACAGAGAACACATGCAGAGAAATTTTGTGGTCCATATATGCCACACATCTATATCAATTTAACTTCTTTTCAACTAAATTGGTGTACAATATTCTAAGTGAAAAAATAAGCTTGGTGAAGTAAAATCTGTGGCTAAAAAGGAATACAAGAAGTTGATAGTTTTTTTAAATCTGAAAAAATGTGGGGTTTTTTGTCATCTGGTGTTTTTAACAAGAACCCACTAAATGCACAGATCACGTTTGTTTACAGACAGCGCGAGAAAGAGCGGCGGTGACAGCGTTTGTTGGCTCTGACTCAAACCAGGTTACGGTGACAGAAGCAGGAGAATTTAAACCTCTGAAGGCTTTGCCTGCCTTGGTGCTGTGCTCCACCGCTTGTTCAAAGTCTCCCGGAGGCCTGCCCTGACTCACTACCGTGTGTTGCAGAGTGGAGCGATAATGTTCGTGACATCTTCTGTTTGGGTTGGGAAGTTCATTTTTCTCAACACATTGCATAGGGGCAGCAGCGGCTCAAAAATAATGCATGTCAAGGATTATTACTGCTGTACTGATCATGAGTCTGTGCAAAGTCTTCCACATTTTACTTACGATGCTGCTATCAGTGCTGGAAATCTTTCTGTCAAAACCATCTCTCAGACGTTGCAGCATTTTCCTGTTCTGTTCATTCTTCTCAACTACCTCCACATTCTTGTCTAGAGTTGAGAGGGAAGTTATTTTTGTTGCCTTCCCATTGTTTATCAATTGAAAATAATAGTAACAAAATCATGTACTGATACATACTGCAATTTTATGTAATTTTATATAATTTAAAAACTTTTAGTTACAGAATACTATGAATTTATAATGCAATCAAATTATTTTTTCTGAAGAATTTGTCCAAAACTCTAGGTATTAGCACATCAGGTGTTGGTTTCTAGCATCACTTATGACTCAAAAAGTCTGTTTGGCTGACTTTCTAATCATACGTGTTTCTTTCTGTCATCTTCTGTCTTGCGGAATATTGAAAGCTACAGGAATGCTCAAGAATTGGGTAAAATGAGACTTCCCAGATGTTTCTGTCTTTATCCACTGTATATTACATACATAAATTTTTAAAGATGCTGCAAATGTCTAGGCAGTGGACTCCACCTATCTATCCACAGATGGACTCCACCCATATCCATCAATCCACAGACCTCAAAGTTAGACTCTCAAGTCTTTTGACTTCAAGATTTTTCCCCTTTTGACTGCACAGTGGCTCAGCCTGGAAGGAAAGGTTAGAGAGCATCTTCTCACTAGCCTCTTTTACTCTTGCAGTCGGCTCTAGTTTGATGATCAGCCACTCCTGTTGGGTACGGCATTTTGGGGATCAAATCCAGAACACAGATATCTCATCTCTGAGCGCTCTGGTCACTGGGATATTTTGCAAAAAGCCTGTGCTTTGTTATGCATCAGGACTTACGAGATAGCTCTGGGGCTGGTGCCCAAAGGCGGAGCCATGCCTGAGCTTTTGTGAGGGACTGAAGGTCAGACACAGCTCTATTCCTGGCCAACTCTTGTTGACCTTGGGCTTTTTTGATCTCTCCTCAAAGTAGCTTCACTCTGTTGGTTGCAGAGCATGTTGGTGCCAGGGTAACACGTTCTGGACCTCCTGGTTGGGATCACTGAAAGTGAGTGGTGTAGTCTTACCCTTAAGTCATCGTTCATGAAACCAGCTCTTGTTGGTTACGTAGCAGCTGTGTTAAGAATCTGCCAAAAGACCAAAATACTTGCTTCTCATGTACTGCTCATTTCTCACTTCTCTTGTCAAACTTGTCTATTTAATAATTGGCCACAGTGATAGGAAATT
Organism: Pterocles orientalis; assembly: GCA_011057875.1. Classification (NCBI taxonomy): domain Eukaryota; kingdom Metazoa; phylum Chordata; class Aves; order Pterocliformes; family Pteroclidae; genus Pterocles; species Pterocles orientalis. The sequence goes on from WKFP01014266.1 coordinate 234,518, forward strand.
TGACAGAACTGTGCCAGGAATTTATTCAGCTTATGGCTTCATGTTGAAATCAAAAGAGGAGTATGGGGTGAAACACCCCTATTGTCTGTAGAAGGTCTGTTTCTTTGCTCCCTGTTGGAATTACAGGTCATTATTTTCCTGCTTTCTTTTAGCGTTGAGAGAATAGTGACACATACCTGAATTTATCCTTTAACTTTCAATCACGTTCTCTCCAAATGTAACAATTCCCTTCTGGCCTTTGTTGTTGCTAAAATTGCTCTAATATGTCTGCCCATATGTGTGCCTTATGGTCCCTCACTTAACCTGCATCTCTAAAAATGGCTTACTAACACATGTTTGTGTTAAGAGATAAATGTCACCTCCGTTCTTCTCAACAAAGTCAAAACTAGTGAGAGATAAGGCAAACAATTCAAATGCTACTGAACAGTGGGGGAAGTTGGCTACCCACGGGTGCAGCAGGGTAATTATCTATCTGCCCACAATCTGTCCACAGCTGGAAGTTGAGTTAATTTTATTTACTCTTCCAAAGAGAAATTGAAACCCCAAGAACAGAAGAGTCTCATAAACCTCTCCAAATAATTAAAGTTAAGACCCCGTTTCAGAGTCCTCTGCCTTGGTTTTGCAGTATGCTGTTCTGCCTAACTCATTAGGTTAGAGGCATTTGCAAGAGAAATAACCAGGTGCAAGGGCACCAGTCCAGCAGCACTCATTTCTCTTTGAAACCTATCATTTTCTGTAAGAACTCCACCTAAAGATGTTTCGATAGAGTTAAATAAGTGGAATAAAAAGATAAATCTTGTGTTGGTGGTTGTGTTCAGGGGAGTGTTGACTTAGTGCTTTTGTAGAAAAAATATTTCTCTGGCTCTTTGAGAATATTCCAGGTGCCTCATTACAGGTGTCAAGTGCCATTTGATAACTCTAAGGTGTTCTGCTGGACTTCACAAGGCTGTGAGTTTTCTGTGGGTCCTGTGTCACATCCGTGCCCTATCCTGTCCCAGGTATTCTATTGCATTGTCGGTATTTAGGGTCCCCAAGCTGCCTTTAGAATTTTTTTTCAGTCATCTCTGTTTTCTAACTTTGCATGCTGAAAAGTTGCATCAGATGAGTTAAGCAAAATGAAAGGATCTCCTTTATATTTGTCATTATAGTACATGTGCTTGCCGTCACTAACATACATTGGCTGTTCTGTGTGTTCTGCTGATGAATTCAGCCTTCATGCCACATGTGACCACTATTTTGGAATATTTTGGCTTGGCAAAACACTGCTATCTCTGCATTTAGAGTGAGATACCCACCAGAAACCTCTGTGTGGGGAGGCAGCTGGAAGTTGTTTCTGCACAAACATAACACTTGAACTTTGTGTATTTACACGTCTGCAAAAATCGTTACTGTTTTGGTTTGCAGATGATTTCTAAGTTTAAGGAAGAAAATAAGACGCAAAACATTGCATAATCAGATCCAAACGCATTTCAAATCTGTAAAACACACATCTGTGTTTCAGGTTTTTTTTTGTTAAACTTTTAATTATTGCAAGGAGTTTGTTTCCGAACAAATTTCATTCTGTCACTTTTTCCTGCCTTTGGCCAATCTCATTTTGGCTCCCGTCCCTGTTTGTAGCCAATATTCCCCTTTGCCGGCCTGGCCTGCCTGGGGGCTGACAGACAGATGGTGGTGAGCTCTGAGGAGACAGGGAGAATGTTATCTGCTCGGCACTACCAATCCGTTTGCTCGTGCCTTTCGGATCTTGTTCCCCTTCTCTGTAATCATCACCTTTGAGTCTTTCTTTCTGATGATAGCTCGTGTTCCTTCTCTGAGGTTGCAAACGCTTTTGAGCAAGGATTTTGGGTTTTGGTGTTCTGTACTCCGTCTCCCCCTTTCAGGTACAACTCTAACACAGAAAATATCTGTAAGGCAGCCAACAAGGTTTGCAAGTTCTGAATCTCAGCTGCTTTCTTTCCTTTTTGTGAAATGGGGCATTTCTGATCCAAATAGAGTATCATTACAGAAGTCACTTCAATGCTTCATAAAGCACAAATCCTCTTCTTTGCCTTCTCCGCATGGTCTCTAATATCAAACGCTTCCTTTCTTGTACCTTTGTCCCCAAAAGGTCTTTAAGAATGAGACCTGTCTGGATCCCACATGAATTTCCTTTTTCAACACCCAGAGTTGGTTAATAATCTGGTCAAGTCTGTCTTTTGTGGCTACTGTTTATTTGCTCCCACATATTCTATATATTGATGGGAACCTCAATATAATTCAGGCTGTGCAGCGTCTGATTGTAACAGATTGGTTTTCACTCCCAGAAAGCAGCACATCAAAGCACGCACAGATCAATAATATTTCCCCTTCCTGTCTGTGGATAGTGTTGCAGGTTTCTGTTCAAGGGCCATGAGAAAATGCCTACAAAAATCCAGAGAGCGATTGCCTAAACAGCAAAGACAAAATCAAACAGCTGGCACCGTACCTGGCACATGAAGCATCACTTGAAGTGCAGGTTGTTGGTTCTTAGTAAAAGAAACTTGAAGTGTGTATCCTTAAGAGCTTCTTTTTTTTTTTTTCCCCTTCTCATTTCTTGCCTTTTACTTGGGCTCCTTCACACGATGCTATTCTCCCTTTTTATAGTGTAGCTCTGATAGTGAATGCTTCCAGTCCCAGCTAGTCATCACAGGATGAAAAACATTAAATGAAAACTTTTTCAATTAAATTTTAAGTTGGTTGATCAGCCCCAAGTGGGAAATATTTAGGTGAAAGTGAGTAGTGGGTATCCAGGTGGCAATTAGTGTCTACTTCCAACGCCCTGAGGCAGGGACTCAAATATTTCACCTGTGGAGGAGGGGGTCAGGGCTTTTTCATCCATTCTTTTCTCTTCCTTTTAATTCCCTAACTCCCATAATCTGGCAATGTATTATGCAGCACAGACCAGGAAGGTGGGCTGCAGTAAATGCTGCTTTATGGATCAAGCAGTAGGAAGTGCTATCCTCTTCCCCCAGAGACTGAAAGCTTTACATCAATCAGCATACTGACAATGACTGCTTTTGAACCTACCTGTAGTATAGCAGTATGGCAAATCATTATCCAGCATTCAGTTTTTTTAAAGAACACACACAATTCGAACACTGAAGCACCATACGGCCATTTTGTCTGGCTCTGAGCACCTTTTCGACTGATCGCCTCTCTCTGTGCCACAGGGAGGAGAGAGGATATATTCTTTGCCTTTTGAGTGCGGTACCCAAATATTCTCACACACTATAATGAAGTGTGTGAAATTTTGTGCCCTCAACATTTGTATAAATTTAAATACAGTGTGAGATGTTCCAGTTCCTAGGCGTGAAACGGTGAAGTTGGGTATTCTGTAGCAGACGAACTCAACGGGTGGAAAACACAAAATGCATGGTTGTGGTGTGAATCCATGTACTAATCCTGTTTTGCTGGGGATGTTGTGATGGAATATGGTCTTGGGAATGATGCAGGGGAACAGAGATGGAACCTAGCCCTTGTTAACCAGGAGCTTTCACACCAGATAGTTGCAGATCCAAGAATGTGCTCTGTTTGTGCCTGGATCCCACTGTCACAAACAGGATCAACAGCACAGAGAGCTCTGCTAACGTCAGCTTCCTCATGTGACACGGCTGCTGCATGGACTGAAAACAACAGCAAGAATCCAAAGGCAATTGCACACTGTTCTGGCTAGGGGAAATCCAGCTTCCATCTTCACAGCAAGTAGGCAGAGTTTCAACACCTTTGAATGACAAATTGTTTCACATTTACTATTTAAAGCAGTCTGTTTCCTGCTAGTTACCTGGATCTGTATTCTAGATAATGGGAGTGTGGCAGCAGTCGGTCTTGGTCTTCTTCTGGCTACCAAATAATAATAATTTAAAAAAAAGCTTCTTAATTTCATATCTTCTTTCCAGGGATAGTGATTGCATTTCTTCTATTTTTATTTCAAAGCATCTGTTAAAGTGGCTTTATATTGTTGCATTTCCCCACTTAACTCAGTGCTCAGGTCGTGCTGAGTTTGACTCTTCCTCTTAAGCACATAGGTGTCCTCAAATGTGAAGAAGAGAAGAAATTCTTAGGTTTGAAAAATAAAAGACAACCTGGAAACAGATTTTCTATATTCATTTAGTTTATTTGTGTGGTTGGAGGTAAAGGCTCTTTCAAAGTATCTCACATTGATAGTCTAGGACTATGTCTTCCTCTATTTTGAGTATCTCTGGTCTAAATCTGTGCTTTAAACAAGTCATTATTTCCAAGACAAATCTAGTGGTGAATCTAGTGACAAATCTTCTAATGGTCTGCATTGTTCTTTGAACTTCACCTAGGCAACTGTTCTAATCAAACTGTAAAACCTGCCTCACTGCTGGTGCTTGCCCCACACATCCTATAATTGTTTCTTGGTTCTGCTACAAATAAGAAGGTCAAGGGGAGAAACTGGAAAGGAAGGGAAGAAATCGTGAAATATTACAGGGTAGTGAGTTGTGGACAATTTGTGTCTTAAAAGGTGCTTTCTGTAAGTTTTTGCATTTTACTTCAATACTATAAAAGCAAGTGACAGAAAGAAAGCTTCACAGGCTGAGATTTTCCCAGTTAAGATGAGGCACCTGGAGGAAGTGGTTCCATACAGTCCTGCAAGCACCCTTAAAAGTTCTGCGTCTCAGTGACCCTCCTTTTGACTGAAGAGCCTTGGAAATGACTCCCTTTGCCGTTGTCTGTCAACATTGTTCCATATTTCAGCCAGAAAGGATCATCTCTGGGTGACAACAGACATTGTCTGTTTGAAGTCTTCTTCTATTGCCTTCTTTGAAGCCAGTGGTAGCACTGTCTGCCTAAGGACTGAAAGATTTTGCATTCCCCAAGTCTGTGAACATTACTGAGTTTCAGCGGTCTGCATCACAATAAATCCATCATCTGATTACATATAAAGTGCCAGAAAACCTCCGATATGCTTCCTGTATATAATAAAAGACTGTTGGTTGACATGTAAAAGTTGGGTCTTACCTCCTTCTGTTCTCACATTAATGCTTTTTGCTCAGAGCTGAGTGTGCACACAGCTGAAATTAGCGTGTGTTCTCCTCTATAGGTACCAGAATAGTGACAATGATTTTATTTGGTGCTTTTCACTCCGTACACAGTGATGCTGAGAGACTAAAAGAAATCTGTTAACAAATGCCTTTCTGTAAAATGACAGCCAGGACTCTTCCCGCCCCATTTTGCTGGATAGAAATAATGCCAACCTTTTACAAGGCACGAGTGTTCTGTCTGTGTGTTGCTCTGTGGCTTAATATTGTTTGGGTTCATTTGAATGCATGAGCACCGACGCTACAGGAAACAGAAGAAAGGCCACTCTGTCCTCGCCGCCTTTCTTTTTAGTATAGACAGTAGGACATCTAATTGTCTCTTGAATGACCTCCAAGGTCTTTGTGGAATGAGATTGTTGTCTTCTGTGTAGAGAAGAGCATCCACATTCTATTCAGTCATTGTAACTTAATTATAGGATGCATGTAATAATTTGGAGATGGTGAATTTGCCTCTCATGCAAGTCATCATGAGACTCTGTGAAATAGATGTACATGTTCATTTGTTGTAAAATGCTCAGATTAATTATTTCAGCCGATATCTGTGCTTGTAAGTTGCCAGCTGCAGCTGAGGATGACAGAGAATGAGCCACAGATGACATACGTTGGCTATGTTGTCTAACACCCTACTGAAGGCATTGGAATGCTACGGGAGTGGAAGCGGTGCAGAACAATTAGAATAAAAGTCCATTTTATGCTTGCCATTTATTCTGTTCCTCTTTTCCATGAACATAAAATTGTTTTTTAAAGATGTTTCTGGTCACAAGTGACAACATACACTATACGATATTTCTCTGTTGCTCCTCCGTGTAATTATAGTTTTGTGAGATACAACAGACACGTTGGTGTCTTTACAACAGTTGCATTTCATCTCAGCAGTATGTATTCTGTCACTTGTAACTTTCTGTAAAGAGCATGATTCTCTCCACAATTTTATGAGTTATTAGTAATGCAAACCTGCTCCACTAGAAGCAGTCGGGAATGTGTCACTGCTTTCAACAGGTGTCATTTTGCCTTCGTTGTGAAATGACTACGTGTTAGGGAGCAGTGTAGGGTCTGCTCAAGAGCTTTTTTGCTGTGTATTCGTAGCACTTGGAATTACTGAAGTCTGGGCTTCTTGTTTGTTTTTAATGATTGTTTTATTTGTGGATTGTGTAAGAGTTGTACATGGTTGATATATTATTTAGTCTGCAAAGAATATTAAATTTAAGTATCTCTTTAGTGCCTCTTTAAATGCAATTTGATTACTTTTTGAAACTCAAAGTAATATTTAATAACTGTTAGTTTTCTTTTACAGAGTTCTTACCAAAGAAACAGGAGTTCTTACAGCTACATGGATAATTAACTTGAAGCTTCTCTGTCTCTTGGGGGACATCAGATATGTAAATGAGGAACTTCAGTCTGAACAAGACATGCCAGGGAATCACTAAAAGTTTTATTACACTAAAGCACTGGTATTAAAATCCTAAATGTTAAAATATATTATTATAAACCAGTGCGTTTTAGAGAGAAAATATATGGGGTCTTTTTAAAAATTTGCTATGTAAAATCATAAAAATATGTAGCTTTCAGTTTTTGAAGAGATATGGTGAAAATTTGAAACGTTCAATAGAAAGCATGAACGGTTATGGGAAAAATATAGATTATTATAATGCTTTATTTTGGTATCAAATTTTTTTAAAAATAAATGTATACAACAAGGAACGCTCCTCCATCCCTATTCCAGAACTGAAGATCATTGTAATTCAAGCTAGCACATAACTTGTCATATCATACTGAGAGCTACCCCTGGTAAGCAAACTTCCCACACTATTGCACTGCTGAGAACAAAATTAAGCACTGATGTTCATCGAAAAGTTGTTTGACGCCTTTCAAAAATTGGTTATTTGTTACCAAACCAATTCAACAGTGATCCAATCAAATCATAAGGAACTACACTGATTAAACTTCTACAAAAATCCACATTTCCATAGACGCTGGTAGTGTTCCTCTCTAGTGTCAGCAGAGTCAGTGTCACAGGCTCAGCAACAAGTGGATATAAAGATCGCTTGGCCCTCCACTTCTTGAGAGGTGGCCTTTGTTTTGGACTAAAGGCAAAGGCAGGCGTGGAGAACTTCTATGAAAGTTATCGCTACGGTACCCTTTCTAAAAATAGAGAGCATCCACTTTGAACGGCTTGAGCGCAGTGTCTCTTGTACACGCCATTGACAAAAACCACATATTCCAGGTCCTAGGTAGATTCTCGCATACTAACACATTGTTTTCTTTTTGTTGACCTGGTTGACCTACACACTTTCCATGCAAGTGTGTAATTCAAGCATATGGATAGCATTATTTCTTGAGCGGGGCTATTGATGTGTTTCAAGCAATGTACTGCAATTCTTCATCGAACTAAGCCCAGCGCGGGAAGGAAGCAAATGTTCCAGTAGCTGCGTCAGCATTCCCGTCTCCTGATCCACCACCCCTGTTTAAATTGGCAGTGGATGTTAGCTTCGCCAACAAATGAAATTAAAAAATGCTTCCCATTTTTGATGTATTGTATTTGCTTTCATGTCATCCTATTTCCATACCAGGTTTGATGCATATTCAGATCAAGGTGACCACATCATATCATGGTATCCTAATTCAGCCTAGCTCTGCTCCAAGTACAGCTTTAAATATCCTTAAAAATTGGTGAAACTTTTGTTTAATGTGTTACATTTCACATTTTTACCTAGTGGTACCTCAGTTTTTTTCCCTGTTTGTTATTATTTATTCTAACTGATACAGTTCGATAAGATTATCAGACGCTGCTGGTTTATGTACTAGAGACCTACTAACCCTAGGAACTGTTCGTGTTCGACTACATTTAAATTCAGCGGGAGGAAAGAACACGGTGACGTGTTTGACCATTCTATTTTGAACTAAGATTTGAATGAGGCTTGTAAATAAGTTCAATTATTAATTAGAGGATGAAATGCCAATTTATGACTAACTCTCTAATAATTTTATTCTATATTTTGTTTTGAAACATTAGATACATTTATGAAAATTATGCGCACTTGGTTTGGGAACCCCTGAAGTGAAAGATACGATAGTAACTTGTAAATTGTTTGCGGTATTGGTAATTTAGAGGCGTGCTCTGTGTAAAATGTGAGCAGCTGTCTTTACATGACGTGTGAATTGTGCCAGTGCAATCCAAGAATGAAAGACTATGTTGCGTGATAATGTTTGCACTAAAAATAGATTTGTACGTGGTTGAAGTGCAAGAGTCATAATCCGTACCATTCATTAATTTTGTGTTCAATTAATTTACATCATCTTTCTCCAGATATGGAAAAGATCATACAAATAAAATAGAAATGAGCTACAGCAACTGATTTATTTTTGATGCATCTTGTTCGTAAAGCTGTCCATGAAAAATATTAATGAAAGTAAAATGTTAATAATAGTGATAATAACATTAATAAAACTACATAACTTTGGATATGTTCTTTAAATTTGGTTTTAAAGCTTTTTTTTTTTTTTGGTGAGAACACACTACCTTTGATTTTATTTTTCCTGACACTGTGCCCACTGCACCGTAGAAAAAAAAAAAAGTGTAATTGTAGTTTTGTCCTTTACAGCACAGGACAAATAAATGTCAAAATCAAATGGTGGTGTCCCCCAAGGGAAAATATACTTCAGTTATGAAATATTCTTTCCCAGATCCCATTGCTATTCCTGTGAACACCTAGGTGAAGCTGCCTCAGGACCTAATCAGATGCTACTCATTTGCATATAATAAAAGATCGTGCAATGAGGTTTTAGCCCATTCTGAGGAAAAGTGCATAATATTTCTTTAAAATGTTCTGGTGTAAAACCCGTGCAGCCCTGGCTCTAGATGAATGGTTTGAATGGCAGAGACCCGGTGAGAAAGGAACAACTGCTTGTACTGTTGGTGTCGTGTCAGCTCAGTGTGGCATCCAACAAATACGTTGGGAGGTGGCATGGTGCTATTTCTCGATACGGTTCTTGAAAAAGCGATGACATTGATAAACTGTCAGACTCTGTCTCAGGAACGATAATAATACTCAGATATACAAAAGAATCATTAAGGAAGCCTGAAGACAAGATGATTTCAGGGGAAAGACTCTCCTTGGGCATTATTAGCACTCTTAATTGCTTTATTACTCGGAGCAAATGAAACCCATCGCTGTTGGTTTATGAATGTGTTGTGTTCCTTTGTGATATAAAATCCTGAACAGTTTGGGATTGTGGATTGTCCTCAACTACTTTTGTATTCAAGGGATTTGACAATCCATGGAGTTGAGCTAAACTTTTAAAGTTTATCCTAAAACTAACGGTGTGGTGTACAGCCAGTTTGGATTTCAGTTCACACGAACTTTTATTGGGAGTAAACGGTGAGAAAGCTTGTGAACGTCTGCATAGAGTGCACCCTTCTGTATTCGGTTTCACCCCAAGGGGATCTGGGCCGGGCAGTTATGGTTCTTCCAGTAGTTTCACACCTGGGGAAGAGCCGGTGGGAAGAGCTGTCTGGAAGCAACATGGCAGAGAAGCACACAGCACATGCAGCACCTTCCTCCCCAGCTTTTGGCACAGGTGTGTGTGGTACTACACAACCAGATCAAAGGTGCCCCTGCTTTGGTGTTTTAGTTGAATTTAACAGCAAATTTCCTTATAAACCCACCTTACAAAGATTTATCCACTTTGTGAAGCATCTCAGGGATCACGGTCTCTGTTCCTTTGAGGCAAACAATGCTGGAACTGGTGTTCTCCACCTGCCAGTGGGTATCAAGGCTCTGGGATCCCATTGCAACCAGTCAGAGTGAAAAAAAACCAAGCCACATACAATCTGATGTTGATTCCTCAGCATCAGTCATGTCACTTCACAAATCCACTCTAACCAAGCTGTGCAACTCCTTCTATAGATATAGCTGAAGTTATATTTACAGTTTATTCAAAATTTTTGGGTGAGTTTATCTGCTCCTTCAGATGCCAATTTACTGAAAATATTTGTCAGAAATAGCTGATTTCAAGAAACACCACTTAAAAAAAAGATAGTTTAGATATTAAGACAGTATTCATGAAAGAAGCTACAATTAAAATTAGCTGCTTCAAAATAATGTGCTTATCTAAGCTATTTTAAATTTCTTACTTTGAGATGTAAATTTATGGCTACCATTTTCCCTCATTGTAGTATTTCCTAATCCTGTCGTTCTTTTAACTTTTGTTTTTATGTATAATTCATTTCTTATTTGCTCTTCATGCATTTCATGGACGGTAGTGTTTCTGCAATATTAGCTTCCCCCCCTCCACTTTTTCCAGCCTGTATCTCTTCTGCTTCCTCTTATGAACTATGAGGGTTTACATCCTAGACTCTTCCATCCCTATCTATTTAAACGTTCACCAAAACACCTAGTGTTGAGTTTTAAAGAGACCTCATTAGGTTTTAATATCAACGTCAATGTGGCTTAATAAGAGAAGCAGAGTTGTTGCTTTCCTGAGCTCAGTTTTCCGTGTTTCCAGCCTTAGGCATTGCACCAGTTTACAGTCTGTTAGCAATTACAGGTTTTCTTCACAACTATGAAAGCTAGAAACAATATTTTTCTTTTAATGAAAAAGATTTCACATGGAAGTTCAGAATATGCAGAATCTAAGGTTATGTGAGTATGTGAAGCAGGTCAATTTGTCCCTTTAAAGCACAACATGCAGTGGTGTAAATCAGAAAATCTGCACACAGTTGAGTCAACCTTGCAATGCATGTTAAATGAGAAGTGTTAAATTTTGTATTTTGAAAGTCACCATTGACTTGTCCGTTAAGGAAGGCATGGCAGAGGTGGATGGAAACCTTGCTCCTGAAGAGGAACATATTCTAACTGTGAACGCCCCACAACACAGCCTAAAGAGTGATGGTGAATCCTTCAGGGGCCGACAAACCACAGAAAAATAGTAGAAGCAGAATTGTGTATGTGGACATGTTAGCTTTGTCTTGTTTTCTTCAACTTATTACCACCACAAGTTTTCTGGTTTTCTTACTGTTGCTCTGGCTGAAGGAAGATCACATTCACTGCTGTTGGTGACAAGACGTATACCCAGCGTGTCAGGAGGGTAAAGGATGAGGTTAGAGGACACACCGTGCATCACTAGGACACGTAGAGGTTTCAGGAAAGTGGACCACAGGTGCAATCGGCTGAACCCTTCAGCCTTCCGTGTTTCAGCTTCTTGGTACCCCAGGGAGGAAGGACGGCACCGTTGTGCTGGTTTTACCATACAACAGGACTGTGGAAAGAGAAGCAACCCTCTGCCTTCCGTTGGGAGGAACAGCTGAACCGCATGTGGACTGCCTTGGTTCATGGTGACAGCACACGAGGCACAGGCTACTGGCGTGGCTGTTTACCCAACATTTCCTTGCACAGACTGTCACTGTAGGCTACACGGTCATAGCCTAGATAAGAGCTAGCGGTCAAGTGAGCGTACTCAAATCCAAGTTGAATTCAGTTCTACAGGGTGACTTCCTTTTCCTGAAGGTTGTTGATCTGCCACGTAATTATTTCCTTTAATTCCATTTTTTCAGGAGAGGGACGTATTTTCAGATGTTGCAGATGGTCTTTGGCCTCTGTGGACCAGTAACGGTGAAAACGTGTTGAAAACCTGTCCCTGGTTAACGAGTGCTTAGTCCTGGTTGTGGTGGTGCCAACTCTCAATACTCCTGCACTGCAGGATTTATTTCAGAGGTGGTTCTTGCACCTGTGTGGGCTGGCAACCTCACCTGCTCGTTTGTTCCAGCGTGGGCTGCCCCAGCTCTGGAGGGGGGTCAGGACTTTCCCCGGAAAGCTTGGTGCTGGCTTCTTGCACTGAGTCACCACCAAGCACCTCAGTCACGTCTGTTGTGCTTTGGCAACAATTATCCCTACTCCCATCTCCGTGTATCTAAGAGGCAAATAAAATTATACCTCTGTTTTACTTCTTAACGTTCAGGAAATGTTTCCATAAACAGGAGTGTCTTGGAAATACAATCTGTGTTGTCTGACTTCTCTTTGTCATGTGCAGGCTGGTTTCTCAGATGTATTGCTGTAACGGCGAGGAGCTGACGAAGGTAAATTTATTTAAAGTTATACGTGTAAATTGTAGGTCAGCTCTTTTCATGGGTAGAGACTATGTGCTCCTCTTCATCCTGGAAAATCCATTTTTTCTGAAAGCTTCCATTGTCCTAGATGCAGTAGAGATTAAAAGCACTAGCTGCTTTATTCAAAACATGTTTGCCTTAAATTACAACAGGTTCCTTTGCAGCCAGACATCTGAAAGCCATGTGCTAAATAAACTGTACGCTGTGCAGAGAAGGGTGTTAAAAATCCCCTGAAGTTGTAGAAATACGAGAGGCAAAGGGGAAGAATATGATTTTGGCAACTGCAGCCAATACGTTGAGGCTAAACTGAGCTTTGTCTCTGTGGTTCTTCTGGCAAGGAAGACATATGTCTCGAATGTGGTTCAAGTATCTTGCAAACACAAGCTGCTTGAGGAGGTCGCTGGTGATGGCAGACAGTGCCCCAGAACTAGGCACGTGTTCCAGATAAGGAGTTGGAGTCTGCATATGCACATATATTTTGGTACACTTTAAAGTCATTTAATTGCTGAGCCTTAGTGTTTTCTCTGTTTATTCCACAGAAATACATTGGAAGTAGCAAATGACAGTCACCGTACACATTTTCCTCCAATTAATTCTGTTAAAAGCACCTTATAGGAACCTGCACAACTACAGGGCAAGGCTGCTACTGTCGGGACAGTAAGCTGGCATCATCAAACTGAAGCACGCTTCTTTTGTCAACTTGCAAGCTGTTTAATATTAATATTAATTTAATTAGTATGCCTGATGTTTGCAGCTGTATTATTTGTCCAGGAAATAGCTCCACCATCAGCCTGAGTGAAATGATTTTACCGCACGAAATTGCTCTGCAAGGTGGTGCACGTGTTTAGAGGAGGAGAGTGGCAGGGACACTTCTGCACAGAGTACTCTAATTTTTAAAAAGGGTCTTGATTTTCAAGCATTTTACTTGAACAAGAAGATTTAATTTATTTGTTATTTTATGGAGCATTTTTATGTGTAGAAAAAGTGCTACTTGTTTGCACATGCTGGTTATGTGGCATTCTTACATGATTTCATGCTTTGCTGATGGAAAATTAGACCCTTGTGTATTATAAAAGACTAGAAGATAGCTATAGAATCAGGATGCGATTGCCTCAGGACATTCTGTTGACAGCTAGAAATATATACAGACAAAGCAATGTCACTGGATGCTAATGTGAACTATACAAGTTGATGAGTACTGTAAATCCCTGTAAAAAGAGAAATCCATACCCTTTTATTTTGCAGGTTTTTGCCTTTAAAATCACCACTAATAGCACTTCTGTAATTTTGTTATATACAATCTTTATTAAGATTTTAGGATTATAGCCATGCTAAGGCACAGATATATGTTTTTGCTAATATATCTATATTCAGAAAACAAAATAGTCTTCCCTTGTTTACCAAACCCTGGCTTCACATTTAGGTGAAGCTGTTATCAGTTTAGGAGGGAATTTTGACTGTATAAGGAATGTGAGATTGAATCAATATTGAGTTAGAGAGATAGGTCTCATTTTTTGAAAGTAAAGGAAGATACATCAAATCAGCCCTAGCGTTACAGGACTTTTCATGGCTTCTTCTTGTTTTCCACACCATCCCCTGTAACCAGCCTAGATGTTCCGAACAGACCAGATCTCAGTGAAAAAGTGTGAATTTGGTTCTGCTCAGCCTAATTCTATCATTACCAATAGATTGAAATACTGCATCATTCCTGAGGTGTAACTGTTTGCTCTAATGCTTCCATTTTCTGAAAGGCTCTTTAACAACTCAGCTCAAGTAAAGCTGATTTGATGTTGCCTGCTCCAGTCCATTTTTCTTATTTGTTTAGTCTTTAAAAACATAACAGAATTATGAGAAGACTGCAACAACAATACACTGCCTAAGCACAAATCTCTGTCTTCCCCATCTACATTAACGTGATAGCACTTTGGACATCAAATATTTATCCTAATTACAATTCTGCTCCAAACTGAATATATTTTATATGTCAGCAACACTGTGAGAGAAGAAAAAAAATCCTTTTGCTCTCAGACGCGTTGCTATCGAGGCAGAGTGACTCTGGACCTGGGAGCAGTGGTGGGCAGCACTGTGCTTTGACCATACAGTTTTAATACAAACTAATAAATTTATTTGTAGGCTTATTATTTAATTGTTTCTTAGCTCGTGAATCCTATATTTGTTTACTAGATAAGGATTTGCTTGATCTAGCCATTTTATTCTAACCACTTTTATTCCTTGTGTGGAACCAGGCGTCTCGCCTTACAGAAAGTGAGGCACCTGTAAACATCTCGCAGACATGAAACTGGCCAGGGTGTAAAGCTCTGTGTTGGGAGGGATTCTTTAAAGCTGCAGAGAGTTTAAATGTGAACTGCCAAAATGGCTAGCAAATGTATTGTCTGCTGTTCTCACTAGGAAACAATTATATGAGTAGAATTTGAAATACATGTAATGTTATATTTGTGTTTAGAAAGAGAATTAAAGGCCACTATCACTTGAAGATATTTCAAAAGAGAACAAATTTTAATATTCTTAATTCTGTATTTTGAAAGGCTTTTACAAGCCTTCCTTGAGGTAGACTATTATGGTCTCTAAGTAGTTGCTGGATGACAGACAAGAACTGGTTTAGTAAAAGTGTCCACCAGACAAGGAAAAAGAATAGGAAGAAATTATTTTTTCTATAAGAAAGGCTAGCAGTGGCTTCATGGATTAATCTGTGGTCCTGTATTATGTAATACAGTTATTAATAAATTACATTTTTAAATATATTATAAATGAACAGAAAATTGCTATAGAACCAGGATGTGGTTGCCTCAGGGGTACTGTAAAGCAAAGAAGCAAACTTTGCAGAAAATTAGTAAAGCTTCTGAGGAATTGCAAGGGCACCTATGTAAAGCAGGCGATAGGAAGCAGCATGGCAGACAAAACTCAATAAACATTATCATTTCAGAAACCTTGAAAACTTTATGGACAACTCAGGGAAGTTGTCTGCTCAGTGTATTGTTGCTGTTAAAAAGGGAAGCAACTGAAAAATTTCTAGTGCCGTTATACGAACTGAAGGTATGACTTCATCCAAAATACTGTCTAAGGTCATTGTTGACCTTTTAGTGAAGAGAAAAATAAAAATTTAGAATCAGATAAAGCAACAACAGCAGTTGAGGAGGATCTGTTCTTCTCTTGCAAAGCAGAAGGATGCTCAAAACTGAAGGGCGGTGAATTCAAATTGAGTAATTAGAAATATATCTTCACACATAGGTTGAGCTGAGGAACTGACATCTCTTTCGTGTTAGGGAGGTCACAAGTTTAACAGAATTCCGGTAGGGGATGGAAATTTATCTGAATAACAAAGGTATTCAGGCTTATCCCAGTTAATCCTGAAAGAAGGAAAAAAAAAAATAACCAAAACCACACACATCAGAAAAATCCAGTCTTGGAAAGGACATAAACCTTCCGGTTCAGCTTTTATACCGCTCTTTAACTATTAGGAAGAGAGGGGACACTTTCGTGGGGACGGATAGTCTGCTTTCTGACTCGAGTGGAGTTTCTTGCCCCACTTCCTGAGGAGGCACGTAGTGCGAGCTCGTGTCAGGTAGCGATTGCTGCAGTAAATGAAAGGAATTGTTCATCAAACTGTTATCTAGTAAGACGTTTTCTGTGTTCCTGCTAAATTCTTTCCAGCTGACAAGCCTTCCCTAGACTCCTTGGAGTAAAGCTGCCCTGGCTAGCCATTACTAGCCACTTCTAAGCCTACTTACCCCTGCTGTTCTGGGCTCCAATTGCAGAGGAGGAGAGAAAATCCAGGAAAGTGTAGCCATGGTTACCAGTCCAGGCAATGAGCAGATTTTAAATATGCTAATACCCACTGATGTTTTTATGCAGAAAGTACTGGAAATCTGTCGGGCAAATGCATCCTAATGCCCAGTTTTTCCAAGCTGGTAGTCACCTATCCATCGAGAGTTACTCACATGTTCCTCTGCCTATGCTGTGCAATACCAGTATTTTCATCTCTCCATGGAAGGTCCCCAGTGCAGATCAAGCCTTGAAAAAGTTGAATATGTAGAAGTGCATTAATAAATAAATTTCACTTGTACTGCATTTATTTTATCTAGTACTTCATTAACACAAACCATATCTCTTCCCAAATTCCCACTTCCTGATTTTACTCTTCCATTCCATTCTTTCTATCCCGTAATTCATCAGCAAGCACTCCATGACACGGTTATGAATAATTAGCTGTTGTGTGGAACCGAGATATTTTATATCGTACACAGTAGCTCTATATTAAAAAAATGAGAAGCCACAAGTACAACACTCTTAAATCAGACAGCAGCAGAATTCGTGTTGACTCCGCATGCACAAGCATCGTCACCTTTTCTACAGCTTCGAACAAACCAAAAAAACCCTAAAAAGTATTGCTCCAAGTTAGATTGGTTCAAGTTGGTATTCCTTGTATAATCAGGCGCTCATGCAATTAATGAAGGATTCATATAAAATGTGGAGTAAGAGGCTGGGGTAAAATTTCATTTTCTGAGCACACATATTAACAGAGGTCTACATATGCATGTGAGTACCTCTAGAGCTATAAAATACAAGGAATGCTTTTAGAAACCATCAGATGGTAATTTTACTAGCTGCAATTTTTAAAATGAAAGCTATGAGAACAAACGGGGTAGAGTTTACATCTCCTTTACTGTTTTAATGTCTGCTAATTGGTCCCCTCTAATTGTAAGGAAGTGAGTAATCACAACTCTCACTTTCAACCCATCTCTTCTAGATAAGAACTCAATTTCCAAAGTTATTTGTGAATCACTTCAAATAATAAATTTATTATACAAAAATTTGTCATCTGAAAAATGCTAAAATTGGCCAAAAAATTACTAGCTTCATGTTATTTTCTTACATCCTTACTTGTTATTTCTCAATTACTTTCTGTTATTATTATTAAATTATCTTATAATTATTGTAATTATAATTTGAAAGGCCAGGTTCTTTGTTTTGCATAAACCTCTAGACTTCTAAGGAAATGCATCAGAAATGTATCTTTGGATATAATTTCACTTTTGGGGGAATAATTTTAATATATTATACACACGTATATTTATATAAAATATTTGTTATATATTGTATATAATAATTTTAACATAACATTCTGTATCAAGAAACAAATTTCCAATTGGAAGAGAAACTGGCAACATTTGATAGAAAAATAACAAAATAAATATATAAAAATCTTGCACCTTTACACGATTAAAATATAAAGACCAAATGGCAGAATTCGAATTGTTGTTGGAAGCAGCAAAATTTTATGCGTCTTGTATAGCGAGAGCACCGTGTCAAACCAAATATTGGAAGATAGAAGGCTAGTGGAATTTCTTCTTTTCATCCAGGATACTGACAGTGTTCCTAACCTTGCCTCTTAAATCTGGAAGATATGGTGACAAGGACCTATTTAAATTAAACGGTTGAATTTGTGACTTGCTCATGTTAGGTGAAAAGTGTTACCTGTATTCATAAATGGCCCAGGGCCAAATTCAGCCCATACATATGCCCCTTTCCAGACCACTGAGTGCCTCTGAAATCAGAACATGGCCATCACACTTGATAAATTGTAAATGGAGACAAACCTTCACATCCTGTGTGCAGTTATGCATTCCTAAAGCACAAAATGAGCCGAACACTGGACAGAGCATACACCCCTGGAGCCACTAAGAAGACATATGGCATAATCCAAGGCAGGTGTTTGTAAATCCAAAAGATCACGTTAGACCCCTTAGGCTACAATCTGAATGACAGCAGTGGGATTTTGTAGTTTATCTAGGACCCTAAATTAAGTTGTCACCCTTAATTTGTGGGAGAACATCTACCAGGGGCAAAAGCAAGTTCGAAACTTTTTCTTATTTTGCAGGTTGAATTCTTTTCCAGTCACTGAAGCCTACCTTTTAGTTAAGACGTATGTGTTTAAAACATCGTTTAACTCTTAGTTAAGCAACTTAGTTGGTTGTCTTCTTTTGTTGTTGTTGTTGTTGGGGTTTTTTTTGTCTGTTTTAATTTTTGAGAAAGGAAATAGGTGTCCAGTGAGTTGTCAATGGTGTGGGCCTGTCTGGGACATGCACAAGTTCTTTTCCAGCGGGATCATCCGAACACATGCTGAATTATGGAAACCCGCTTTGACTGGCGAGTTCGGATGGGCTTTGGCAGACGCACATTCTAGGAGTAGATTAGTACTTAGAAACCATCGAGCTTAGCAGAAAGTACTGCTCCACATTGTAAACTGCCAACTTCATCATCTTTAAGTAAAAAATACAGTTTTTCTTCCCAACAAAGACTTTTTATAAAAGCAATAAGGTAACTGCATGAAGTGTGCTTATCATGATATAATCACACCCCAGGGGGAATGAGAGGTGCTCGGCTGCACCTCATGCTTTGTAATGACCCAGGGGTGTGATTATCTTATGATAACCACACTCCCTGTCATGCCTTATTGCTTATATATTCCACATGTCATAATGAATCCTGAAGCACTTTCTAGGTCTCATAGCAAAGGCAATGACTTTGAAGTATAGGAAGTAGTCAGATTTTCTAGGTACATACAGATTAATATTGTATACATTAGGAGGAATTATGAATGACTACTTATCTGTTCTAGCCAGGCCATAGTTTTTTAACTGTTTCTGGGTTCTGTAGGTTTCGTGTGGTATTTTACCACAGGAAATGTGATTACATTGTGCAGCACAAGAATTACGGAAGCTTGACCACCACACTTCAGGACTGTGGAGAAGACAGAAGTGGTGACATAGCCACCTCGCACTTTCCTGTTGGGATGGTTCTATAAAATCTTACAGGACTGTAATAGTCTGGTTGAATATTAAAGTAACTCTGAGTAAAAAATTCTGAACCTTGATATGCCAAATTTTGTCTGAGGATGAAAAAGGAGCTTAAAAAAACCCTGTATTTACAATGCTGTCTGAATATCCCATAAATCTCTCCTATACTGAAGCCGTACGAAAGAATTGTGGGTTTTTGGAAACATCTGTTTATAAAAATTCTGCACTTATAGTAATAAAAATAGTCATAAATCCTAATTAAAATGAATGGGGTTAATAACAGGTCCATGAGGAACTGGGACATCAAGAGGCTTCTGAATTCACAATTAAGCGCTGACATAAAAGACAACAGGATAATAAACTAAGCAATTATCTTTGATATACCTTATGGTATAATAGCACCACAGGGTGAATCTGCACCTCGGGGAACAGGGTTCTCCGTAA
>WKFP01014266.1:262685-294524 GCA_011057875.1 Pterocles orientalis
TAAGGTAACTGCATGAAGTGTGCTTATCATGATATAATCACACCCCAGGGGGAATGAGAGGTGCTCGGCTGCACCTCATGCTTTGTAATGACCCAGGGGTGTGATTATCTTATGATAACCACACTCTCTGTCATGCCTTATTGCTTATATATTCCACATGTCATAATGAATCCTGAAGCACTTTCTAGGTCTCATAGCAAAGGCAATGACTTTGAAGTATAGGAAGTAGTCAGATTTTCTAGGTACATACAGATTAATATTGTATACATTAGGAGGAATTATGAATGACTACTTATCTGTTCTAGCCAGGCCATAGTTTTTTAACTGTTTCTGGGTTCTGTAGGTTTCGTGTGGTATTTTACCACAGGAAATGTGATTAAATTGTGCAGCACAAGAATTACGGAAGCTTGACCACCACACTTCAGGACTGTGGAGAAGACAGAAGTGGTGACATAGCCACCTCGCACTTTCCTGTTGGGATGGTTCTATAAAATATTACAGAACTGTAATAGTCTGGTTTTACCACAGAAATCTTTGTGTGTTTGCGTGCTCTTTAATTGAATATTAAAGTAACTCTGAGTAAAAAATTCTGAACCTTGATATGCCAAATTTTGTCTGAGGATGAAAAAGGAGCTTAAAAAAACCTGTATTTACAATGCTGTCTGAATATCCCATAAATCTCTCCTATACTGAAGCCGTACGAAAGAATTGTGGGTTTTTGGAAACATCTGTTTATAAAAATTCTGCACTTATAGTAATAAAAATAGTCATAAATCCTAATTAAAATGAATGGGGTTAATAACAGGTCCATGAGGAACTGGGACATCAAGAGGCTTCTGTATTCACAATTAAGCGCTGACATAAAAGACAACAGGATAATAAACTAAGCAATTATCTTTGATATACCTTATGGTATAATAGCACCACAGGGTGAATCTGCACCTCGGGGAACAGGGTTCTCCGTAACTTCGCCACCTTGTTAATCTGATGTATGTAGCAGTCAACACTTCTCCGCTTGGCAGGAAAATCTACGGTGCTGTTTTTCTGCCTGTCGTCATGAACGGGTTGATAAGGATGATGGCCTATCATTACAACCACTGATGGGTTGTTTCATTGTAAGCGTCAGCTCTGAGATCAGCTAACTTAACTGCAGGTCACCGCAAAGAATCCTGTGTGTCTAAAATAAAGCTTATTTAGCTCTACAGTGCACAAGTGGAGTACTACTGATTACCATAAAGGTCAGACACGCACATTTTAACGGGTGGTAATGAGTAGTTTTAAAGATGTTTGAGTCTTTTCTTAATCTTGCCATGTCACAAGGCTTCTATTGTTATGCACCAAAGAATGTGCCTTTAGCTGTACCATTTGCCCTATTGTATCTTGATCATAGAGTGGGCTGTGTGATGTTTCTGGTGATAAACGCCTACCACACGTCCTAATAATTACTAGCCTTCAGTAAATTGCATAGTGAAGTAACACAGAAGTCTGGTGAAACAAAAGGCTCCAAAAAGTTGAAAGCAATATTTAAATAGTTTCGTGTACTGTACCAAATTGCAATAAACGTGAACTGTCTGAAAGCAGAGTAAAAAAAAAAAATTAAAAAAAAATTAAAAAAAACCCAAACCGAACTCTCAATTTTGATTAATAAAAATGTCTTTGGCAGTGGAAAGCATTTTTTTAAATCTTGCAATACTGTCCTAGTAATTTGCTGTATGTGTTCAGGTGGATTTAAAGGGGAATATTGAAAAGAAAGTGGGAAATTTTCATCCATTAAATTAATGTTAGTGGGAAATTATCTTTAGAATTAAGGAATTTAATTTTGAGTTTTGTGAAGAATGCGGTTTCCATGCAGATACGTGCTAACTAAACATGTTTTGCACAAGATGTGCTACCTCACAGTTTCACATGTAACAGTTCTGAGCAATTAGTTCCTTTAATATTTAATGAGAAAGCGCTGTCTTAAAAACGGTAAGCTCCGATAGTTCAGAATGGCAATAACTACAAAAAGTGAAACAGTTACGTAAAAAACTATTTGCATGTTTGTATTCAGAAGAAAATTAGAAGAAATCTACTAGTTCTCAAAGAATGAGTGTGACCAACTCAACACCACTGTGAACTTTCAAAAAAAAGAAATAATACAGTGATTTCAATAATTTTAAATGTTGTTTATTTAAAATGTTGTGGGTTGAACCTTCTCCTCTACATTTACATAGAGTTGATTCAAAGATTTTAAGATTTAATTCTGAGAACTGGAAAAATCTGTTATGAGGGTAGAAGTACTGAAATGTTTTTGTCAATTAACTGTGAGTAACAACATTTAGCAAAAGTAACAAACTTAAAGAATATGCTATTATAAAAAAATGAGTAATTTTAATGAAGTAATTAAATTCTTTCATTATCATCATAAGCTCAAAACTCTCCATATTTTTTTGCCCTTTTTCTAAACTTTCCCAAAATGTAAGATTCCTGCACTTTAGAATCATAGAATCACAGAATCGTTAAGGTTGGAAAAGACCTCAAGGACCATCAAGTCCAACCCAACCCCACCTAACTCACTAACCCATGTCCCCAAGCACCACATCTACACGTTTCTTGACCCCCTCCAGGGATGGTGACTCCACCACTGCCCTGGGCAGCCTGTTCCAATGCCTGAGCACTCTCAGTGAAAAAATTTTTTCTAATATCCAGCCTAAACCTCCCCTGGTGCAACTTGAGTCCATTTCCTCTTGTCCCATCACTTGTTGCTCTAGAGCAGAGCCCAGCACCCCCCTCACTGCACCCTCCTTTCAGGCAGCTGTAGAGAGTGACGAGGTCTCCTTTCCACCTCCTCCTCTCTAAACTAACCCCCCCAGCTCCCTCAGACATGTCTGCCTAGTGCTTAATATTAACACTGAGACACGGGCTATTTCCCAGAGCGAATGAGTATGTTCATCAGTGAGGACGGTTTACTAATGAGAAAGAGGTAGAAGAGGGCAGGTTTGCTTCTCTCTGTAGAACAGAGTGGTGACAGCCACAGTTAAAAACACCTCTCTGGCATGCTACCAAACATGTAGTTGTCCTGAAATTCTCTGAGCTTTCTGAAGGACAAAAGTTATATCGGGAGGGTCTCAGTGGCCACTCAGCAGTATGACTGCTCTGACATTTTCACTTGTTTGGGCCTTGGCTCAGTGATTTATTTCATCTCCATGTTTGTTAGAACAGTTCTTGAAAGGGCAATTCTATAAAAAAAAGTTAAAGTTACTTTTATTTCGTATAAAATACTGTGAACTTCTTTCCTTCAGGAATGTTGCAAAGTTTTGATAATTTTTTTCTTGCTTTCATAAATAAAAACAAATTTCTGACTTATATAAACACACAGTTTTTTTATACAAGCATACTCACTGGTCATATTTTAAAATCAAATGCAAAGCCCAGTCTACTTCAAGATTTAACTTGCCTGTCACTAACCAGCAGAGCTGCTGTTATCAAACAGTCACTTACTTTTTTCTTTTTTTTTTCTTTAAATGTGTTTTTTAGCTGCATTTCTCATTTTAGGGTGGAGTTCCCAAGTCAGTGGGAACACCAACCTGCTGGATTCCTACGAAAAACCCCCAAAAATAATCTGTCAAGGCTCTGGGTCTTTAACTTAGAGTTATTTATAATCTCCTGAAATAATACATTCCCCATTCCCCTTCACTCCCTATCAGACGAAAACCAAACAATGTCATCAGTGGCTCCACAGAGATGAGAAATTTTACGAGGTGATGTGTTTGATCAGAGTGTGATGTGCTGCAGTTTCGTTTTTAAGTTGTTCAGTTTCAAATACCAATGAAGAACTCCCTTACAAAGAAGAGAGCTCCCTTGTCTTTGCATTTTTTCATTTTAAAAGGGTTCCAAAATATTGATGTTGCCACCACAGGGGTTATCTGATTTTTTTTTGTAATTATTTTCAGCAGTTTCCCTTTTTTTTTTTTTTTTTTTTTTTTCCCAGAGAAGAGTGTTGTGTTTGCCAAATTTAACTTTTCTTTAACTCCTTACGTCTTTTGCAACATTCCAGTCAAACAATAGGCAAAAATGCAAACCTAAGTGTAACAAACGAAACTTTCTGAATTCTTTCACAAGCAAAAATTCTCTTAGATGAAACCGTCTGGGTTCGTATAGCTCTACCTGATATATAAATGTCCTGAAACCAAATAAGAAAAGAGGAAAGAGGAGTTGTTTTCTGTTGGATTGCTGTTTTTATGCATATCAAAGCCAAATGAATAGCAAATTGCGAAGAATTCACTTATGGTTAGAAATGCAGTGATACTCATAACCACATAATTGTGTAAATCTGCCTCTTATTTATGTGAACTTCTTGTGAGATTTACTTCAGGGTATAACCTGTGAAGTGTTAATGATCTTACACTTGCAGTCCTGACTGTCATATCAAATTATAGCACTGTTGGGTTTATTTTCCAAGTAGCTGCAACATGGATTAAACTTCTGTTAGATCTGCTACCAAGCAGTTCATTAGATGGGTTCGAATCATTGCTGATTAGAAAAATTAGTAATCTGTGATCAGTTGATGAAGTGCGTGATGCTGCTGACAACATGTAATTAGATGCTTTTCAACATCGTTATGGGTAATATTTTTTTTTCTTACTAAGTTATACTGCACTTCAAGGAATTTTGCCTCATACCTTAATTGAACGAAAAAATCTGTATACTAAAATCTCTAACAGATTTAACAACCTACCAGCTATTTATCTTCCTCGGGAATGAACCTTTGTGTTAATTTTTCAGATAATTTTGCTTGTAAAAATATATACTTTCATATGCCATAAATAGAAGTGTGCGGCAATGCAAATAATGACAGATTTTTAAGCAAGATCATTAAAGTTTATGGTTCTGATTCTCTTCTCATAGAATATTTCTGTTCAATGGCTGTGGTATAGCTCTTCCTACTCAAGTGAGAGGAGCATCAACCTTCTTTTCTAATATGCTTATTAGTACAGATGGAAAATTATTAATTGGGTTATTTATTACTCTGTTAAGAAATAAGAGATTGCTGATTTTTTTTTTATTTTGTATTTTTTTCACTGATTGTGGAGCAGGAAACGTTTCCACTGCAAACATGTCTTTCAGGACAGGAATGGCAAGCTTACCGAGTGTAGCCATTTTTGGTACTTTCCAAGGGAGTAGATGTCTTAGTTTTCTCGTAAGCAGTGTCACACAGAAATCATTGAGGGTGTGATGAAGGCAAAAGAGCCAAGATATCGACAGACTATTAGTTTTCTACAGCTTTATGGAGTGTCTTCCCTTTCCTTCGCCAAGAGCAGGCGTTGCTCTCTCCAAGTGCTCCCAGAGCCGGAAGGCAGCAGAGCAGTCTATCTAGAGGCATTGTGGTGATTTTTAGATACTGTAATGGAAATTTATCCCCATCTTTTATGTATCATTATTTATTGTTGGGTCATACGGTAGCTCAGGATGCATTGGCATCCCATTTCTCTAGGAAGGACAAAAGAACAGATTGAAAAGGCTTCTTCTTTACCTCCAGTAGTAGTAGTATCTATATGCTCTTGTAGCCAACTAACTCAGAATTTATTCCCACCAAGGACCCCTGTGTGTATATGTACACACCAAGTGGCAGCTGACCTTTGGATAAGAACTTTTGTGAAACTTAGACGCCGGTGGGAAGGGAATTTCTGTGTGTGCACTCATATTGCCCCAAGTGTCTGAGTGTCTGCAGAGAAGGCAAGTGATTATTAATGGCAACAGGAACTCTTCCTTAGCTCTAACGGTATGGATTAGTTGCCGTTTTAGTGTCCATTCAAACAGAAATGAGAGTGGTGGATACCCACTTTTTCACAGCAGCAGGTGCAGCTTTCTTAGCTCTGATGGTGTACGACCGTTGTATAGATGATAACTAAACACCTTTGTGCATGCTGCTCATATTGTTTCTGCAGGACACCTTGAAAAAGAAAAACTACTGTGAAATTACCTGTAAGAGGTGTGCAACCCTTTGTGAGCTTTTATCAAGTATAGCAGAAAGTCTGTCCCATGGGGATGGTCTCCTGTTCAATAAGTCGGTTCTGTTTGGATGTTTGATGATGCAGTTGTAGAAATAAGGTTTAACAGAAATACAAGTCTATAGATAAGTCTCCCTAATGTAGAAAGCTTGTTTATTTTCCTGATAGGTACACCTGGAAGAGAAAGAAGTATGCAGTTACAGTCTAATACTTTGATTTTGCAGCACAGCTTTTTTTTTGCAGTTCTTTGGGCTGAGCTGACCCACAGCACAGAGCAGCCCCAAAGCCTCTCCCTCACACACAGGATCTGCCATGGATCTGTTTCGTTGCACAGGGGCTTTAATTCTTTCGAGGTCTTCCAATGGTACGAGGACAATCATTACTGGTTGAAAGTGAATGTATTCTTTACCATTCGCTTGTAACCATGTTATAAATCATTATTTTAATATATTTTGTTAAATGTGGTGAGATCTAAGTCTACAGTGTTAAAAATATTTTACAGCTCTTTGTGCTTGAGGCGTTTCTAGCAAGCTAAGAGACCTTTACAGGCATTGACAAGTTGTGCTGTGTCTGTGGAGAAATGATTTAGCATAAAGAAAATATATTTTTAATATACCATAATAAACAAAGATTTTTGCTGTGAATTAATAGAATTAATATTTAATAAATTCCCTGCCTTATTTTGTTTATGCAGCTTCTGTCTACTTCTGTCAGTTTTGTCCATTGCTCAGTGCTATTGCCAGTCAAAGAGCATAAAAGTGATTTTTTTTTCTGAGAAACCCTGCAATTGATCAAAGTGCACATCTTTTACAACCTCTCAAAATTCATAATACTGGTGGTAAGATGTGGCGCACGGGTTTTTTTAAAGCCAATTTTCATTTGAATGTTTTATCAGTCCTTTTGTGGTACTGTACAAAATGATACAGGGCGGCTGACATAAAAATCAGCAATACGGATTGCCTTTAAAAATAAAGGATGTGGTACCTATGTCTGGGAGCTAGTTACGTGTCACATAGAACAGGAGGCACCTTTTGTTCTTTAGTTAATTAGCTCATTATGCTGTAGGTACATAATTCTTTCTAAAGAAGCAAACTCATTTGAACAGGAATCACAAAAAAAGTTATGGATGATAAATTCAGACAGTGCAAAAATGTTAAAGATGTTGACTTTCCATGAAAAATGCATGTGGTAGCATGAAAGAATTTGAGCTCGTGGAACCAATGCTTCTGTAACGTTTTAATTCCTATCAGCAGAAAGACTTTCTATTGTTTGTAAATAAAAAGGAAATATTTCACTGTGGCACTTCCATCTGTTACCTTAACAATAAGTGAAGCCAAGCAGTTAATCACAGCGTTTTCTAAAAAAGGATTTAAACTCGGGGCTCTGCTCTCATATCCCCATGCAGTTATAAAACACTCACCCACCAAGAACAACAGATTCTGACTGTTAGTGTTGTGTTTTAATTCCAGTACGGGTTAGTTCAGGGCTCAAAGACACGGGTTTCCTGCTGAGTGCTGGGATCTGCTGCCAGGAATGGCTGCTGTCCAAGGAACGGTGCCACCTTTTCAAGAGAAATGTTCTCGGGTGAAAGAACGGCTTGACTGCAGAATCTGTTTGCTCGCAACGTGTTTAGCAAAATGTAATCTTCCAACCATTTAATTTAAGCGTGCTATCAAACCTAAAAATAACGGGCAAAGAAAAACCTTGAAGCTAGCTTGATGGCTGAGAGCTCTGATCCTTCCTAGCATTCATGGTTTGCTCTTCCGAGGGCTGCGCTTCACATCAGTGTACTGCTCACGGTGCTGGGAGTAGGGCTGACAGAGCCAGCACTGCAAGGTAAATTTCCTCGTAGGCTGCTAAATAAAATCTGCTTTTACAAATTTCAACTTAGACTGGTTTTTGTTTCTTTTTTTTTTTTCTTTAATTAAAGGTATTTATTTTCCCTAGAGAAAGAATTCTGGGGTAGTAGTGGCACATGCCAGGAAATTTCAGGTCACTGTATTTACCTGTGCAGCTCACCATGGACCAGACAATAGGCTCTTTTGGAAGCCTGGTCGCTGTGGGGATGTTTTGCCGGTGGGTTTACTCAGTCAGCTGGTCTAAGCATCCCTAGCGGTGATGTAGAGTCAGTAAAATGCTAGATTCATTATAGAGAATTCCTGAGGAAATCTGAAAAAAGCTTTCAAAGGCAAACAGCAGCCTAAAGAATGTCAGCGACACTTCACACTGCTTCACAGAGTGGGAGCCGCTGCAGCGAAAACATTGCCTAGGCGAAGTCTACCTGGAATTAAGTGAGGGAAATTGTTTCATTTAAAAAAAGTTGCATGCAAACTACGTAATCTTTACATCACGACAACAAGAAGAGATTTGGGAAAGGCAATGCATTTTAAAATAGGTGTATGATTTATGACTCTACAACTCCCTTTTGTTGGAAACCCCTACTTTTCACAAAGAAATGAGGTGTATCTGAAGCAGGGGCAGATAATTCAGCAAATGGAAAAAGTGCAAAGGTGGTTTTCACTGCTGTGCCTGAGAGTCACTCCTACTCCAACCCTAAAAAGGAAGCACCCTCTGCTGGCTCCTGCAGTATATGGCTTCATGCCTTTAAAATGTGGTACCTACAAGCTGCCAGTTAAAATGCCCTGACTTAGGCTCCTGGTGTTCATTTCTGATCTGCAGGGACTGGTTTGCTACTCTGAGTGGTACCCGTAAGAGCTAATTGCAAAAAAGTTCCTTTGCATTCCTACGCTTTAGTGTAATGATGCTGCTCGTAAGCCAGGATCAAAAGGTTGATGAATTATCTTTAAATTAGTCTTGGGGTTCTGTGCAAGCAGATGGAGCAACCTATACTCACATCCCTTACTGAGGGTGTTTTGTTGATTCGTAAAATGTGTAACCTTGAGCAGAAGTACAGAGAGGTTTCTGGAAACTTCTCTAAACATTAAGATACAACAAATGAGTAAGCAAACATGTGGTTTCCACAGATCAGAGTCCAAGTAGATTATTTCACTGATTTCTGGGAGTGAATGAGTTAATTTTTGCATTGCACAGTTCACATTCACTCGCTTTTCTGACATTACTGCAAGTACAACATGACTGCCCCATATGTTTCTACCAGGTTCTGCAATCAGCATATTATTCTTTTTTCCCTGATTTTTTTTAAAATAAAAAAATAAGTACAAATCAAGTGCTTTTCATATGTATTCCATATGAACTGCTGCATTGGATTGTACCAGTCATATCAAAGGACACCAAGGGAATATGCTGGAACATATTGTAGGAACAAGTATATTTCAGTCTAAAATATAAAAATGGACAGGGCAGGATAATACAAAGGCTGTTCTATTCCTTTTTACTCCCTTTTTAACAGCAATGACCTTCTCTTGGCTTATCCTTCTCAAATAGAGCTGAATTATATAACACCGCATGGTGGCATATATTTTCAAATTGCGTCCTAGATGAGGAATAAAAGGGCTTGGTCCAGGACGGCACTGGAGCACATGCCTAAGAGCTGATGGACCGAGCTCTTGAGCGTTAGAATTTGCTTAACTCAGTTTGCAAAGAGATTTCGTCTGTTCAAGATAGCTTTGCTGAATATTGCAAAGTACATTTTAAAAATAACGGTAATAGGACTTTTTGAGTTCCTCCTGTCGTTGAGAGAACCTGTCAAACAGATGCGTTGTGGCAGCCAGGGAACCTCAGCTTGTTTTTGCTGTTTTTACAGATTAGTCTGGAATACAAAGGGAAAGAGGGAGCTCTCCAAGGCTCTCAGCTCCACGGCAGCCCAAGAAGTCCTGCCGCAGCCAGCGCCTGGGCTGAGGGGCTGGGGGGCACCACACCCTCCTTGTCCACAGCCCTGGATTCCCGTAATGGAAATCAGCGCCTGGAGGGAGGGAAAGGAAACCATCAGCATCTGCATCTCATCCTGAAATGTGTCCAGAGCACTCAGCTGGAGCTTATACTCTTTTCATGCCCCCCATACGGAGTGCTTCGTGCCTAAACTCTACCCTTAGAGCACCAGAAGATGCTGTGCTGAAACAATGTCAAGCAAAAAGTGGGCTATAACGTTTAAAGGAAGATTAAATATTACTTTATTAACAAGAAATGATGTTCAGTTCTGAAATATTGTCTCACTTAAACTAACGTCATTTACCCCTAGACAAAAAGTGGAATATGCTCAAACATATTTAACACGGTAGCTGCAAACATAAAGGAGGGAAAGCTCAGGAAGGTTATACCCTGCAATTCAGAATTCCAGTTAATACTGGAATACAGCTTGATCTGAAAGGTGGAATATATATGTTAATGCGAGATTTAATAATACATAGTTGCCATAAATGTTCCAAAATTGAATTTAATGTAGAGAAGTCACCAGCTTGACATGGAGCTGGGGGGAAAAATACTGCAGAATTTGAATTTTGTGTTAAGCTTTTTGTTAAATGCATCATTTCAAGACAACCTTTTCTTTTTGATGTGTGTGAGAATTTTTGGAGTGACTGTCCTTTGATTACACGATGAGTTTACACCCCTAAAACCTTATAAAGGAAACAGTGCAGGTTATTTATATGAAGATAGGCACAGGAAGAGCAACATTCAGAGGGAAGAGAGAAATATTTTTGAGACGAGACAATGAGTAAGACAGAGAGACAAGGACTGCAGAGGATTTTTTCCTCAAACACGAGAGAAATTGCTCAGAGTGCAGACACATTTAAGAATTACAGCTGTTTGTTTACTGAAGGACACTTAAATCTCTTTTCCTGCTCTTGCAATCCACTTCACCTTACGAGGTCCTCTTACTACAGCTTCAGGAGACTGTGCTAACGCCTGGGTTTGCAGCATCTGAATGCTGGAGGGTTGTTGTTTTTAATTACATCTGTTGGCCTGGCGCTTCTCTGAGATGATCTAACAGAACTGACCCGTGTGCCTAACCAGGGAAACTTCAGCCCAGCACCCTGGTTTCTGTGTGTCGGTACCATCAGCTGCCTTTCTAGTTTTCCATTACAGTTCAGACCTATTTCAGTCATCCAGGCCACTTTCTAGGAATAGGTCTTTCTGAGTCATTTGGGAATGATGCGTAAACATATTAAATCTGGGAATTAAAAAAAAAATCACTTTTAGAGAGTTTTTTTTAAAGTATATTTCTTCTGGCTCATGGCAGTGGCTGGATGTTACTATGGTTTGTGTGTAAATAGACCAATTTAGGGCATTCTTGTGAATGGAGGCTTAGGGAGACGTTGGTTGTTTGGCTGTGCTTGTCGTTAGGTGAGCAGTTACCCCATGACATTTTTCCTAATGAACCACAGCAGAGCGTTCAGAGAATACTGGAGTTTTTTGGGTAGAAATACTTCTTTTTCTTTCATAAGAGTGTGGTTCGTGTTTCTCTTCATTAAATGATGGAGGTGGGAGAAAAATCAAAAAATGAGTCATGTTGAGTGAATGTTGGAGTAACATATGGATGGTAGTCCTGTCTTTCTGCAAACCCATCAAGCTCAAGGGAGGGAGAACTAATGTGAAACAGTGGGATACCCACTTCTTGCACAGCGAACATGGTCCACGATAAAGAATGGACGTGAAGCCTCACAGCACGTGGGGCTGTGCTACCTGATGATGTTCAGTCTGTGACTGCTCTGTGGAGCCATGCGAGAGCAGGACTCGTTGCCCACCATGGTGTGCCTTACACCACAGGCTTGGTGTCCAGGGCTTTGGAGTACTCCTGAAAAAGTCGTTATTCTCCTGACTCGGTTGGTGAAGCTGGGGCAGGGAGTTTAGCGGTTCACTGAGGTTCAAGCAGTGCATCAGTGTAAGAGCAAGAAGTAAAATTCCTAAGTCCCCATTTCCATTCCATTTATCCCACTAGACTTTGCTGTCTTACAGCATCACATAAAGGAAAAACTAATTCATATTTTTTTCTTTCCTACAATTGTATTGCTTAAAAACAACTAAGATTATTTTTCCTATAAATTAGATTTTTTAAAGGGTGACTGTACACTGAAAAAGTCAGAACAGCAAAATACTTGTGTTTCATTAATTTATGCCATTGTGGGAATAGTAATTTGTCCTAGAAATACTGAGGTACCACACTCTTCGTGTTACTGTAATTTTGAGTTTTTGCACAGCCCACTCTACAATTCACGATCTCTGTTTTATCTCGTCACTGGCGTGGACGTATTGTGAACTCCACATGTGCTTATCACAGTAAATGCCACTGCAGCTTCTTTGTCTGTCGTACAAAGGAAATAAACATCTTTCTGTCACCTTTGTTACTGTATGTTGAAAATTCTGTGAAATGGAATTGCAAAGTGTCTGGTTTCTTGGGTTCCTGTCTCCAGGAGCATGCTTACAGATGGATCGCATGGCTCTAGTAGCCTTACAGTAGAAAGAGATTGTTGTTCTTCCCACTAAAATTCCAGTGTTCCAATTAAGCCTTAGCCAGTGCTCAGCTAAAAAGGAAGTGTGGTTCTGTCTTAGTGCTCTAGTTTTTAAAAAAACCTCTGTGTCTACCCTGAGTTCTGTGGTGACCAAGTCAACCCCTAATATAGTTGATAGACTCTGCTATCATAGGAAAATGGTTCAGTATTATTTTATTTTATTTTATTTTATTTTATTTTATTTTATTTTATTTTATTTTATTTATTCTATTTTTATTTTATTATTTTATTTTATTTTAACCTTACTCTTCTTAAAGAAAGCTAGCATCTCCTGCAGATATCATGATTTAATAACATTGCACCAGGGTACGTCCTTTTCCTAGATCAAACAAGCAAAAATTCCAGTTTAGCAGTGTGGTTTTCAGGACATTTTATTCTCCAGGAGCACCTTCTGATGCCAAAGAACGTCCCAGTGCCCTGTGCAAATTTGACAAGCGGAAGCCACCAAAAAGAGTTAAATTGCATTCGAAAGAGCTTAAAATCTTCGTAGGAGGACCTTGTTAACACTACTTCTACACCTGAAGATCTGAAATCATGTGTTTTGATGGAATATAAACTTATGGAAATCATTTGTAGAGACGTAAGTGTGTAGCCTTACTTAAAAA
Source organism: Pterocles orientalis (assembly GCA_011057875.1). Taxonomy (NCBI): domain Eukaryota; kingdom Metazoa; phylum Chordata; class Aves; order Pterocliformes; family Pteroclidae; genus Pterocles; species Pterocles orientalis. The sequence continues at coordinate 275,709 of WKFP01014266.1, forward strand.
GAGGAGCAGTGCTTTGCAAAATCCCTCAAGAGAGCCTGAGCTTCTTCATAGTAATGAAGAAATGTCAGTGGAAGTTGATGGTGCGTGCGCGCATGTGTATGCATGTTGCAGGGAAAGGGAGAAAGGAAAGAGGCAGCCTCCAGAATTTTTACATTTCAAATGTCTTTTGGAAATCACTTGTGTACTCTAACACACGGTCCCAAACTCTTTCGGAGCTATTAAAAATGGTCTGCATACAAATCAGTCTGCTGTAAGAAATTGCTTTGACAATAGCAGTTTTAAGTGGTTGATGGCTCCAAGTGCACGGTGTGTCCCTTGGCTCTTGATCCAGCGTGAAAGGGAGGATGTTTATCTGCTGCACATGCATTTTTGTGATCGTAAAACAGAGCGTGTTCTTCTCTGCTATTTCTCCTCCGGTTTAGTCTCCATGTCTTCGACTTTTTGAGGATGATGAAAGTGGGTTTTGGTTTATACAATATCCCTGTGTGTTAGAAATTTAAACAAACTTGTGTAATGTCTCCTCTGAAAACGGTAAAAATTAGTTGAAGCATTTCAGAAACTTGAACGGGCTTTGAATAGGCTTTGAATCTCACCCATGTTCCCTTCCTCAGTGTGCTCACTAGTACATTTCTCACCAAAAATACAATAATGTACATCACATTGTACAGACAATTTGTCCTTATTCAGGTCCTATATATCCAAACCAGCAAACCTAAGGCAAAGACTGCCAAGCAGCCCAACTACGGTCACAACTAGAAGCCACGCTGTGCCTGGGTTTAGGCTCTTCTGTCTCTCTGTCCTTCGGCAATAAACGAGAGCTGCCTTCTCAAATTTATGACACCTACACAAGCTCGGTTGAGAATAATAGCGTTGCAATGAGATATGCAAACATTTAATGTCTTGCCACCAAAGTCCGACAGTTTGTAAAGAGTAAGCTGTATTTTCTGAAAGTAACTAAACTGTTTTGGAGCCACAAGTATAGTCATTTAAAAATATATATATTTTTTTAAAAGGAAAACATTGAGCAAGAGATACAAACTACACAGAGAAATACACTTTTAAAATTATTATTATTATGAGAAGAATCTGTAAGAATAACTGTAAGCAATTAGAATTTCATTTTGAGGATTAAATGCTCTAAACCCCCAGAACACTGGACTGATTTTCCAGAGCTTTGTTCTGATTTTTCTTGCTCCACAGAGTGCTGTTTGCCTCACAGTGTGAAGCATGCTACCACACCGTGTTGTTTTACCGGACACTGAGCAGCTACTTGCATCAGACAGCTGCCGAGAGTCACACGAGTGATGCTGGCTGAAACGGCAGCAGAATGTGGCCCCTTCTCTGCTCACATTCCCCCACTATTCTCTAGGTGTCTGTTCTCCAAAAGCAAGTTGAATGCACCGTTATAGCTCTTGCTGTTGTTGCTTTGGCTTTTAGGAAGTTACCAGAAGCTTGAGGAGCTGAGTGCCTGTGCTGCTTTATGACCCTTAAACTCCTGGTATTGCCTTTTTCGTACTCCTTACTCCAAACTGAAAAATTTTGAACAGGATTTGCACCAGGGACCTTTAATGCGTCATTTTACCCCTCTTTATTACACTGCAGCAGCCAAGCATGTCAAGTGTTATAATAGCTGGGTTGGTAAAAAGGGGAGCTGTAAAGCTGAAGGTGATACTGCATCAGTAGCTGTTGTCAAAGGGTTTTAGGAGGATGGAGTGAATCACAATTTTAAGTTCTTAATCTTGCTCTGCGACTGCTCACATAGCTTCTGGTACACTGAAATTATTAATTTTATGCAAGGAATAGGCTCTTCTGCAATTTATTAGTGCTCATCCTCCTATTTTCTCGTTTAGAGATGGCTTAACTCAAGGCAACATGAAAAGATCGCTGGATGGGGAAAGAACTTTGTAGTGTGCTGCAACACGATTGTTCAGACTTCAAAGCAACCCTTAGAAAAACTGTAAATAAGGACTAAGGCATAAAAATACACCAGCACCTGGGAATACTCAGCACACTGCACACCAGAACAGAATCCAAGCCTGGCAAAGAGCCAGCCGCTGGGGATAAATCTGGAAGGGTTTAATACACGCTGAAGGACTGATCCACTTGGAAACAAACTGGGAGGGTGCACTTATCTCCTTGTCACATACCGTAGTCATTTTGCCACTTTGAATATAAAACAGGTCTTGTCATCATGTAATAGACCACAACCTAGCACAGAGCTGTGGCTCGGAGTTCACAGGTAGTGCTCACACCGATCCAGAAAGAATTTTTCTTGTGTTGGTAATTTTTAATGGGCAGGGATATTCAGACCTAGGAAAGTAGTTTAGGATAGTTCCAGAAAGTGGAGATGCTGTACTGGAGAGGTAATAGGGTGAACGTTAATAAGTCTGAGTCATAAAATAACATAACAAAAGTCCTGGGTGAGTCATTGGTGGATGTTGCCATAGTTATACAACAAAACATGAAGTTTCTGTTTATATATGGGCAATTTAGCTGTTTCCTTCTAACTGTAACAATAGTGAGTTTTGCAGGTTGGCTTAAAATAGTTTTTAGCCGTTAAATCTTACGTAAAGCACTGGCAGATAAGCTGTTGCTATTTGAAATTGAAACTACTGTCTCATGTCAGAAAACAGACCATGTGTATATTTTAGAATCTGAAGCAAGGAAAAAAAAATAAAGAGATTTGCAGCATCATAGCTGAGCAGTAAAACTCCGGGATATAAAAGCTTTCCCAGACAAAGGGAGCTGTAAAAAGTAATTATTAAGTACAAAATGAAATGTTAGATTTCTGTTAGGCTTGCTCAATATCCCAGTTTCTCTTTCCCTTCAGTCTATACTTCTCTATTGTTGCAGATTTCACCGGGGAAAAGCCAGCTTCAAATTTATCCCTAAGCTAAAACCTATAAAATGATTGACAAAATTTTGTGTATCTTGAAAACTGGGTTAAATATAAACTCTCTTGTTGCTGGTGTATATTCTCTATGCATCTCACGTGCAATTACTGTTCAGATACAGTAAGAAGAGAGCATTACCCAAATATATATCTTTTAAAGCTCCGAATCTTTTGAAGACCTGCACAGGCAATGCCTGTGTGTATATGTAGACTTCTGCAGATTTTTCCTTGGAACTGTGGTTTTTGTCTGTTAAACAGCCCCTGTCGCTCCCACTACTTTTCCTCTTTCTCCTCCCTGCCTCTCCACACATACTGTTTCCAGGGTTCTGATTTTTGGCTTGTGTACGGAGTTATTGATAGCAGCACAAATACCACGATCAGTAGAATCCCTTCGCTTCTGCAAACTGTGCTAGTAACGGAGACTGTTGCACTAACAAAAAAGCACCACTGGTATTTGGCTATCTCACCAAATCTTTCACAAGAGAAGGACGTAGCTCATTTATTGCAGACAGACCTCTTTGAACCATACTGATTTTCCGTTGTTAACCCCTTCTGTTAGCAAAGCTGTTCAGGCAAAGCCAAGGGATGACCTTCCAATGTGTGCTTCTGCTCTTGGAAACCAGGCAGCCCTCTTCAGCGTGTACCTTGGGCACAGGAACAGAGTTGGAGGGGAGCGGAAGGTGTATTGTACTACAGTGGTGGGATGTGAACCTGATTTTTTGTCTCCAATGCAACTTTCTGTGTGTAGTATGTGTTGTAAACTTTGTTTTTTTCTAAACTTGCTTCAGAATGCGACACTGGGGTCACATGTTAGTATTTTTTTGCATATTCCAACCTCTGCTGTTGACTCTGGGTTAGTGATGAATGCTATAGGTTTTTGACAGTTGCTATTTGCTATATTTGTCATTTTCTGAAGCTCTCCTGATACATAATTTGGGAGGGTAAGTACTGTAGAGCAGTGTCACCTCACCATGAAGGAGTGAAACAAAAGAAAGCAAAAATACTAATAGAAATGGTACTGGCTGTTTACAATTTTTATTTTATCTGACAACAAAATATTTAACACAAAACAAAACTTCAGGGGACTGAATACACAAGTTTTAGGGTTTTTTCACTTAGTAGCTTAACTTAAAAGAGGAAAAAAATCTAAAAAGTATTAAAATATTTTGCTGTGACAAGTTTCAAGTAACTGATCAAAAAGTTGACAATCACATTCTGTGATTCTGTGATTCTGTTTATGCCTTAAAAAGGACTCAAAAAAAATAGTAGGCATAAAGCTGAAAGATATGTTTCACAGAATAGCATAAAGAGAAATCAAAAGACTCATATACACACACATACCCCATTTTTTTTCTTTGAGCAGGTCCAAATTAATTGTTTAATTTTGATATCAAGGCATAACTAATAATTCTTACAGCACATTTCTACTTATCACTGAAAGACACACCTTAATCCACATTGTGAGGTCTAAGGAGCCGAAACACTTGGCAACGAGGTCTCATCTCTTTGTGTGTTATATGTGTGATAATCAGCAATGGTAGATGGGGAGGCGGAAAGCCCTAGAAAACAGCTTGGTCTAGCGATGCAGAGAACAAGGAGAGAGGAGACCCACACGTCGGGTTGCCTCAGCCTGCCAGCCTGTAGTGCTTCAATCTTAGCCGCAGAAGATGGTTTCTGTGCACAGTATTTCACTTTCCCTAACTTTGTTAAAATCACCCTGGGGGCAGTAAGAGAACCAGAAATGTGCAGTTAAGGACTATAAGGTACGGCATTTTTTGACAATATCTCATTTATTGTAAGCTATCAAAATATCTGCTCCCGGACACCTTCAGTTGGACGAATACCCCAGACAACAGTTCTCATTGCCAATTCCCTTAACCCCCCCATCCTTCTTGTGTATTTTTTACCACACTTCACTGTAAAGCTCTCGCAGTCAATGCTGTTGTGTGTGACATCTCTCTTTTTCCTGTTCACTTAATTGCATTAGAATAGCAAATACACCGAGGCATTTGGAGTCAGTGTCCTCTCTTGCTTCCCAGAAAATAACTTAAATGAGCTTACAGCTTCTTGCCAGCAGTAGAAATATGATGCTTCTCTATGCTCCAAAGAGGGATTTGTGCTGTTCACCACATCTGTGTTGGCCCCAGTTAGTTTCCAAAAGGATGCACAGTTTGGCAAGAAAATCCTTCTCGACTCAGTGAAACCTTCCCTCAGCATGATAGGTGCAGGCAAATTCATAAACAGTTCCACTCTCGTGGTGGAATAACAGATGTGCAACAACTTCCTTCAGATGTGGAACAATTAGCAACATGAATGGGCTTACAATTTCTGCCCACATAGTTTCTACTGTAAAGACATTCCCGTACTGGCTTTCCTTTCAAAGGATGTTAAGAGGCTTTGGAACATTCCCCAGCTCGTTTCCCAGATCTGTCAAACTTTCTCCTTACCTTTAGACACACCCTTGCAATGTCATACGCTGGACATACGGCGTTATCGGTGTGGCAATGTAAAATTCCCGTTCTCAGAATAAACCACCACGACCTGCCCCGCTTCACTGATTGCTTCCCATGAGTAAGCAAAAGGAAACTGCACTTCTGGCTCTGGAAGAACCACACATCACCTCCTGTGACTCTTCAGGCAAGCAGGAGTGGGGTGGGTTGTAAGCAGGGCAAAGATTTCTTGGTGAGCAATAAATTCCCTGCAGTTTGGGGTTATTTAGATATCTGTGGACCTCAGTGGTGATGGCTGGGTTCAGGCTGGATTCGTAAGTGGGCGAAAAGATAGATGCAGTTGTGGGAGCCTTGGGTTCAATTCCTTGCCCTGCCTAAGGGTGTCTGAAATCACAGCTCCCGTCTCCCCGGAGAACAACTTAGCTGCTACTTAGGCTTAAAGAGTCATTCACACTCTCTTGCTCAATTAATATTTAAATATGCTATGGCAAGTGCCACTGCTCCCACAGGAGGGATTTCAGGAGCTCCACACTCCAACACCTGATAGCATGGAGCAGGCTGCTCCCCTGAGCGGCACAAGACCCTGGTCCAAACCCACCCTCTGATTCCAGGAGATGCTGGGACCGACACCTCTCTGGGGAAAGCTGATCCAGTTCGCTTGGGGTACCTAAATATTCATGGAGCAAAGCAAGGAAAGAAGGGCTTTCTAGCCTTGCTGATAAGTTGCAGAAGTGGGATTGCTGGGCGCCAGCTGCTGCCGCAGTGAATGCAGAGCGATCGGCACCTGGGGGCTGGCTTGGCCCTGGACCCTCAGCATCCTCCAGAGCTTTGCTGGGGCATGCTGGTCAGTGCACTCCCCTGGCAGCTGAGATCTTGGGATCACATCTCTTGGTTGGAAGAGAGGTCTTGCACAGCCTGGGTGAGTTTCCCACCAACTGGGCTATTAATTGAAGTAGCTGCTCTCTGGAACAGTTGTGAATTTATCCCTTTCTTTGCTTTGACTTTGGTGGATGTGCCCAAACTACTGGGTTTTGAACGGAACATTTTATACTGATTGAAACGAGATTGTGCTCTTTACCCTCTTCTTGCAAAAAATATTCTTGTATATTCTTTTGATCTGAACAATTTATTTTTTGTTTAATTCTTGGATAATGACAATTTACAAAACATGTTTGTCTGTAGACGGTACTGCCACTGAGTGTAGGCTTTTAAAATCGTTAATTCTTGAGCGAGCGTTGATTTCACTGCAGCACTCACCATAGGAATGAATTTTGTGCAGATGTGGTGAACCAAACAGAACTGCAATGGAAGAGACTGTCAGCAGTGGTAGGTCTGTATGTTACTGGCAGGTATGTTAATGAAGCGAAAGGCACTTCACCAATTCCCTTTCTCTCATCTTTAAGGTCCTTCCCAACCCTAACCATCCTGTGATTCTGTGAAATCTCATGGCAGAGTCAGGAATGATGTGGCACAGACAGAGAGCAAATGGATGACTTACCTCTTGTTTTGCTTCGTAGACAACATTTTAGCCTTTCCAAATAGGAAGGCCAGAGCCAAGGTCAAGAAGATACGTCATATAATAAATTCTTTTTGCTGTGCATCAAAATCCTCAGACGGGTCTCGCTTCTGTTCGATCATGTCATGTAACTATTTATTTTGAAACCCTAGTGCTGTTCATAGCACGCTTTAAGTAAGGCAGTACATCAAATTGAATGAAAGGACAAAAGTTTCCAGTTTTTGTAAAGTTGAAATCCAGAGGTACTTGTATCGTTGCTGAAGAACATTTAATGAGACCACAGTCAGAGGAAGATGTCCACAGTAAGGGTGATGGATCTGGGCCAGAATTGCATCATTTATGAATAATATGTATAGTCTCTAAACTGTTACCTGGGTCATGCTATAGCATTGATTTTTAAACAGCATTTCCATTGAAATCAATGTGATGCTGAGCTTAAAAAATGGATGGAATACAAGAAAAGCTAAGTGCACATCTCGCACTGTATAACATCCCTCATTTTCTGCTGTAAGACGTATCCTTAAATCCTTCCTTTGTTTAAATTTCGAAGGCCATGAAGTAAAGTCCTCATTTTCTCTCCTCAATTTTTAGTTCATTCAGCGTAGTAGAAATAAATAGCTTTGTGCAGCATCTGAAAGTAGAATGCTTTTCATACTTTTCTGCCATTTACTGTACCTCTACACTTATTGCACATTCACAGTTGCATGACAGTTCCTACCAACCTAATGAGACCCATGGCTGGACTGAAACATTATTAGAGATCTCTCTGAACTGGTCAGACAGCATATTATTATAAAATAAGAAAAAAAGTGTGCCATTTTTAACATGGTCAGTAAATAAAAGACAGTGCTCTCTGGATGCCTGCTGATGTGAAAGACTAGAAATATTTCAGCCCATTGTGATTTATAATCGGCAAATATGTATGAATAACACAGATGAGGTGAACTCCCGAAGCAGTTCAAGTGCTTTCAGACACACAGATTCTCACCTGATGACCTTTAGTTTAAAGGTGAACTGCAAAGGATTTGTTAAAAAAATTAGACTTGTGCCTTCTTTTGGTGTATAAAACTGGTATGATGGCTTGTATTTTAGATGGCTACACTACATTATTTTTAAATTTTGGTCTAGAGAGATAAAAAAAATAATTTGGGGTCTACTTTAACTTTGTTGCAAACTCTTTTGGAGCTCCTAGGGGTGTTCATCAGCTGAGAATTTAAGGTGTTGGTTTTGTTGAACATGTTGAAATAATCATTGAAGTTAAATGTTTTTAACATGAACAAAAAATCAAAATGAACAAATATCATAGGCAGCCAAAAGTGTCTGTAAGTTGAGCTGTTCACACATTATTACTTATGAATTATCTCTGAACAACCACAGTAGCAGGCTGCCTTTGCTGTGCAAGGTCAGGCACATGGAGTGGGTAGTGTCCTCACGCACCAGCACTATGGAACTAAATAATAATAATAAAATATAGAAACAGGATAAAAATATCTCGAGAATGAGACCGATCCTTAGAGATGGAAGACTGACTCAAGGAAAAAAAAAAAAAAGATATCCGACTGGCAATACCAGAAGCTCCAAAAAGAAGGAAAATATCTGTTGTTATTGCAGAGGTGGCTGTAAGGGGAGCTGGGGGCTGTGTGGCACCTCTTCAATCTCATAGGATGAGGAGTGATGGTCTTCTTTACCTGTAATTTTGTCTCTGATTATTTTGATAAAATGGTGCTGCGATTATTTTTCTATTCAAATGATAAGGAAACAGTAACTGTTTTCTCAACACCTCTAAACCTCAAATTTTTACTCATGGTTGTAATCTTATAGCAAAAAAAGTGGCAGGTTAAACCTACCAAAACCAGATGCTATTAAACAGAATTGAAAATCTAGCTTCAAAGTACGGAATATATATTTGTAAATTAAAGGTATTAGTCTTCCCCATGTCTTTCTGTAGCTGATCAGTAGTTCATAACAATTAGTACTTTTTTTTAAAACATATTAAGTAGAGTTGACAATGATTTCACTGATTCTCTGCTTGGCATTTCAGTCAGTTGTCTCCTAGGCATGAAAGTCAGCACTGTTAAATGCTGATATGGTATCATGGGATTCATGATCAGAATTTTTGCTACGGTGCAGCTCCTCATCCAGAACTGACATTACGCCCCGCTCAGCAGTGGTGGGATCAGTTGCGGTGTCATTATCCGTAACAGCAACAGCGTCTTCCAGACTCAAAAGTTTTCCCATTTACTTTTACGAATGTTTCTGATTCCTGGTGCTTGCATAATTGTTCGTTCCTTGTAATCACTTCCCCAAGTACAATGGAAATATTAATATTAAACAGGAAAGGTGTTTATTCTCCTATGGAGCCTGAGGTTAAAAGCTTTTGAGTTCAGTTTTCCATTATACCTCAGATTGCTCAAGTGGCTTTGGACATGTCACTTAATTCCTTTCTGTCCTGTTTCTGAAAAAAAAACAGTAGAAATTGGTGCATTTCTCCACCAGACAATAGTGGTTAGAGGACAAATTCTGAACTATTTGTGTGAACTGACAGTGTGACGCTGTCTCACGGGGGGGATAATTTTTTAGTAACTCCTGTGTTAGTGTGTCCACTTTGACTGCTAAGGGATTGCAGAGCTGCAGTAACGACAGTGTCTGCATGTTGCTGTGCCTGCCTGACTGTGATCACATAATTTGTACGTATTTTCATTATGAAAAAGTCTTAGTGGTGATGGTCTAAACAGTCTATCAGACCATTAGGGCATGGCTGCTGTCAAGATCGATTTTCTCTCTTGCTTTGCTCACTTGTTTAGAAACAGCGGGAATGGATCCATTTGGACAGATCTCAACACGAAGAGGGGTTCTAACTTACTTTTGAAAGTGCTTCAGCGTGTTGAAACACAAAAATGTTCAAATTGCAGCACACTTGACCTCTTCGAGATTCACCAGCAGATGCTGACAGATGGCACATGTGGACGTAACACTTCTTTTACAGAAATGTTTCTCTTTGCTTTGCCAGTCTTTGAGATAGGAACGGTGTTATTAAGACAACCGATGCTGTTGTTTTCTGCCTGTGTCTCACATGTGGATTCCTTGGAGAGCATATGTGTTTCATATTCCACCACTCTGAGGTCTGTGGCGAACATCTTGCTGTGTGATGTGCTGTTCCTCCATACCAGACGCTCTGTCCCGAGAAGCCTTTCTGCAAACAAGAAGGAGATGTCCCCAGCTGTCTGTAACCTTCTTTTCAGTTGATAGAACAAGTTATGCTTTCCATGCAGCTGTCTTAATTTCCCGCGTGTTTGTTATAGAGTAGCAATTCAGAGTAACTGAAATGTCTGGATTTTACGTGCGGCAGCCAACATGTTGTGAACATTCCTTGTATAATGGAGAAAAAAACTGATTTTCAGGTTGAGTGTGGGTGAAATATGCTACGAGAAGAGATCCAGCATCCTGGATTGCGTTCAATTCCACTGTTCAAAGTCGTGAACGCTGGGGAAGAGGCCCCTGGTCTAGTTGTAGCCTTGACATTCCTCAGAGCAGTCAGAAGCTCCTCAGCAGGATGACTTTTCTCTCTCGATGTCAATAGCAAATGTTAAGGTAATCAGGGCACTGACTCTGCAAAGGAGTGATAAAGATGAGGAAGAAAATTGTTTTCTGTCATCTTTGAGCGTGTTTCTTGTCTTTAGGTCTAATCCTTTCTTTGGTGTAGTGCATGCCACACGGTTTGATATTTTGTGGTTGTTCAGCTTGGGTCTATAGATACGTCTGCCCCAGGGTTTGACTGCAGTACTCTGGTTGATATGTAAAGGAATGAAAACATCAGATTTAGTCCTATGATGGATTCTGTTTTCAATCACTACACAAGGTGTTATCTTCCTTGTGGAAAGTATGTTGTAAGCAGAATTGTTTTTCCAAATGATCTTGCATTGCTGTTGCTGCAAACGAACTCCAACACTGGGATGCAAAGGGTGTCCACTGACACCTGGCAGGATGCTGGTTTACAGTAGTGAGATAACTTTACTGCTCCAGCACAGGTCACGTTGTGAATGGTGGTTTCTCCAGTAACTCCTTAGTTACATATGAAGCTTCTCTTTTATTCCAGAAACAGTGTACTCGCTTCCTTTTCCTGCTTGTCAACAGGATACACAGACAAAGACGGAAATAGAGTTCAAGCTCTGAGGAATGAGGAATTAAAGAACGGGATGATATCATCTTTGCACAACGGTATATGTTTATATCCATTTATGATGAAAATACACAAACTTTTCTATGAGTTCTTCATATTTCTTTATTAATTTTATTTATTTGTATTGATTGTAACCAGGTCACACAGGATCCCCATTTCATAATTTTATGTGTGGTGGCTGTAGGGACCCATGAGAAATTGTTGGTTCTCCTTCATAATAAACGACAGGAATAAGTGACAATAGTTATACTTTTAAGAGATTTAGCTCCTTGGTGAATATTGCAGTTAATGAAAAGACTACTTTAAACATATATTGACTGTTTTGGTAGAAGTTTACAGATCTCTATGGCAAACTTCTTCCCCGTTGCACCACATGGTTTCTGTATGGATTCAAATGGCCTGGAGGAGAAACGTCGGTGGTGGATGAGTTGAGGTAGATTTTGTGTGGAGACTGATTGCTTAGTAACACTTGATAACAAATACAGACACAGAAAGAGCTTGTTTGGAGTAGGGGAAATTAATTCTCTTGGGATTATGAAATTAGTGTTGAAGGTTGCTCTTAAAACCAAGACAAAATAGCCAAAGCAGGATGAGTGCATTTTTCATGAGTTTTAAGATTACACATCATCATAACAAAAGATCAGGAAGAAGAATTTTTGACCCCTATTTGCAAGTTTCATACACACTTTTCAGTGTTGGTTTAAAATATATTTCTTTCCTTCCTTTCTTTCTTCTTCGTATTCAGAGATTCTAGTTGTTCCTTTCATATAGCAGTAGCAGTTCGAAAGAAATAATCAATTTTTGTTTTTTTTTTTCTCCATAGAAGATTTTTGATTTAAAAAACCCCACTAACAACAGTGCAGGATATCCTGCACGTCTTTATCCAAAACCAAACATAAATGAAAAGTATGTCTGCTTCACTTAAATATTCCATAGGAAACCCTCAGAAAGGTCATAGTTTCTTTTAATAGCAACTTTTAATTTTTTTTTTCAAAATTTTCTTTTTATGGCATGTTTATTTTTCCATTTTTTAACATATTTAAAATGTATATTTTCCAGAAAAATGACGGTTTAGATTCCTTACAATCTTAGCAGACATATTTGAACAAATAAGGTGTTTATTTTTGTTATCAATATCCTCCTTGGTTAATTACTTGGGTTTTTTTTTTCAAATGAAAGATTGTTAGAAACATCAACGTATTTTTTGGTTTGGGTCAAGACCACTGCCATACCTCAAAACATTATAAGAGGAATATTCTGTGCTTCTTATGGAATTTTAGTGGGTTTATATCTGTTTTACTTATAAAACTGTATCTATTTTATTTATTTACTTTTGTCCGGTCTTGTGAGTTTTGACTAGCTGGCACAGTAACCAGGCTTTTTCTAGTTAGAACGTGTCTAGTTGTGACAAGGGACTTCTGGCTGGTGGACTGTGTTGTCAGCTCCTCTCGGTTGGACTGGCTGGCCATCGGTGTGCTCTGAAAAGAAGAGGTGCAGACCTGCCACCCCTCCTTGGCAGAGACAGGAAAGTTTCATTTGAAAGGATTTTGTTCTCTGCGTCCACTGATTTTGCTCAGCTACGGTTTTGTTTTCAGTGTGGAGAGATTTTCTGTAGAAACAACCTATGGAGTTAAATAAGCTCCGTGATAGCTCTAAATTTTATTTGACTTAAGAGCAAAATCATAAAAGTCAAACAGTTTCATGACAATTAACAAACTGATAGGCCTATTTGGCTTTCTTCTCTTCTTAGTCTTATTTAAAAAAAAACTTTAAGAGGACTGGAAAAATATCTTTTCTCCAAAGGTTTCTGCTTCACCTTTAATCTATGAAAGCGGTGGAACCTGTGGTTTGTTACCATTTCTTTTTTCTCTGATACTGTTATAGGGCAGCTACTTGGTCCGTAGGCTTTTCAAGCTGTGCTGTGCCACTCCACAAAAGCTTTATGAATATTATAAATATTTCATTACTTCCAGGGTGGAAAGCAGGTATGGAAACAGGCTTAAACACAGTTAATTTCGTCACCCATGCACTTCTGTACATGTTTCTGTCACCAGCCTGGCATACTCCGATCAGTTGCTTGGTTGTAAATCCACACTGCAGCCGGGAAGGTACCAGTTAGATGAGAGGCATCTCAGCATCCTGGGCTGGAATGGGGAAGCAGCATTCCCAGAAACGGTAGCGGCTCATCTTGTGTCTCCTTGTCAAAGTGCTCAGTGTGTCTCGAGCATCTCAGTGACAAGGTTTGAGACTGTACTGAGGTTTCTTGTACCCAGAGATCTCTGAAGAGTGAAGGACCTTTCTCTGGACAACCTAGTAGGGTACCAAAACTGTACTTCACTGACGAAGTGGACACAGCTTTTCCGGAGACAGTGGCACAAGCAGAGCAACACGGGACCATATAAACCTGCGGAACAGCGCCCTGAGAACCCAAGGGAGCTTTGGTATTTCTTTGGTATTCCTCCACCTCACTTTTCTGCAGGTCTGCACAAAAGAAATCCAGGGTTATTTTAGACGGCATGTAATATTAACAGTTCACCTTGTGTTGGATTCTCTGGTATAGAGATCTTTTTCAAGAAAGGTCCTTGGTGTGATTACAGAACTGTCTAACTCAGCAAAACAGAGAGGGAACTGGGTAACAACTGCTCGAGTAGCTGTGTCCCGTGTATTTTGATGCATGTTCTTGTTTCTAAATACGATAAGCTAAGAAAATTTCCTAATTTTTTTCCTCAAAAGAGAAATATCTGCTAAATTCTTGTGCTACTTATTAAATAAATAGAACACAGACATGAGAAAATTTTGCAGCACTGTGTCAGTAACGTCTTGAATCCTCAGGAAAACATCCATACATATGTATGTGTGTGTGTATGCATATGTATAAAGGAGAAAAATATAACATACATAATATATATTATATGTATGCACACACGTACATACAATTCTATCCACACATGCACACACACATACGTATGTTAGTGATGTTTGGCAGTAATTAGCTTCATAAGTCTGAGGTTTGATTTCCTACTGATGTGCGATGATACAATCAAACTTTCAAATAAATTATAGACAAAATCCTTCTGTTGTCTAACATTTGACCTAGAGTTTCTGCAGCCTGCTGTTTATTAAGACATACGGTACAATTAGAAGCTCTAAACACTTACACGGGTCTGTTGCCTGGGGGAGCATGTACACAGCATCCCCATTAAGCAATTTAAGTATTGTTAGTGTCAGTTTTAGCTTCCATTTTTTTCACTTTCATTTCCTGTTCTAAGCACATACTGTACATCCCTCTGCGTATTACGTGGTAGCGGATAAAGAAAAATTGCCAGCAGAAGCATAGTTTATTTGAAACTCCATTTTGTCACCAGTGATTTCCCTTCCCCTATTGTATAACCGCATTCCTTCTGGCCATCGACAAAGGTCAGATGTGCAGAGTAATTTTATTACATCTATCAACAGCCTTTGATACCCCACAAATGAGAGATTGCTGACCCGCCCGCTGTCGGTGCTTTGTGCTTCCTCTTGTGGCTAGTTTAGTTTAATGTGTTGCTTACTTCTCCTGCGTACTGTGGACTGGGATGTTGGGATAACTGGGTGTATAAAGCTCATTAAAGGCAGCACACTGTTTCTGTGTACAGAACCTCGTCTCTGTTGTGTAAAGTGCGGGGAAATCAGAGTTGTACGATGCAAAACTGACGGTAAAAGAGACTCTTTGAATTTTTTTTTCTTTGATAACAGAATGTCTCATTTGAGTTCCTCTGGCAGGAAAGCCAAATATAAAGGTCACTTCTGTAGCAGCTCCGCAGATGCCAAACTCTCACACCAGTACTGCGATCTAGTCATCGTACAGCGGTGTTTGGTGCCGTGGTTAGTCCTTTCCTTGTTTCCGTAAGAGATTTTTGTCGAGGTTTTGGAGCAGCTGTTATCCTGCTTTTTAATTTTATTTGTAGATTGCTTTTCTTTTGCTGCGGTTTACTAACCGAGCAGTTCTTAACTGTCAACTGTTAGAGAAATTTTTTTGCATTAGGGCTTGACCGTGCAACAGTGACTTCTCTCCATCTGCTGTATTTCTCGTTTCTAATTAAATCTCAGCACAGACTTAAACACATCCTGAAATGCCTCATGTTGAATACAATTCTTGTTAAGAGTAGGATATTAAATTAATGTTGACAGATCTGAAGAAGCCACAACTAGAAGGCAAGGGGTTTATTGTGTTTTAAGTAAACCAGCACAGACTGTAACCCGTGTTCTGCCTCAGCCACCTCATCCCCAGATTTCCTGTTCTGTGTTATTTGGCACAATCATTCTTCATCAGGCACTCCATAGCTCCAGCTTTGGTGCTTAATTTTTGTATATTAAGGTCATATTATGGTCTATAAGGTCTAGGAGGCTTTCACTGGCAGATTCTGATTTGCTGGGGTGGTTGATCCCACAATAGTTGATCCCACAATAAGATCCCACAATAAGATCCCACAATATTCCAAAGACTTGTCAGCTGGGTTTTGTTGTGTCCTAACACTTTGGACAAGCCAGAAATATTTCAGGTGTTACACTGTCACTCCTGGGGCAGACGAGGTTCCCTGCCAGCCTGCGTGCTTGGATTTGTGGGAAAAATATATGGGAAAAAGGACTCGAGGAGGGGATGGATGGAAGGGAAGTTCACCTGCTTGCATCTCAGTACCAAACGTGCTCAGGACAGATGTAAGATGAATGCGTGAGACCTGGGAACATCGCTCGGCCCTGTGATACAGGGACAAGTGTTAGAGCCCTTAAAGGGACTTAGAAGTCCCTTCCCCATGTATGAAACACATAAAAACATGCTCTGAACCTCTCTGTGTGTACATATAAGCACCTAGCACAGCCTAACTACACTCTCTGTTTGTAATACATTAAGCCCTCAGTAAATATAAAATGTCTCTAACAGCAGAAACATATTAAAACTGAAAGTGCTAGAATAGGCATTTAATTTGGGTACAAGCAATGTAAACAGTCAGGAGTGAGTTAATGATCTGGCCTGCTCGGGTTTTAACCTTGCAGTTATGGAACAACTGCAGAGATTGGAAAGTGTTAGGCACATTGGCTCCCTTGGATCCATATAATAAAGAAATGGAAAAACAATAGTAGGGGAAAAACATCTTTTTTTTTCTTTTAAATTCATTTCAGGCCACTTAAATGAATAAAAAGCACTGGAGGCCCTACAGTACTAAAATCTTCAGTCTGCTAAAATTGGCAAATGCATCCCAGCATCTGCTGACTGCGCTGACACACCCAAGGCATCAGTTTATCTCACAACAACCACACACCCTGTTGTGTTTTGGTTTGCACTTAGTGCAGCCACTTGATGACATTTAGATGTGCACTGATTATAGATATTTTTCATATACAACTTCTCCAAAATCTAATTCCTATCTGGTTAACATACAGAGTCATCACTGGAGTCCCTGTGCTTAAAAATTGTGGTGCAGTTATTGTACTGATTAGGCATCCGTTAGACACACATCTATCATACAGCAGTTCTTGATCCTTCAGAAGTACATTTTCTTCTACATTCATGTTTATTTTTCAGCATGTTATTTGAATAAACTTATACAAAAAACAGATTTGTGAACTTTTAGAATAGGGATTTGTTTAATTTATGTTCCCTACATAAAATATATGTTTTAACTGCTGCCTCTTTCTGGTTTTGAAATCAATTTTAAAAAATCAGCTATTAAAGTCTGAAAAAGTAGAGCACTATGTTTTTTCTAAGCTAGAGCATGCCACGCTTTCAAATTGTTTTTACCTTTGAGCAAAATCACTGCATAGTGAATGAAAACCAATTTTTTTTGTGCAACAGAATTCTTTGCAATTGATGCCAAAAAATAAATCAGCCAAATGATGATTTTTCATCTTAAAATGTATGTAAATCATGAGACCCAGATGCATAGTTTAATAACACGATGCTGCAACTTTAACAAGGGCTACATTTGTCTTTAAGTCCACATGACAGAGAAAGCTTAATATAAAAAACTTTTGTCTAGCACAAGTGATTTGAAGATGTTTTGCTCCATGCATGTGAACTCAGCAGGTGATTCTTGCCTATCTTTGATGTCAAACAGCACAAAACTTCAGTGAGTAGTAGCTTCAGAAATGCAATAGACATAGCTGAGTCTTCATATGAAGCTCATGCTTGAACTACATCAGAAGAACTGACATCTATTATGGTGAGCAAAGACAAGTGTTTGAAAAGAGATTCAAACAGAAGTGTCAGAATTTACAGTGCATAGTTTTATATAAGTTGATTTTAACCAAGCATATCTCTATGAACTCTGCAGGATAGAAAAGAAATTTCAAAAGGCAGAGAAATTGTTGTCATCTAAGGGCATGGAATGTTTTAATAGCTTAAGGAAGAACATTTCTGAAAGGTTATATGGTGATCCATTTACTTTGACTGAGTAATAAGGCTCGTCATTGTCATGGTGAAGTTTTTAACCCTTAGAACAATGGAAATGTTCCAAATGCATTGCTAGAATTAAAAAGCTGAGAGTAATTGGCTGTTGCAAAAAAGTCTTTCTGAGATTTTCAGCCTCTTCAAATGCGCATTTCACATTAAGAGATATGAATAAATCAAATGAATATTTTTCAGTCACCATACGTCTGACCTAGAGTTTCCTGCCTCAGTCTGGTCTAAGACATACCTTAGGATAAGGACTGGCACTTACAAATTATCATTTTTAAGGGGAGAGCGTGTAGACAAGAGTTCCATTAAACACCATTTGATTTGTTTATTGTTTTTCTTCCACTTATTCATTTTCTTTCCTCATCCTGAATACATACACCCCTGCGTGCATTACATGGCACAGCAAAAAGAAAAGCCCTTTGTGGGAGTGTAGTTGGTTCGAAACTGTGTCCTACAGGCTTACTTACAGCAGCACTCTGAAACTATCCCCAAGGAGTCGAGTGTCACAAACCAACCTAATTGTTCTTCTTGAAATGCTGCTGCTTTCGTTAACAACTGGAGGGTAAAAAAAGGGGAAGAAGAACAAAGAAAAAAAAGGCAGAAATCCTTGGCTGAAGCACACAAAGCTAGAAAGCAACGACTTTTCTAGGTGGTAATCAATATGTAGGAACAGGATGCTGGGTTTGTGTTTTCCTAATTTGCAAGTAAGACACATGGGGAGATAGTTGCTTAATTATTATACTCCAAAGTTTAATGACCTATTTTTTATGGATTACCCTAGTTTCATCAGGCATATAAAATTTCTGGCTTTTAAGGAAAAAGAAAATTAGAAAAAGACCAATCAAATGGAACTTTGTCTTCACTTTGGACTATAGGTCTTCACAGGCTAATTTAAGGCACTGGACTATGCTGTGTTCAGATGTCAAACTCCTTTTCATTCCATGAAAGAGACAATGATTTGACTATAGTATAGATAGGTTAGTCCGTACTACATTCCTTAAAATGTTTTAAGAAACTCAACGCATGGTTGGACAGCCATGGGATGTATCGAGGTGCTTATTTTGTTTCTTTTACTTGGAAAGCCATTTAAAGGTATTTCACACTTTATAGAGAGATACTTGGAGTTCCTGTGTGGCAATGACGACTTAAGATGAAGAGCTGTAGAAGTGTTCATTGTCTATTATATTTTCCTTGTTTTCTTTTCCATTTGCTTAAATGTATATGTCACATGAGGTGCAACAAATAGTCGTGAAACTCTTCTAGCATTCAAAATTATGTGTATTAATTAAAATCTGTGTTTTGTTTTAGAAAAAGCTATGAAAAATAAATTTGAATCAAACA
>WKFP01014266.1:314464-341903 GCA_011057875.1 Pterocles orientalis
TTTTTTTTTTTTTTACAGGAGGGATTACATCTTTCCCTTAACAACTGTTTGCACACCAGACTCAAAAGAAAGTTCACAGCACACATCACATGTACACGGGATATGTGAGTGAAGTGATCTGTAGCACAGCTAATTAGACCTAAATTCTTGATTTACTATTTATAAAACAAAATTGATTATTACTTCATCAACAACATTTAAAGCATCATTAAGAGAGGTCTGCTCCAGCAGCCTCAGGTTAAATTTTTTAACAAGCACTTTAGTTGCTAATCTGTGTTATTGCCAACATATGTAAACTTCCTAATGCTAATTGCATTCAGCTGTGAATCACACAATGTCTAATTCTCTTCAGGATTAATTATGCACATGTGCTGCCTGCATTCCTAAACATGGTTCTCATAAATAATAAGAGATATATCTAGGCAGATGGGATTTTTCCAACTAAATGATCTGTTTATCATGAATAAAACAATTGACATCTACTAGACTTCTGATGCAAAGTCACCACAACATTCCCATGTTTTTAATCCTAAATAATTGCCGCGACAGTTGTTTGTGTGAACATGTTTTTGTACAGCCAAGCACAAAAAACCATGTCCTTCAGTGAGCATTACCTTTGTGTGCACCTTTTTTTCTTCTTTCTTCTTTTTCTTCTTTCTCTTTTTCCTTTTTTGATTTGAAGGTGCATAACAGAGTGGTTTATATGATGTGTCTGATGATAACAGTCTTCAGTAAACGCACAAGTTTTGCAAGCCCTGGGGAAATCTGTTTTAAGCACAGTGCAGGAAAAATTGCCAGTGTTATGTGTTCTGCTTGTCTCAGGAAGAGGTGATGAGTTTCTGGGATCCAGAACCAACGCTGGCACTATACTTCTTTAGATTTTTTTTTTTTAATTAGTCTGAAAGTGATGATAAGTAATTTAATTGGTAAAATTAACTTGAAAAATATTTTCCAAATCTGAGGACATGGCAAGTAGAAATATATTTTTTAAAATTACATTTGACAGCAAGAGAAGAAATTTACACTTAAAAAGGGGAGATAAATAAAGGTTTTCTATAATTCGTTTTAATGAAGATGTCTTCTTTTACATAGAAGTTAAAATCCTGCCTCAGTGAGCAACTCCATAGCACGTCTCTTCTTATATCACACCAATGTCTTGTTTTGTCCTGGAAAAGACTTACATGGAGAATGCATCAGAATAGCAAGAACTTGATACCAGTAGAGGTTTGCAAAATTATACTGTTCAGTCATATATTATTGCACCCATTATTTTCAGTGTTACTGTGGAATATTTTAATTATTTTTAATTATTAATAATAATTTAATATTTTAATTTGCCCAATTTTAATTTTGGATTGAGTCAATTTATTTTATTTCTTTCGGTTTTTTTTCTAAGCCAAAAGCTGGAACAGCACGGCATTTGAGAAAGATAACAGACTAATAGCTGAGGTGTCTGAAATGGTTCAGCTTCAGAACACGTGGAACACACTTAACCCCCGGCAACATGCCCTTAAACGTATTTTCCAGGTGCCAGTTGTTGATGTGAGAAAGTGGTTGAGCACTTGTGCCTCGTTCAGTTCCTCATATCTCTGTGGAGTTGGCCAGGAGAGGTTATCAGTTGGTATAATGGTTTTAGAATTAGAACATCTGTCCACTATTCACTACAGTGACCACCAGCTAATTTCACAAGGCCATCAAAAACTCGGTCGGTTATCAGTGACGACCTTTGCTGAATTTCAGCTAGCGACACGGAGATGAAGAGCTCTGCTTTCTATTATTTGTCGTTGAGTCAGCCTGCCCCTTGCTCAGCTTGGGCCAGATAAAACTTGATGAAGGCATGGCTTATCTGTATTAAAGCAAAATTCTGACGTGACGAAAAGCTTGATAATCTGCAAAACATATTTTAAATAGCTTGAACAGCTTTACTACAAAAGGAGAGATTTTATCTTCTTTGAAATCAGGTAAATCACGATAACAGCGTGTAGCTGAAAGAATAAAAACATCTGAAGAGCTGAGGGAACCGAGGCATCCGACTGATTCTCAGCAGCAGAGAAGGCGAAACCAGTGTGAGAGACAGGATCACACGGGCAGGACTCTAGCATTGGGTGGGAGCATATTTTCCAGGGCAGTTTTTTCTTGTATGTTTGTTTGTTTGGTTTGGTTTTGGTTTTGGCTTTGTTGTTTTTTTTTGTTTGTTTGTTTTGTTTTGTTTTAATACAAAGCCTAGGAACTACTTTAGGCCAGCTGAAAACAGGTCACAGTTTCATTTACAGAACGACTTTCAAGAGTCCCAAGGATGTGTTTAAATGCCGTGTGAACTTCCAAGTAATACACACTTTTCCATCTCAATTCCATCATGAAGACGCAATTTAAAATTAACTGTTAGCAAAAAATGTAGTTTCTGACAAACAATTCAAAGTATGTTAAACAAAAACATCAACAGACTGCTAGTATTTCTGTTTGCTTCACCCACCTGCAAAATGAAACAATTTGGTTCAAACTGTTCTTCTGTAGCCTGGAGTTTGTGGATTTTAAAAGAGGATTGTTCACAGCATGCAGCCACCTTGGAGAACACCAACTGGACTCCATTAAGATGGAACTAAACTGGGATATATTCTCCAAAAGCATACAGAGCCGGGCACCGAGCCCATGGACCATACGTGGACCAGTCTAACCTAACCTCCCGTTGAAGTATGTGCAGTGTGGCTGTTGGATCCTGTACATCAGCTGTTTTGTTTTGCAGATTTACTGCAAGGCTACGCTACTGGCTCATACACAACCCTGGATGGTGAACTTTGAAAATCTGCACATAACGGGGAGAAAAGCAGTTCGTAGACACTGTGATTCTGCCCTGTGCAGGTAAATGCAGACGTCTCAAAGGGTATTCAACGGGTTCTTTTGAAAACAGGTAGCATCACAGGTGAAACAGACCTCGTCAGTTTTTTGTCTGAAGTAAGTTTTAGAAGATTATGTCATTGTTATTTTAGCACAAAATTGTCACGTGAGCATGAGCAATGGAGAAAGGTACCTATATAATTAAACTGAAGAAAACACTCCTTTAGTCTATGCTTGTGCTGTTAAACAAAACAGGGCAAAGGAGACCGGGCAGGAGACCCTGGGCATGGGTCCTGTTTGACCGCCGTGGGTTTATTGTGGCTGCCTGGGACGAGGCTTAACTGTCCCGTGGGCAGTGTGGGCAAAAGGCACCAGGACAGGCTCTCTTCATCCTCCTAAGTCCTCCACTTCTGCTGCAGCTGGCTTTTGTGCCCTCCAGACACTCCTCCTCTGTGCTGCATTTCGCAGAATGGAGGTGGATGGGCTGCATCACACCCCACAAAAGGTTTTAGATGGTCCAAGCTGGGAAACAAACAAAACATGACAATCACATTTCAGAACTATCAAAGCAACACATGAAGCCCAGTGGAGACTCCAGCCACTTTCACCTTCACTGTGATCCCACCTGCTATTCCACGGCTTCTTTCAACCCAAACATCCCCACATCAACAGGCACAGAGCCACAACTAAACGCAAGAAAAAAGAGAGAACGTCAGGACTTGTGTATTTTACATAATAGGTCTCCTAGAAAGGCATTTCATTTATGAATATATTGTTGTCTGATGTGTCTTTTATTTCCTCACCAATGATTAAAAGACACGGCATTGGAAGAGGAATGTCTGTACTGAGTGGGAAGGACTTGAATTAATTTAACTTAGTGGTTTGCTGGGAGCTGGACAATTTTCATCAAGATAGTTCATCTGTGCAGTGCTGATGTTTCTTCGTTGTGTGCACAAGAGGAAAGATCATTTGTCAAAACTTTGACCCTTAGTAATTTTGTTAGTGACACAAATATTTTGTTTTCCTCACTGGCAAAACTAGTGAAAGTACTTTGCACATGGCCTTGCTCCTCCCTTTAGAATCAATACCAGGTTTTTCAGACATTTTTCCATAAAATCAGAATATCATCTTGGGCCTTTTCCATAGCTGCTTCTTGCCTTACTATGATTTTTTAAAATCAGATAAAAGAAAAAAATAAAAAAGTGTTATAAGTTAATTTTCCATGTTTTATTCATTAGCAATTTACCATTTTCAGTTTAAGAGAAATTTTCTCACGCTCCTACCTACAAGCCATTTGCTGCCATGCACAGGCCCAGGACTCAAGCCCCTGTTTTTACACAGTTTTGTATTTTGCTGGCAGGCTGTATTAACGTGTATCTTGTAGGTACAGGTCTGGTCCCAAGCTCCTAATTTGGGATTTTCACATGAGGAGTATCTCACAGCTCCCACCAGAACTTGAATCTAACAGTGCTTCCACACTTTATCCATTTAAACACCAAATGAAACCTTGCTTTAGAATGTGATGTTGTGCAAGGGACAGTAGCTTTTGAGAAGGAGTACAACACAGCTGCCGTCCACCACGCTCTGGCATGCTCTGCAGACGTACTGAAGCACCCTGCATTTACAAGTCCCCAATGACATTCTCTCAGTTCCTTCTCTGAAACCATTTGGATGATGCACCTAAACTGGTTAGGTCACCATTGTGGACATTAACATACCTGAGTGTTTGCAAAGGGCAATAGCAAGGCCCCCTTGGATGCTAATGACAAAAAGAATGCTAGAAAGGATAACGTTGCTTCTAAAAACTTTTTTTTTTGTACAGTTGATCTGTTTCTAATAATTTCCCTTTTACTAAAGCTTACTGTTCTTTTGTGATCTGTGTTTAGTAGTTTATTGATCATCTGAGGAAAAGCAAATACACATGTGATTTCAAGGGTAGAGAGAGCATGATAAGTGGACTACTATGGCTTTATTACCACCTCCAAAGACGGAGGAATTGTGTCTTTCTGTACCCCTTTCCCCTTTATTTCATTGCAGTTGCATTTAACAGTCTGATTGGGTTTTTTAATGAAAAACAAATACATTAATATGCAAATAATATCATTCATTTCGGATTTGTAACTCTACATAATTTGGTATCATCTCTGCTCTATGAGTTAGTAAAAACTAAGAAGAAGTTATATGGCAAATACTATCTCTTGTTCAATAACTGGGACATGGGTGGACAGGTCTACTAAACCAGGCTGGAAATTGGATGGAAGCACAAACTGGAGCCTGTGATTAATAAAGATCAATGTCAGGAGTGGGAAGGGTCTTAATGCTCCAGTCTAGGGAAAAAGTTCCTTATCCAGAAGTCAGGAGGGAAGCCCAGAAGACACAGTATCTGTATATCCCAAACCTAAGAGGCAAGGCAGAAGCCTAACACAGGTTCAGACAAACGTCAGGGTGGCAGGAGTTTCAATTCTGAGGGGACAGGAACAGGAGCAGGCAATGCAGGCTAGGTGGGTGAAGATACTTGGGAAGGTATGATGGAAAATGAACCAAGAACTACAGAGGAGTGTAGCAGACAGGAACCCAAGTTAGGGATCAAGGAGCAGATCAAGACTCAGAGGCAACCGAGAAGTTGCTGAGAAACTTTTCTATAGTCCCCTGAGCCCATTCAGAGGTTTATTTGGGGCAGGATTCAAATATAGACGCTGCCTCTGCGGTAAGACAACTTGATCTCCTTTGTAACCAGCAGGGAAAAATATGCACCTGACGGGTGCAATTCATCTCTTCCTAAAGCAGATGTTTAAAGTAAGGCTGATGAATTGCACCCTAGAAGTGTCTATTTCTCTCCATTAATTATGAAGGGAGCCCATAGTAACTAGGTGAGATGTATGCTTTTGTTATAAATGTTGGATGCCCGATGTTAGATGAAATGAGTCCTACAGCCTCAGGTGTCCTAGTCATTCCACAGCACCACAGCTCTACCTTATTCAGCTAAAGGCCCTGATCCACCCAGCAATTAGATAGGTTTTTGAGAATGAAAGTGTTTAAATGTTCTGGGGGATCCTAGGCAAGTTTCAGATGAGTAAATGCTTCAACGTGTAAAATGTGGATCTTGAATTAACTGCTTAGCTTGTCTTCCAGGAGTCTGACACTGATTTTGTAAAAATCTCATCTCCCCTGTACGTCTTCAAGCGGCATCCTGTCCCTAATGAAACGTACCACCTCTGCTACCAACACACTAGGGTGCAAGTACACACTGGGCTTCCTGGTTTATCTTATGTAAAAAGCCCAGTGTTGAATGCTGGCTTTAACTGGGTTTTATGAGACCATAGGTCTCTGTGAAAATTTTGCTGGAAAATGTAAAAGCACAATTAAACTAATGTTGTGAGTAAAGAAAACAATAATTCATAATTTCTCAAACTGTAAATATTTTTTTTTGGCCATCAAAATCATACACTAGTCCGCAATGTAGTATGTCATGGTAACATAATAAACATATATATATTACTTTGAAGTTTTAATATTCTTTTTGAGGTATATAGCACCTTTTAAAATTTTATTTGTAACTGGAATATAAAATTCAAACAATGTAAAGCTTTCAGAGCTAGATTCTTTGCTGATGTTAAAATGCACTCGTAATTATGCTTCTCACTGTGTGTTTGAGGTGACCTGTTATTTGGCACTTTTGGGATGGAAAGATTCCTGTTCAACTCATGGAAAATTTTCAGCTGTAGTGGCCCTAGTATGTAGAAACAGTTTTATGTAGACACAGACACATAATACTTATGGAAATACGGGAATGGAGTACCATGAAAATTAATATTCTGCTTTTTCCCTGTAAATGGCTTGAATGAGAGACTTTATATTATTTTTACAGAAACTCGATATGAACCTGTATATATATTAAATATCACATTCACTTTATTTGCAGTATGTTTTAGCACAATGCCAACATCTTGCACACAATACAATATTTATTTTATGTGAAGTGCAGTTATGATAATTTACATTTTTAGTACACCATGTGTATTTAAAATATCCATACTGCACAAGATCTTATTACAGCAATATACACAGTATAGAGTACCTTTTTTCTGTAAAAAATATGTAAACTCAGCAAACTCCTAGCAAGATTGTCTACTTTTTTTGCCCTTGAAATCAGTTTTGTATTATGCATTTTGTTACTAAATGTATTATAAGGGACTTTAAAGTGTTCTGTACAGCCTTTTTTTTTGTTTTCAGTGAAGAAGATGGTAAAGAATTTGACACAACAGTATTGCTTGTGTCTGGCAAAACCACAAGTAAGAGAACATCAACTTCTACTGCTTTCATTACAGTAGCACACCAAGGTCACTCCTGAAACTCTTCTCTTGATGGTCTGTCCAAACACCTTGGAAGAACTAGTCCTGAATCAGGTTGCACCAGCAGGGTAGGCTGGAGAACAGCACCGCACCCTGCCTGCTCAGATCCCAGAGCGGACCCCCATCCACCTCCTGGTGTTGCATCCTCACCATGAGTGCTGCCAAATAATAAACTATTCCCAGAATGTCAGTCACTGCAGGTAATACTTCAGCCTGTATCTAGTCATTGTGCATTTTACCTGTTTTTACATTTCTAACTCTACGGGATTCAAGAGAAGACGATAAAATCTCTAAGAGAACTAGCATTTAGCACATCCAAGACCTTGTGTCTTGTGCTTGAAGGCTCAGTGGTCACAATACTTTTTGAAAAGTGGAATATCCTTTCTTTCCTGCTAGCTTTGAAAGGCTCTGAAATACAGGTTCCCACACTCGAATGTGCAGCAGAAATGATCATCAGCATCTCAGGCTGGCGGCAGTTTCTGGTTACAATGGCTAACGTAACCACGCTGATGAAATCAGCAGGACTATGGGAATAGAAACAATATGATGAAAATTAAGAAACGTTTCTGTGGTTAGCTGATTTTAATGGTTTTCTGATGCTACCCAGATTTTTGGAATATAAATTCTTGGCTTGGGAAAGTGAAAAATACGCAGTGAAACCTTAAATTATTTGATCGTTAAGGACAGACAACATTTTTTATTCTTTATACGCAGTGCCTAGCAGACTGACTCCTGTGTGCCAAGGTAACAGAACCAGTCATCACCACCACCAATAATAATAACAATAACTTTGCATTTATATAATTTAGCTGTTATCACCCAGCTTCACCTCAGCTGTTTGGTCTGTACACGCGATTATATATAATTTTCTCTTTTTACACACCAGTACGTAATTGTGGTGACTTTTTGCAGACAAGATTTTCATCTACCCTTTAACAGCCTCATAAAACCTCTCTTACACTTAGCGTTTCACAAAGCCGTTCCCGTGTTGTGATGGTGTGCTGGTTTTGGCTGGGATACAGTTAATTTTCTTCGTAGTAGCTGACACGGGGCTGTTTTGTATTTGTGCTGGAAGCAGTGTTGATAACACAGGGATGTTTTAGTCAGTGCTGAGCAGTGCTCACACACAGCCCAGGGCTTTTCTGATCTCCACACCATCCCAGCAGCGAGCAGGCTGGGGATGCACAAGAAGTTGTGAGGGGACAGAGCTGGGACAGCACACGCGGCTTTTAGGCAGCGGTTGAGGTGTCCAGCCATCTCCAGCAGAGCAGGGCTCCGTCACACCTGACAGTCGCTTGGGCAGACAAAACACCATCCCTCCGAACATCCCCCCTTCCTTCTTCTTCCACCAGCTTCGTGTGATGGGCACGACATCACACTGCATGGAGAATCCCTTTGGCCAGTTGGGGTCAGCTGTCCCATGGTTTCCGAGTGACTACCTTTCATAGGAGTCGTGACCAGAAAGGGGACAACTAGGAACTAGGAAAGGGAGGTTGCTCGGTCACGTCTATCCTTTGAAATTTGTAGATTTGAAGTTTATGTTCTCCAAGGTAAGCTGCAGAGGGGGCTATGCAGAAGCTATTTGTTCCTCTCTCTCCAAAACGTTGATGTCCATGGTTCCTGCTTCTCAGAAGAGGGCTGAGTCAAAGAAAGCTGAAAGGAAAAACACTTTTCTCAGCAGCAGAGTGTTCATCTTCCACTTGAAAAGAAAGGCAGTGGTATGATTTTTGACCCTTTTCTTTTTGGCACCTGTCCTGTTATATTTATTGCCTTTTTTTTTGCAAATGAATAATGCTGCAGAACCAAAAAGAATGGTTTGGTATTTGTTCAGTGCCTTAAAGGTGCATTGGTAATTGCTGCTTTATTTTTTAAAATGTAATTCTACCAAAAGGAAATAACGAAAAAGGACTTGACACTGATTCTGCTTGAATAATGCATATATCTGAATATTCAAACAGCTAAAACAGACATATTTCTAGAATCGAATCCTTGATCTTTTCCTGAAGTTTGAGGAATTTCCACATTCTTGTCATTCCTCTGGGGTTTTTCTTGGGGTTTTTTAATGTTTTTTTAGTTTTGATTTAAGTTTTTTATTTTTTTCCCCATCACATCAAATACTTTTTCTATGTTGCTGTAAACACGGACTTCGTTATTTCTCCCTTTATAGGGTAAATTTTTGGTGACAAACAGCAAATTTCAGTAGAAATCCAAGTAGTCCTGTTTTCTATTATGAGTCTGTTACGTCTGATTTGTTATTTCAAAGACGACTTCAGAATGGCCATCATGCAGTGCAGATTATTCTCTCTTTACTCTGTGTGCTGTTGTCATCCAGAAAGAGAAAAACTGCCAAAAGTGGGGGAAAGTGAGGATTTCGTTGGCAAGAGTTCCTTCTTCACTGCAGCTCCAGCACCGCTGACCCGTGCTACACTCCCTATCTACCAGCGCTGTTGCTGATTCTTTTAAATAAATGGGAATTCCAGACAGAAGGAAATCATTTCCACGTTTTCAGCAGACGAATCTTTCCATTAAATTGTGTGTTTATTTTGGAGTTTGAAAGGGATTTTATTGTAGCTGTTGTTATTGTTTTTAATCTACTAGGAGAAGAATTTTCTTTAGAACTATTACATTAAACCCAATTTTGAATGCCTTAACTCACATTTAATTTGAAAATATTGTGTACAGTTAATTAAATTTTATTTTGAGTTCTTTAGAAATAAATTTCTTGTTATTGATGATGTCATTAGTGCAGGAGATATGCATTTCCTGTGAAGGGCTGTAATAACCCACTGGGATTTTTTTCCTTTTTTGCAGTCCCTGCATGATAAATTAATAATTCAGATAATTTGTTTATAAACTAGGCTGTAAGGGGACATTGCTGGACACTACAAATAAGTTTTTGATGTAGTTATAAGATTATTTCCTACGCTATTTGTCATTTCCTAAACCAGACACTGTTGATGAATATTCAACATCTGGATAAAGCCCAGGAAAACCTTTTTAATCAGCACTAATACCGAAGCGTGAATTTTCTAATCAGCATGACTGGTGTGTGGTGTGGAAACCTATAGGGCTGGGGAATTTTTCAGATTAGGGAGTGTTAATGGATGGAAGAAGGACAGGTGCCGGCAGCCAGGCAAAGCTCGCGTTCGTTTTTAGTACTTCTCTGGCTTCCAGGAATGAAGCCAAGCCACAGGGAAAGGAACTGGCTTGTAGGTGCCATCCACAATGGCCCCAGGCTCCCTTTGGACAGCAGGTTTGTGTCAGCCTGGGTCCGACGGGCTTTCACCCAAACAAGCCAGTTCTTTATCACTTGTGGGTTTGCAGTTTAACAAAATGATGTGCAGTGTGGGGCAGCTCTGTGGATTTAAATGCGTGACCACCAAAGAGATCCAAGTTGTTCATGGTTCTCGGAGAGATGGGGAGGCACTCTGTATCAGGGAGTGCAGTGGGAGAACAAGGGGTAACGGGTATAAGCTGAAAGAGGGTAAACTTAGACTAGACATTAGGAAGAAATTTTTCACTGTGAGGGGGGTGAGACACTGGAACAGGTTGCCCAGAGAAGCTGTGGATGCCCCATCCCTGGAGGGGTTCAAGGCCAGGCTGGATGAGGCTTTGAGCAACCTGGGCTAGTGGAGGGTGTCCCTGCCCATGGCAGGGGGGTTGGAACTAGACGATCTTTCAGGTCCCTTCCAACCCAAACCATTCTGTGATTCTATGATTCTTCAGCCACTCATGCACTCGTTTTCATGGACGATAATTAAACAGCTGATTTGATGCAGTTTCACGCTGCATTTCTCTGTCAAAAATCAGTGCTGACTTTGTCAGGCTGCAGACTGACTGGTGCTCACGGAGAACTAGAAGACTGTATAGGAACCTCGTTCTGTTTGTTTCACCTGAGTTAACTAGATGGTGTTAGAGTCTGGTCTTCCATTCCGTCATTTTTTTGCTTAAAAACAGAACTACATTGTCACTGTAGTTTTTCCTTCTGTTGGCTTCAGAAGGCAGCTTCTCTAGCAAAGACACAGCTTTAGGACGCAGGGGTTCTGCTGGCTCTGTTCCAACAGGACCCAAGTTCTTGTCTAAAGTGACCAGACCAGTGGTGCACAGATGGCAGCACTGCGAACTGAGCTCTCTGCCCCAGCTCCTTGCTGGGGACTCCCTCTTCCGTGTTGGGATTGCAGAATGGAAA
Organism: Pterocles orientalis; assembly: GCA_011057875.1. NCBI lineage: Eukaryota > Metazoa > Chordata > Aves > Pterocliformes > Pteroclidae > Pterocles > Pterocles orientalis. The sequence continues at coordinate 325,841 of WKFP01014266.1, forward strand.
GCATGTCCATGCTCCAAGGTTTTCACGATCTGACAGACTTAAGGTGGTTGTGTAAGTGGACTTGTGCTGGTATCGGACTGTAGGCTGGAGAAGCATGGAGCCATGCTCATGCTGCCACGGTCGGCAGTCAGGAAACAACCTGTGAGGAAGGACTAGGGTAGGGCAGGAAGGAGTGGAAAATTCTTTTATCAGAGCTGGTCTACCAGAGCCTTTAGCAAACCATATGTTGAAAAAAAAAAAGTGTCAGATCTGCTTGCTGAGCCTATATAATGCTTCCTATACATCTAACCTCTAGCTGTAGATTGTGGTCATCGTAACACAATCTGTCCTTGTATTTATTTCTATTTTTGTGCTATGGCAATAGATATATCATATAGAGCACCACAAACTGCACCCGCTGAAAGCCATTCTGAGCTTAGGCCAAATCTAATATAAGCAGGCGCAACTCAATTAAAGTCACGCTTGCTTACACCTGTAGTGGATTTGATACCGGCTATACGCATTGACTTGTACTAAATATGCTGTCTGAAATGATTAAGCACTAACCCAGTCTGCAGCAAACCTCCGAAACCTGTTCAAGTCAGGCGATTTATGATAATTTTCGTTGCAATTGTTCTTTTCTGGGCTTGTCTGTAGTGTCTGCAATGCACTCTCAGAATCTTTCTGGTTAGTCTGTTTCCGTAGAAGCTCTACCTGTGCTGCTGTGACCGCAGCTCACTCGGAAGAAGCTGCAGAAGCTTTATACTAGCTAGCGGGAGTACCAGTGGCAGTACAGCTTCAGCAGCCAGCAGCTGAGTGTGGGCTGCAGGAGCTGCTGGAGAAGCAAATTAAATGCTCAGATGGTTAAATCCAGCTCCATGTGGTCGTGGCTGTCTGGTGACACTTCTGCTTGAACAGATTTCAGTTTAACCCTGGTGCGTCCTCAACAGAAGCAGTCTCTGCGGTGACAGCAGTGTAGACACCCCAGGAAGAAAGCCAGTAAATTCACAGCTGATGAGGCTAATTTCTAACAAATTCATCTTCAGTTTTATCAACACGATACGTACAATATGATTCCAGAATTTCGTGTTGTTTCTGTGTATTTGGTTATTTTGAATGAAACATATAGAATCATATCATAGAATCATAGAATGGCCTGGGTTCTTCCCATGTCATGAATTCATCCGTGCAACAGTTTTTTCCTTTCTTTTTTACCAATTATCTTTAATAGCTTCAGAGTCAGCTTAAGCTCAGGATTTGCTTTGCAATCAATGAGAACAGCAGAATGATTATAGAGCAACAATTGTTCCTCAACCACCACGATAAGAACAATCAATTGTACAAGTCCCAGCATTTGGCTTGTACATCCTCTCAAAATCACTGAGGGATAAGGGCACTAGCCAGTTAATAGGGGTGTGAATAACGACTGTGACTAACGAGACCCACCACAAAACCAGGACTTTTCCAAAGAGTTGGCTGTTATTATCCAATCAGAACACAGAGGATTTTTTGGTATGGAAATGCTTGATAAGCACAAGGCTTCAATCGGGGAGGGCACAGTATTCCTCCCTTCTGTCTGCCTGAGACAGTCACTTAAGAGCTGTTCCATATGTTCTTTTTCACAGTGTATAGGCAGTGAATAGTGGATCAATTTTTTTTTTTCCCCAGAAATTAACTGTGTTTTCAAAATTTGGAAATGTTTCAAGAAAATTATTACTCAGATAGACATTAATATATATTGCGTTTTGAATAGGGAATGATTTTTGGAGTTAGCATTATTGCAGTTTTTTATGATATAGTTGTTCTGCACTTCTTTCACAGCAAGAATCTAATAATATAATGTGTGTTCTGAAGAACACATTAAAATGACATTATGCGATCAGGATGCCAATTATAATATGACTAAAGACTAGCTATCGAGCTACAGAAAGTCGGTAATTGTGCTGATATAAACATAATGTTTATATGTCTTGAGTAGAAAAGAATAAATCCCATTTTATTACTCACATACGATTATTGACAAAACACTTAGGGATACATTTTCAAAGTGTTGTATGGGTTTTTAGCTGCATGACTCCCATTTAAGTCAATAAGAGTCACGTAGTTAAAACCCCATGCAACATTTTCAAAAAAATTACCACCGAGAAGCCTCTCTTTTATTGCTAAGCTGCACAAATCACTTTATTCTCTAGTAGTTCTTCCACATGGCAAGCTAGTAGTGTTGGCTGTCACTAGTTTCATTAAAAAAAAAAAAATCATTTACAGACCTCCAAATACAGTGGTCTATTTATATGCAGATTTCAAAAAATAATAACACGATTCGTACTTCTACTGTTCCTTTCATCGGGCTGTAGCTCAGTGCTTTAAAGCTGTTAGTTAATTACACCTCACATCACTCTTCCAGGTACGTACACCAGTAGCTGCCACCTTTGGTGGTTCACCCAAGGAGGCAAGGTGAGTCAGTGGAAGAACAAAGAACTGAACCAGCCCAGCTCCAGGTCCTTGGTCCCTTGTTCCAGCTATGAAATGCTCCCAATCCACAAAGATTCAGCGTTCAATACTATGCAACGCATGTGAAATGCTAACATTAATTGGAAATGGCACCGGAGTGACCTCACTTCTGTCTACTGAGGTCTGATATTGCTTCTTTTCACTCATTAATTCATTAATTAGTTTAAAAGGGCTAATGGAAAACAAAAATATTCCATTTGCCAGGGTAGATAGCTGCTGAATATTTATGTTATTTTTTATTATTCATACGGAATCATAAGTGCTCAACAGACAAGTCTTTGTGGGGTTTTTTTTTGTTGAGATAAACACAATCCAGAAAATTTAGAGCACACCAGTTTAAAGTACTGACGGGATCTTTGCTATGATTTGACCTTGTAAGGCTGAAGAAGCTCTAAAACAGTTTTATCACCAGCTTAGTAAACTGAGAGCCGTCACAACTCAAACACTTCCATTGTGCACTGGTGGCCTCAGCAACTCACCGCAGCAGTGCAACAGCGTCACATGAAATCTTTATGTTTATTTTAGTTCTCTCTCAGGCAAAGGAAGAGATTTTAACATGTTCTCTTTTTAAATAAAGAAGCACATGACTAAATTATTGATCAATATTAGTACCTATACATAGAAACTGTAATTAACATTTTTATGTAAATACTTGAGAAATTGAAGAATTTTAAATACTTTTCCAGTAGCTCAGATATTAAATTCATCAGTCTGAAGTTTTGTTTTCAGAGCTTTTTGGTGGCACACATGTATCTATATTATGCCTTCAGTAAGGACATCTTAGATTAATTTCTGCTCTTCAAACTCGTAGCCTTCCCTGGATGAAAGAGAATTATCTTTTCTGGCAGGTACCAGTTTATTTTTCTGAATTGAGATGTATTCATAAATTGCGACTGGCCTATTTATTAACAGAAATGTTTGCCACACCCAGGTTTCCTTAGAATAGGAAGTAGAAGTCAGTGCATAATAAAAGTCATAATAACTCAGAGTTTTCACAAAATAAAACCAGAATTCGTTAAGATTCCTCTTACCATCCTGATATATTTAATTTAATAGCAGCAAACATTTTTCTTATTTCACTGTGGTGGTATTACTATGCACTAAGACAAAAAGTGTTTTTCCTAGTCAATTGTACCCTTGTGCCTTTGTTACTTGTATTTCTATCGCCATTGAGTGCATTATCCATTGTTAAATGATTGATAAAAATTGTTAAATAAGGCAAACACTATATTCAGTGTAGTGTAATGAGGCCTATCAAGCAGGAGAAATACTTCTCATCATGATATTAAAATTAAATGTAGCATTTTAAAAATTCTTGACATAAATAAAGAAGTTATTTATCTGGACCAGTGCTTCTTCTGTAAGCCCAGTGTTCTGTAGAAGTCATTGCCAAAGAATATATTTTATCCTGTAGAATAGGTTCATTCTCTTCTTCTCAAATACATTTTGAACTTGCAATCATTAATCCTAAGTTGGTCCTCAGTCGTGTGGACTTTTCTATCCAGGGCTATAAGAGTTATTGTAGTCTTATTTCATCTTTTCATCTGCTGCTTTGCATATCCATTAGAATGTTTTTTCGTTCTTTGTTTTTGTTTTGTTTTGTTTTGTTTTCACCTGATATATGATACACCCACTCATTTTCAGTGGGCTACGGTAAATTGTGTTATTTCTTACTACATTAAAATGTGGATTTTAGCAGATTTCTCTATATGCACCGTTATCCCCACACCCTCCCTCTCCTCCCCAGTTGCAAAGACATTCCCAGGTTAAAGCATTCTGTCAAGCCAGTAGGCAAAGGCGTACAATGCCTGTAACCAGTAGGTTACACTTTTTAATTTTAAATCCATCTTTTTTGTGATGTTGCCTTACTCTTTGGAAACTGACCCTAAATATCAAATTTTCTGTCACACGTTATTGAGAATTAATTTAATTGATAGGTTTTTCACATAAACTTTCATCTTAATGTAATTGGTAATATTAACTGACTTATTAGGCATATTTCCTCTGTTTTCAATACATTTATTAGTTTTTAAGTTATTAAAAATATTCCTTCAAATGTTCACAGAAGACCATGGATCAACATTTTCTTTCCTTAGGTGCCAGACTGTGGAATAGAAATAATCTGTCAAAGTAAAGAGGATGTACTATTAGCAATGTCTTTGAAAGTCTGAAATCCTCTTCTACCTTAGCTTTCCATGCTAGATGTTCTTCTTCTCATGGAAGTCTCTCAAATTTTTTTTTTCCTTTCGTAGTTTCTTCTCCTTGAGTTCTGATAGATAACACATCAAAATTATGATCTTGATAAATTCTTATTTCTCTCTTAGTGCCTTCCCTCATTTAACGATCTTGTGTCATGAGGACTAGGGAACATGTGGGCCCCCTCTGGAAGGAAGCTGGAGAGCTGGCTACCCAGGATGTAGAGAAGGCTGAGGTACTCAATGGTTCTTTACCTCAGTCTTCACTGGCAAGAGCTCAAGCCACACTGCCCAAGTTGCAGAAGGCAAAGACAGCGACTGGGAGAAGGAAGAACTGCCAGCTGTAGGAGAAGATCAAGTTTGAAACCATCTAAAGAACCTGAAGGTGCACAAGTCCATGGGACCTGGTGAGATAGGTCTGCAGGTCCTGAGAGAACTGGTGGATGAAGCTGCCAACAAACCTTGACAGGCTTGAGAGCTGGGGCAATGCCAACCTCATCAAATTCAACAAGGCCAAGTACAAGGTCCTGCACGTGGGTTGAGGCAATCCCAAACACAAATACAGTCTGGGCGGAGAATGGCTTGTTTGTAGCTCTAAGGAGAACAATTTGGGGGTGTTGGCTGATGAAAAGTTCAACATGAGCCGGCACTGTGTGCTTGCAGCCCAGAAAGCCAACCACATCCTGTGCTGCAGCAATAGAAGCATTAGCAGCAGGTCAAAGGAGGTGATTTTTCCCCTCTGCTCTCATGAGAACCCACCTGGAGTACTGTGTTCAGATGTGGGGCTCCCAACATAAAAAAGACACAAACCTGTTGGAGAGAGTCCAGAGGAGAGCCACAAAGATGGTCAGAGGGCTGGAGCACCTCCCCTATGAGGACAGGCTGAGAGAGTTGGGGTTGTTCAGCCTGGAGAAGAGAAGGCTCCAGGGAGATCTAACAGCAGCCTTCCAGTACCTGAAGGGGGCTACAGGAGAGATGGGGAGGGGCTCTGCATCAGGGAGTGTAGTGAGAGGACAAGAAGTAATGGGTATAAGCTGAAAGAGGGTAGATTTAGATTAGATATTAGGAAGAAATTTTTTTTCTGTGAGGCTGGCGAATAAGCCTATTTATTTCACATCTCCTCTTTGTTTCTCTGTTGCTGCTCATAAAAAGAGACATCCAGTGAAGACGAGATATTTAACTGAAGAAAAAGCAACAAACTAAAACTAAAACTGATCACAACTTTTGCTGTCAAAGACCAATCTATATTCTTAACTCTGAACCACCCAGGGACAACTACGCAACATATCTGCTAGTAGTCATGATAACATGTCCCAACAGGAGCTTACCATCCCAAAAGTGAGGGTTTTTTCCTTCTTTCTGTACGTAAATTACTTGCCTAATCTTATCTAATGACCTCTAAATCTGTAATGTATTTAGCTTCACTGAAACTTTGTGAAACATGCATCCTATAATTCAACTAAGGTTCAGTGAGATTAATTGGTTTAGGAAAGGCCACATAGGAAGATGATGGTAGAGAGAGTAACTGATCATAAATCCTTTAATTAACAAGGTATAATAATATATATATTCTCTGTTCATAATTGCATATACACAGCAGGCCTGCAATATAATTTTCTTTTTTGATTCTGAGGGGCCTTTTTTCAGACCTTAAAAAAGCCATTTATTGTGAAAAAACAAAGACAGCAGTGTTCTTTTAATGAAACACAAATATTGTACATAATTCTTCATTTACGTGAAACAGAATTAACTTGCTTTGAAATAAGGAGTACATAAATTTATCTAACGAGATTGCATTTTAGTTTGCTACATTGAACCACCTGTAGCCCTCAGTCACTGGGTCATTTTCCTCCAGGCACCTTTTGTCATGCGGCAAGAAGCTCTGCAAAGGGGATGGAGTGCTCCCTCGGTCAGTTTGCTGATGACACCAGACTGAGCGGGTGTGTTGATCTCCTGGAGGGCAGGGAGGCTTTGCAGAGGGATCTGGACAGGCTGGACCCATGGGCTGAGGCCAGTTGTATGAGGTTCAGTAAAGCCAAGTGCCGGGTCCTGCACTTTGGTCACAACAAGTCCCTCGGGGCAGAGGGGCTGGAAAGCTGCCCAGCAGAGAGGGACCTGGGGGTGCTGGGCGACAGCCGGCTGAACATGAGCCAGCAGTGTGCCCAGGTGGCCAAGAAGGCCAACAGCATCCTGGCCTGCATCAGCAATAGTGTGGCCAGCAGGACTGGGGCAGGGATTGTGCCCCTGGACTCGGCACTGGTGAGGCCGCACCTTGAATCCTGGGGTCAGGTTTGGGCCCCTCCCCACAAGAAGGACATTGAGGGGCTGGAGCAGGTCCAGAGAAGGGCAACGGAGCTGGGGAAGGGTCTGGAGCACAGGGCTGACGAGGAGCGGCTGAGGGAGCTGGGGGGGTTCAGTCTGGAGAAGAGGAGGCTGAGAGGAGACCTCATCACTCTCTACAGCTGCCTGAAAGGAGGGTGCAGTGAGGGGGGTGCTGGGCTCTGCTCTAGAGTAACAAGTGATGGGACAAGAGGAAATGGCCTCAAGTTGCACCAGGGGAGGTTCAGGCTGGATATTAGGAAAAAATTCTTCACTGCAAGAGTGACGAGGCATTGGAACAGGCTGCCCAGGGCAGTGGTGGAGTCACCATCCCTGGAGGTGTTCAAGAAACCTGTACATATGGTGCTTAGGGACACGGGTTAGTGAGTTAGGTGGTGTTGGGTTGACTGTTGGACTTGAAGAGCCTTGAGGCCTTTTCCAGCCTTAATGATTCTATGATTCTATGAAAGAGAATATACACACTTTATGCAGCAATTATTTATTGGTTAATGCACACAGCTGAGGGCTTGGCACTACACGTGACTGGGCTGAGGTGTAGGACACATCCTCTCTCCTCCTTTCCTCCAGACACCTGCCAAGTACCTGGAGGTCCATCAGGTAGAGAAGCAGAGACCTGCATAGCTCCATGGAAGGAGCTGCTCCTCAGTGCTGCTGCATTACTGACTTGCCGTTATTTGCTTTTGTCTTGGGATTTTTTACCTTTCTATGTCAGGATATTTCTTTTCAATCCTTGGGCTGCTGTTACCATCACAAGAATTTCAATTCTGTCTGCATTTTTACTTTTCTTATACTTTATGGTTTTATGGATTTTCTCACACCTTAAACAATTTTCTCAATAAACCTGAGCCAAAGTCACACAGTTGTGCTGCATCAAACTGAGCCTTGGATCACAGAGAGCTGAACCCCTGAGCCAAGGGTCACAAACCCATCTAGAGAGGGGGACTGGACCACTTCCTTTTTGCCCTCATGATCACCGGATTTTACAATTAGTAGATCTCATCCTCCTGCACCTGGTTTTTAACAATAGACTGGAGAAAGAAAACAAATCTTTGTAATTTTTTTAACTCCTAGCCAGTTTCTCACCTTTCAGCGAGCTAGTAATTGAATCAATTTGACTGCAATGGAGAAAATATTCTCTGGGCAACTGTGAAAGATCCTCCTGCTGCCAACAGCTGGTTTCCATTTCAGCAGACTCTGGGTCCAGTCACCTTCCTCAGGATTTCCACCAGTTCAGATTCACCATTCAATACTTCAAGACTGAATCTACATCTGATATAATTGTATTACTTGAACAGACTGTCACACGACATGTCCAGAACTAACGCTGTAATTTGAGACTCCTGTGCATATTCTAATATATACTTTCTTTAGAATTATAAACAAGTTTTCAGCCAGTCTTGTAATGCTCTAAGACAGGAGCTACTGGATCACACTGGGATGGCAGCAGTGACATTTCCCTCCTTGCTACCCTGACCTCAACAGCCTGTTGTATTAACCATGTGGTGAGAACTCTGAGGCTGTAGCTGTACTTGTAAATTAAAGATGCTGGGAGCGTATTTTGGCACCGAGTTGAAGAAGAATGTTAAGAGTCCCTGCTACCCAGCCCTCTTAGCTTTTGAAACAGGACGGCTGCATCCAAACTGCCTCTTGTGAACAGCCAGCGGGCAGCGCTGACTCCCTAACCGTGCCTAGCAAATATTTTCAAAGCAAGTTCTAGCTGGCCAGGGCCAAAACCGTGCTGAGGCCAATCGAACAGTTTAACGATATGGATGATCAAGTTTCAGTGCCCAGGAATGTTTAATTTAATCAGGCAAACATCACCTTATTGGATGAAGGCCTGAAAGTGGTATGGGAAAAGTATAGTTTGAGAATCCCGCACGGGATTGCACATATTCTGCACGGTGCTGGATTGCTCAAACCCTTGGATGCTTTCAGGCAACAGAGGAAATGACATTTCAAAGGTTTTATAAACTTTGGCTTTATGCATATTCAAGGGAAATGTAGAGTTAGGTATGTTTTGGGTATGTATACGTTTACATGAAGGATTTTCATTGGAGCCCTGTAAATGGATTTATACGAACGAGTCTTAAACTTGAGCAAACATCCCCACTGTCCACACATTGGTCCAGCGTGGTTTTTTTCCAAGGTGGTAATCAAGAGCAGCAGTAGGCCCATAAATTCAGGAATTAAAATATGGTGGGAATGGCACTGGTAACTTCTGGTACATCGGCAGCATGAAAATAAGTTTTAACCTGGGCGCATGGGTAGGTGGGAGGCTGCTGACAGCAGCTTTTGGGACAGGCTAGGTGAGGTCTGGGTGAGCTTTTCCTTGGGCTTAGTGTGGAATGCATGCACTATTTCAATAGTAAGCACAGACACCATCTCACTCTCGCCTGAGATAAATGATGTAGTCCTTTAACCTTCACAATCCCACTGTAATTTTTAAAAATGAAATTTAGACTTTTAAGTCAATGAGATATTTTCCAAATTTTTGTGTAAGAACTGTATGCAACTGAAAAAATGCCAGACAGTTCAGTGCTGTCTAAGGAACAGATGACAGTAAAGCAAACTTCTTGGAAAAGTAAATTCGTATGAGAAAGATTATTTTTGTTCAAGTGCAGAAACCCATAAATGTAGAGTTACATGTGTACACAAGATAGTGAGACGCACAACCGAGCAAACATCTAAAGAAAAGACATAACTAATATGGAAGTGGTTGAACTGCATGAAAAATAACGTCTTAGAAAAGTAAGATATTCAAGTACAGGTTACAAAATCTTTGGATCTATCAAAACAGAACAGATCCACAACTGGAATGCAGATTCCTTGTCATGAGTGTCTGAGCTGTGTCATGGTCACTTGTAGATTTCAAATAATAGATTTGTCTTCAGCTGAGAAATGAGAATGGGATCAGCACAAGTCATCTGTTGTAGTTTTCTAATAACATGCTCTTTTTTCAGAACTTCCGAGACTGCTGCGAATTGAACCAATCCTATGACACTGCCATTGCCTTTCACATCTGTAACGCTACTCAGGTGCCCGGCTCTAGAATACTCTATTAGAGGGTAGGCAGCACTCCTGCAGGCTTTTGGATGGACACAGTGCAGATGAGTGGATTCAAAGTGCTCCTGAATTAGTGAAAGGGGCAAGAACCTCCAGAACTGAGTAAACAGCTCAGCACTTGTTGGGCTAACAACATGAGAGCATCCTCACAAAATCCTCATTGTAGTCCAAAGAAAGAGAACAGCAGTAATACACTACAAAATGCTTAGAAGAAACAGACATTCACCTGAAAGCTTACTCATTTCTGTTCTCATACTGTTATTGTTACCCAAATAATGATTTCTGCCATTATTTTTAAATTGTATTTGTTAGATGCATTTAGAGAAATCCTTTGTTAAACAAATGCTGAAAATTATTCAGGCTTGTTGCAGTTGTGGTCATGAACTAGAGGCTTTTGGAAGGAACTGTCAGCTGCCTTTTCCTGGAAGTCCTAATTTAATATAAATTTCCTATGAGTATACATAAGCCAAAGTGTCTATTTATTAATCTGTAATTGTCTTCTCATATTTATTTGGGTGGCATTGGTTTAAGTGTGAAATGCAAATAGTCTCGAGGTGCTAGAGATGTACTGTTGTTTGAATACATTGCCTTTTATTTTCTCCTTCAGAAGAAAAAGGAAGGAAAATGAAAATCATATTTTCGTTCACAGCATACGAGCCTCTCTGACAGGACTCTTGATGAAAGAAACTGAGAGTGGTTGTCCTGCTGGCCTAACTGCCAGTTTCTGCCAGAATCACCAGCAACAAAGCAGGAATTGTGTTTTACAAAATGTTTTTTTTTGTTCCAACTTTGTGTTTTGTTTGGGCACTTGGGCTGTTGGAGCTTTTACTTATACAAGGTATAACTAGTATGAGATTCAAGAGCCTATGTGTGGAACAAAATATGTCTGACCAAAGATCCATAAAAAATTTAAAAACTCAAACTATGTGTACCGAAAATATCTGAGGATTATTGTCTTAGAGTACACTGCAGCAGCGCTCTAAGTGAGCACTACCCTTCTAAGTGAAGATATTGCATTATTACTACTAAATGATTATGTATGCTAATTTCGGGAGAGAGAAGAATTAAACCATGCTCACAGAAGATTTAAATAGTTAGAGTATAGTGGCTTTGCCTGGTTTCACCAGCACAGAGCTCAAAATCCAGCCAAGGAAAAGGAACCTGCCATGTCAACACTGTTGAAACTGTGTCCATCTTCAAATGTTGTGGCAGACGTCAACGATGTAGGCAGGACTAAGTGCAGATGGTATACGATATCCCCAGTCCTGTCATACACAGGTTTCAGATTTACGAAGTTGCATGTTTTCCTTCCAAGCCATGTTGACTTTAGTGTCAAGGATTAAGACCAATATCTTTATTTTTAAGGTTCTGTTAAGAAAGCAGTATTTCTTGCCGTAAAGTTACACTTGTTTTCTGCAGATTTTTATTGTGCACAGACAAGATTGACTTTGAAATAAAATCCAACAGGTTTCCCAGCTGATTTTGATTTAATGGACGTCTTTGGTGGAGAGCCTCAGGGTATGCTGGCTCTAGCTATTTGTCTTTATACTGGGTAGTTTATATATTTTAAGAAAGTGACAAATGGCAGCTTTAAAAAAACTCATTATGGTAATTGATTATTATAGGGAAACCTCAGAAACTTTATGAAAGAGAGCTGTATTCTCTAAGTGTCTTAGCTTTAAACCAGACTTGTAATTAGAAGAATCCATAAACATTTATCACATTAACAGAGGTTTGATCGGCAAGTTTAGAATAAAACTCTGGAGTCACTTTATTGTCCTGTGTTAAAATCACATTAGCGATTTTCCCTTACAGCAGAGAGATTAATTTCCTCATCTGAAGAGAGGACCACACACATTCTCAGAACCTGTCTAAGCAGAGCTCTACAAGAAATTTGGTGCCCATGACCCTGGGAAAGGTGAATAGACTCAGACTAGTACATTTCTGAGTATTGTAATCAAGCCATATTTTCCAAGTAGAATTTGTTCCAAGAATTTGAGCTATTTATTGTCCCTCCACTTCTCCTTGGCTTCTCCATCTGTCCAAAATTTTGGGTGTCCCCAGCAGGAAACTCGTTGATCTCGGATTTCCATCCTTCCCTCACCTCTCTCATTTTAGCTGTGGCTCGTTCTGACCAAGTTCTGCAAGATTCCAGTCCAGGATCCCTGTGTAAGATAGCCTCATTCAAGCCCTTATGTTTTAGGGACAGATTTATTTCAGCAAATAAACAAAATATTTTGTTAAATTATAACTAATCTGTCCAGGAGTTTATTTTGCTTTAATAATGTGATAAAGTTCTCAAATACAAAAAAATGGGATCAATGTTTGCAATCACTACCTAATGTTGTGTTAAGAATGCCTCTGTAAGACGAAGACAACATTTCTGGTCTGTCTTTCACAGAGACAATTAGCACCCTAGAAACTCTTGCACTATCTTCAGAAAAGCTGAATATGAAAAATTTTCTCTCTGAAATGAAGTGTAGGAAAGTTCTCAACCACACCCAAACTGGAGAAGCGGTCACTGTCCGTGTAGAAAAGCAAATATTCTGCCGTTGACTCTAAGAACTTTTTATTCCTGATTTAGATCTGCGTTATATGACTCAGTTTGATTTCTATTTTAATCAAGAAAGTACACATTTCATGTTCCTTATAAGAAAGAAAAGAAAGGGCTGCTCAGGATAAACCGTAACAGCATGAAAGGAAGAAAATATTTGCAAAGCCATACACGTTCCTATGGCACATGTGCTTCAACCACTTTGCAGTCCAGACAAGCTGTTTCTTCAATGTAGCTTCTCAGGCATGATCTGCCATGGTATTTCTTGTCTTTCAACTGGCTTTTATTGTGGTAACATTCATTAACGGCATTTTCTCTTATGTCATCAAATCCTGCAGTCAAAGGAGTGTATAAGAATGCCATCTTTCGTTTCTAAAACGTAAGTTTCTAGCCTGTAAAGTTGATGTGAAAAGTTGACTTTGCCACTGTAGTTATTTGTGAGGCTCAGAAGTGAGAACACAAATGAAAGAACTATAAAAAATATTTTCTTAAAACCTTTTCTGTGTCTAACAAAATCATAAGCTTTAGAACAGTTTCGTGACATTTTAACACATGAAGTTGACAATGCCATCATTTCTCTTTCTTTAAACATGTTTTGTTGCTTCAGATAATGTCCCACATATAAATTTACATACGTCTATAACAGGGGTAAACCCCAAAATCTGAGAAATTCAGTGACGTTTCCAAAAGCAAAGAGTTTTTGACTCTTCTAAGCAGACAACTTCTAAAAACAAACCCAGAATAATTACATCTATTCTTTACCTACAGCCAGCTACATCTTTTTACCATTAAAGTTTTTCTTTTTCCAAGTTTGCTTCGGTCTGCAAACCCCCCTTTAAACATGAAATAAAAATCATTGTTCCTTTGGCCACTACATAGTTTCTTTGCTGAAAGCTGCTTAATTCAAATACTCTGCTCACAAAGATATGTTACTTGGCAGCTTGATATATGCAGTAAAAATGAATGATACCTGCTAATAGCAGAGAAGAAAACCCATGTTCTTTGTGTTTCTCCATAACAGGGCTTTTTCAGGTTATCCGGTGTTTCAGGTTGATAAACACCAGGTAAACAGTGAAACGTGGAAGGGTCTGACCCTCTGAGTTCTTCTGTCTGTACAGTCAGTGTGAAAAGATCGGCATGTGGCAGGACCAGGTCATAAGATTTCCGTGTGATGCAAATGTATTCTAAGGTGCAACCAAGCTGCTTCGGTGCTCGTATGTAGCGTTGCCTCACTAGATGGACCTAATTGTCTTTCTCTGGTTTTATTTTGCTTAATTAGCTGTCTTAATGCTCCACCTGGAACCAAAAGGCACTCTGCTAAAACTCTGACATGATGCAAGTAACTTGCAGTTACAGCTGAACAGGGTGTTGGTGCACAGGCGAAACGCTAGCGGAAAGATAGAGACTCTCTAGAAATGTGTTGCCATGCAATGTTTGGTTTTTTTCTTATTCAGGTTTTGTTTTGCATGTGTAAGATTTTTAACTAAGTGAAAATACTCATTGCTGTAGACAGGGTGTGGGAGAAAACAACACAAGGTCACTGACTTTTCCCTTGTAGTCTGCAACTTGATTGTTATATCTTTACGTTGTTTTTTTAGAAACTGTTGGCAACAAGATGCTGAGGTGGATTTGGCTCACCTGAGTCTCACGTCTAGTTGTACGCCCAGTTTCCTGATCACTGACAAATACTACATGAGTTTCAGGAGCCATATTCTATTTAAATTTTAAAATCCTGCCTTTTTTTTTCTCCAAGTGAAGCAGGAGTTATTATATCTTTCAGTCCCTTTAGATATAAACTCCTAAATCTATTGCTGTTCACGAGGAGCTCAGACCACATCTCACCCTCTGTAGGCACAGCATTGCAGTTCCAAGAAATCTTGCCAGGCTTGTCTATTTAGGAAAGAAGCAAGCCTTTCATCATCCTTTTCTCATTTCCCATGGAAAATTTCCATAGGAGACACACAATGTATTCCTGGAGGTTCCTAGATGTGGCTGGTTGGGAGCTGGACCGGCGAGTGCCTTCCATTTGTCTGCACAAGTGAAAAGAAAGCCCCACAGTCCTGATGTTTGGGGTGGGATTCAACAGCCCTACCATCAGAACAGTCAGATATGTAAAATGGAGCTTTGCTTCCTTAAGGGAGAAGATTTCACTCCTCGAAGCAGTTTTTCTGACCAGTCTCGAGACGTGATGTCTGGTATATGAAAGGTGACCTACCAGTCTGATCTGCCGCACATCATCTCCTCACCTGGGCCCATGCATTTTTGTGGCAGTGTTATATTTACCATATACTTCAGAGAAAAATAAGAAAATAATTCCAATTCACTCCGCAGTCGGAATAGGGACAACGGTCCAGTGACTGCGAAAGGGCTGCTGTGCCAATGCATCTCCTGGTTGCTGAGACCTATGTTAGTGCAGAGATGCCTTCTGCCTTTCTTCTAATGTATACTGCCAAAAAAACGAGCAAGAATTCAATCCTAATTTAGTGCAATTTCTTGTGCATATATTTGCCCTTACTAAACAGCAATATTTTATGCTTAAAGGACAGGATTTTCCCTCATTAACCCTGCAGAGGTCAGTGGGATGCACAGAAACTCAAGTAAGCATTAATTTTGTATCATCCCCGTGCAGCAGTTTTATCAGGCATTTCCAAGATGCAAAACACTGTCATATGGAAATGCATTCACCAAAATGGTATTTTCACAGTATAAAATATTTATTACGAAAACACATGCCTCACGGTACACGTGTTCAATGTTCGAATGCACATTTTGTAAGGATTTTTCTTTTTAACCTGTTACTTTGCTCTTTTTTTCTAAAAAAGTTGATTCATTGTTATTAAACAAAACCAAAGAGGTGAAGAGAACGACATGTGGCAGCTCTTTTTGTTGCTATCATCTTGTTTTATTTTTTGAATGCCTCAGAAGGTGGCTATTGTACTTTTATTGAGCAAGGAATAGGATCCCTTTAAAATCCAGGTGTTGACCACATGTTTATCAGACTTTCCATAAACAACAAAGAGTTTTTCTTTCCGTATCTTCTTTCTTTGTGAAAATCCAACTGAGCCTTGCAAATATGTTAATCCAGGTCTGCAAAATCTTCAAGCTCTTGATTTGATTCATGCACGTTAGCAAGGGTCAAACTGAGGGGAAATAGTAAAGCGGTGTTTCCTCTGAGGTGGTTGTACCGCTCGTGCCTTTGTCATTGCTTCCAGTGTAAGATGCTGGAAGGTTTTCACTGCTGAGGGTTAAAAGTATTTTGTTGTTTCTAAACTAAACACGCTAAGATGCAAAATCGAGATCCAAGTTGCAGCTTTATCAAATTAGATGTTCAGATACAGTGATCGGAATTTGCTGCAGATATAAAAAACATTCAGATTTAGATTTTTCAGCTGTTCTTGTATTTGTTAAGCATTGATTTTTG
>WKFP01014266.1:364277-390088 GCA_011057875.1 Pterocles orientalis
CCCTCCCCTTCCCTTTCCCTACCCTCCCCTTCCCCTTCCTTTCCCTTCAAGGGGATGTTGAGGAATATTACATTTATTCACTAATAGGCTGCTTCTTTTCTTGTATTGCAAAACTTCTTTGAAAAACGAGACAAAGTGCCATGTCTTCAAGACATTTCCCAGAACATTATAAAGCCTAAATCCTGAAGCTACTGTTTTAGGGATAAATGTTGGTAATGTATTTGCAACAGCGTTGATGTAGAATACCATGCCATTTGTTAACAATTTTTTTTTTAATGTTCAGAAGCCTGTGCACTTTTGCTATAGTTTTAAATGTGTTTAAAAAAAAAAATCCAAAGCAAAACTAGGCAGCAAGCCTATAAATGTTCTTTATACAGGCTTTCTTACTCTTGTTGCCATTCAGTATGTAAGTAAATAAATCAGAAGTGTTAATATGCTTTGTATTTTAAAACACAGACGTGAGAAGTTCCTCCTGTGATTTTCTTCAGACAACTTCTCCGTTTCTCTAGCAGCGCTCTAATCTATACATGTGTGTGACACTGGGGTTTGAAAGCTGCAGCGAATGGCACCGTTTCAGAGGCTTGTTGGCAAACAAAAGTCTGGAGGTATTTATAGCCAGTAGCATTCCAGCCTCCCAGTAAATAGTTGACTAGTCTTTTTAGCTCATGGCCAAATAGTAAATACAGAGACTGCTTCCAGCGGGGCCAGGTATCCACAGCTGACATATGTCTTGGTCTTGTTTCAATCCTCTGCAGAGTCCAAAGGGCTGGTTTTAATTCTTGTATGGATTTATAGCTTTTCTACTTGGACCTCATATTAGCTCAGTGCTCAAAGCCAACTGAACATGGAATCAGCAAAGCATCTTATTTTCAAAAAAAACTTTTTAAGAATTTACTAACACAGTCACGTGATCATTTCAAATTCTGGAATTTTCTGAACTCCTAACAGAACTCTTTTTTTTCTGAACTCTTGCCTGCTCCCCAAAAGTATATGGATACACAGTATATTTAGACTAATTATTCATTCTTTTTATCCCATCACTCTTCTTTTTTCCCTTTATTTTTTCTTTTTGATCAATGCTGTAATATACAGAATACAGGTTACAATTGATCCTTTTTGAACCAAAATGCAGGATGATGTTTGAGAACATTGCGTCCACCGACATGTCAGAAATTTAAGCGTACGGAGAGTGTGTCTGACAAAATTTATTTGGTTACCCAAGATTTCTGGAGTGCATAGCAGTTCTCTAAGCTGTACATTACCGAAAGTTTGACCAAGTTTGTCTGCAGTGGGCTCTTTTCCCTTGGTTTGTCTGTACGAACGCAAACCGCCAGCTCTGCTTTTTGACCTCTTTCCCCCAAGGATTAAAAAAAACACAAACCCAGGTCAGAGCAAAAGGGTAAGAAGTAGCTTTTCTCGTTACGGCTTCTCCGGTGAGGGGGGGTTGGTGTGGATTTGTTTAGGTCCATTTCATGGTACCATAGGGTGGGTGTCTAAACGGGGGTCTCTGCTCCAGCTGGTCATAGGTGGGGGTTAAGGTACCTTACCGCCTCGTATGGCAAAACCGCTGACACAGCATTTGTGATGGTGTGTGCTCTGGCTGTCAAAATCTCACCCACAGCTGTGCCCCCTTTTCTCACCCCACTACTTGCGGTCGATGGAATAAAAATTCTGGAAAGTGAAATAGAAAAAAAAAAACAACAAAAACATTGAGAAAAGATGTTGTAGTCCAGAAAAAGTAGGGACAAGGAAAGGAGAGTTTATGCTATTACCTTATTGAATTTGGTGTTTTCTGGGGAACATGGGGTAAGAAAAAACAATGGGGATACCATCAATGTAATGGGAAGTTGGCCAACAAAAAGGAAAGATGAGGTTCAGCCATGTGGGATTAAGTATGTTTCCTGCTTTATTATTTTTATAGCTTTTGAGTCTACACTCAGTCTTTGCTAATTGACTTTTTAATCACCTCACGCTGAATTCAGAGGAAATAACCAGCAACACCCAAGGTGTACAGACAAATAACCGTGAATAACAGTATATCCCACTTTGTGCAAGCTTCTGGTGCTGCTTCAGATCCCCCCTAATACTTTTATTTTGCCTGTGTGCTGGTGTCCCCGCTTGTCCCTGACGGCTGCTTCTGGGCTGCTCCTTCACCCCCCAAACTCCTACACGTCGCAGTGTCCAGTGCTGCTCAGAAAAGCTCATTACAACGAACACCAGCTTCACACAGCCGATTCAAAACGCTCCTGAGCAAACTGCCTAAAAATCCTCATGCAAACATTGTGTAAGTTATTCATTAATAGAGCCCCGAGGCCCGTATCCTCCCTTTGCACGTAAAAAATATTGAACAGTGTGTGTCAGCGAGGTGATCGCTGCCCACAGACGTCTGACGTACCTACCAAGCAGCGGTGTGTCACAGCTGGTTTGCAGAGTGTTTCCAGGCTCTGTTCACGGCAGCGGAGTTTCTGACATATTTCACAAAGTGTAACTTCGGGAGCGGCGTGATACCCTGCACCAGGTCTCTCAGCAGCTTCTGGGACTGTGTTTTTTGTGTGTTCAGGAACATAAGTGGCATGGCTGGTGGGAGTCAAGAGCAGTTCTGTGCTGAAACTCTAAGGGAAAAAAATTATACATAGTGGAATTTAACCAAATAGACACACCTAGCTCGTTAGCGTGTGCACGTATTTATTTTTACCTTATTGTTCGATTGCAGGAGATGAAGCTGGTTGGATAGGTTGCTGTATAAATCTGTAGCATTCTAAGTGGGCTGTTCATGCTGTACAGAGATACGTTTTCTGACCGCATGGACATTTTGTTCATTAATTCCCTTTAACTTCATAGTATCCTGATACTTTGCAGCATCGTGATACTTCTTTCGATCTCGAGGTGGTGAAAATTTCAAACTGTACTGGCCATCACCACCTATTGAGTCTCTAAATAACCAGTGGAGACAGACAAGATTCCCGTGAGAGTAATTTAGCGTAGGAAACTAATTTTTGATGCTCTGACTCGCTCTCAGTAGGGCTTACCTACTTACACAGAGTATGGAGGAGTCTGTGTAGATCAGTCCTTGTAAGAGAAACTCAGGTTTTGTGCATTATCTTGCTTCCAGGTAGTTATTTCGGAATAACGATGGTCAAAGGGAAGAACAGAAAGGGAACACCAGCAAAAGTGCACAGTGAACAACCACCACACAGCTCCAGATTCTCAGCGTGGTTTCCCTGGTAGATGATCACTGTAAATATCTGTTCTGTCCCTTTGAAGATTCAGGTGTACAACAGATGCGAAAAAAACAGATTCCATTTTAAAGTCAGTTTGTACATGTGCAAAGTATGCCTTCTACAAGGTACAAGGAAGATACAGAGAATACTGAAAAGATGAGTTTATTTTATAACATCTCTTTCTCTCTCCAGCCGTCCCCCCCACACCTCATAATTACTCACTCAAAACTTATTTCAAGGACTGACAAACACTGATTTCTGGGTGGTCAATACTATTTGATTTTTTTCTTTTTCTTCAGCATGAAGACAACTATATTCTCCTTTGGAAAAACATAATAAGTCATTCCCTGGTTGGTAGGAGGATGAGATACCCAAGGAGCTGCTCTTTCACAGTGTGACAGTGCAGTATTATTTCTTACGCTGGCCAGACAGGGTGATTTTCTTATGGACAGGGCACCTTTTAGACTGACCCATCACGCGCATAGACAGGACTTTCACAGTTGCATTAAGCTAACCCACATTTTAACGCACAGATTTCAGTGTGAAATTAATTGTTTTTGTAGTCTCTATTCACACAAGCCTTTTTCTAACCCTTTTACGTGGTTTGATATAATTTGAAGTGACTAACAATGACTGATAATTGTAGGGGTAAAACGTACCCCTAAAGAAAAGAACTTTCACAGGTGAAGGTTAGGATCCTATATCCAGCTGTGTTGGTCAAATTGATATTAGTTTAATAACCTGTAAACTGTGCTAGAAAAATGTAATTGTCCTACATTACAAGGGTACTCAACTGCACAGTTTATTCAAATGTATAATCTAAATAATTGAGTACCTATGCATACAATAGACCATTGCTTCATATGCAAACACCATTTAATAGACAGCTATATCCAAACAGATGGATAAAAAAGATGCCTGAATATAATTGGTTTGCTTTTGATTATTCCACAGATACAAATTTACTTAAACAATAAGTCTAGACAAGGTGGGATTTATTGTCAGACAAAATTCAGTTTGGCAAAGCGAAGCTGAGGGATTTACGAGGCACTTAGTGGGACTGGTTTTTAATCTACTTCTCACCTTGCTGTTTAATAAGGGTAATGTGAGAAAAGGAGCAGACTCGTATCTCCTGACCCACAAGTTATTTATTGCTTTTAAGGGGATACAAAAAATGCTCTCAGTCTGTATGAAAAGCAGGCCATGTAAGTGTGGATGTGGATACAAACATCTACATGACAGAACTGTAGAAATGTGACAAAAATTATGAGTCAAAAATAGTAATAGGGCTATTACATAGGATAGCTGAGTTTCAAAAGTTCTGGGTACCTAGAAACTCACTTGAAAGTCTCCAACTCTGTAATTTGTATTAGGCAAAATTGTGGCGTTTTCCAGGAATTTTCCTCTTGCAGAAAAGCCTATTGAAGTCACCAGTGCTCTGCGTGAGCACAGAAGAAAGGCTTTGCCAACAGTCGTATTCAAACGGTCTCTGAATCTGGGTTTACAAATGACCTCTGAACATCCAGCTCTGAAGGCTGTGACTGCATAGGGTCACGGAGCAAGCTAAATTCTGATTAAGTCTATTTTACTTACAAAAAGCAAAGCCTTGGACCAGTCAAGTAAGAAGCATATGTAAGGAGACTGCGGGGAAATTTCAGCCCTACAGTATCTCGCTGCTTCCAAGTTGTGCTGTGTATGGACATAGCCATGGAATTGCATACAGACATAAATGTTCATGTGTGTGTATATATATGTAAAATAGATATGCATATTGGAAATTTATATCATACATACGCTCAACACAGATACCTAATCGACAAGGAAAAATAAAGAGCTTTTGTTTATGCCTAGTCTTCTGAGATATTGAACTTCACTGATATCAGAAGAAGTTGACTATTAATCCCAAAATGATCGGCCACTGGAGTATCTAGAAGTCGTCTTGGGCCACAATTTGGATGCCTTCACTGGTGCCTGATGTACCCGTTACTAATGTAAAGTTTTAGTTCAAGGAAGAACGAGTAGTTCAGATTACTTCACACGTAGGACTGTTACTTTCTTGTTCCCCAAAGAGAAAGGGGGGAAGTAGTGCCAGTGCTTATTTTAGACACCTGTGTTATGTGATTTAAATACAACCTTCAATCACTTACAAATAATTTGCATTTACTGCCATTGTGGGCAAATGTCCAGATGATGTTCCGTTAATAATTCCTCTTGTATCTTCTATTCCTTATTATAATAAAATGAAGTCAACAACAGCCTGTCTCAATTAATTCATTTTTGACAGTTTGTCTTTCCTTTTTCCCCTTTTTCCTTTATCCCCTTTCTTTTTAATTCAGAAAAGCTGTTAGTTTTTTGTTTTTTTAAAAAAAACTCCTTCAGAAAATCAAAATCAGGTATTGCCACTGAATGTTGCCAAACTTGTAATAAGATTTAGTAGCTTTCCAGAGAGCTACTTGCAGTTCTAATAATAATTTTATTTTAAGTGTTCCGCTTTAGAAAACGTCTTCTTTGTTACTGAAGTTGCCATATGTACATATGGACATTTTTTTTTCTGAAAATTTTCCTGGGATTTTATTACCATTAATCTTTTCTGAGGGTGTATATAATTTATCTCACAAGCCATCAGAATTCCCAGAGGGTAAATTACTCTAGAGGTCTCTGTGCCCTCATACTGTATCAAATTGACCTGCTTCTTGTTTGCCATTTTTGTGTACTACATTGCTTATTTAACAAGAAACAGAATGATTGTGATTCTGAGAAGGTCCTTTGATAGTAGTTTTGACACTCTGCCTGAATAATGACCCTCATTATGGAGCCCGTGACAGGCTCTGAAAGTACTGATTTATGAATACATCACAGGTTCAGCATCAGAGCTCCCCCTATTCACTCCTGATATAGGACTAGATATAGATACAGCCTTTTGAAATACAGTGAAGATGAGATAATTGCATGATTATGATCGTTCAGATAACCCCTTTTTCTGATTTAACAAAGCCCTGTCAGTTAATTCTGATTGTCTCCCAAGCTGTTAGAAGCCTTTGACAAAATGTTTGTTAGGAATATGTTTCATGTGGGGTTGCCAGCCACGTCTTAAAGGACAGCAAGGCAGAAGTTACACACAGTTTTTTGCTAGAAATGCTTTTCTATAGCAAACACTCATTAACAGCTGATATGATAATAGACTGTTAGAAGCAAGCTTAGCTAAGAGCTAGAAGTCCGTGTCCTTGCTAAAACAAATTACAAGACACTTTGTAAACACATTTTTGTGAGGATTCTTGTTGATTTATTGTTTCCTCCATAGCAGTTATTTAAATAAATGTAGCTAATTTAGTTCGTTTGCTGCACTGTATAATTTTGTTCTTTGTGTGGTGGGGTTATATGTAAAAGCCTGAAGGAATCACATCCCCATTAATCTTTTTACAAGTGCAATAAATAAATAAAGAGACATGGTTTAATTTTGCTAGTTAGGAGATTTTAAAAGGCAGTGGTAGCAAACTGATTTCTTCTTGTTCTCACTGTTCTCCGTGTCCTTCTCTTGAAGACATAGTAAATATTCTTATTTAATAGGTCTTGGTGGGAAAGTATGTACATGGACAACTGAATTTATCCGTGAAGGCTTGTATTTGAGTCCACACCTAGAAGTGATTTTTCCCTCAATGCTCATTCTGAAACGTGTCTGTTCCCACCTACCCTGGAACACTGTGGAGTTTCCTGACGGGATGTGAAAGCTGCCGCGGTGCTGGCACAGGATGTCAGCGTGCCAACGGGAGGCAGCTTCCCCGAGGCTGAGGGAGTGTTTGCCACCTCACTGCAGAGTCAGGTATCAACAGGCACCAGGCAGAGCCAGTGAGAGGTCCACTTGAAGATATGTCTGGGAAGAAAGGGCAGAAGCAGTGCAGCAGGGATGTGTGAT
Organism: Pterocles orientalis; assembly: GCA_011057875.1. Lineage (NCBI taxonomy): Eukaryota > Metazoa > Chordata > Aves > Pterocliformes > Pteroclidae > Pterocles > Pterocles orientalis. The sequence goes on from WKFP01014266.1 coordinate 371,412, forward strand.
GTGTCATGGAGCAGGTACTGACGGGTGGAGAGAGGTGACCTGTCCTCTGTACCCCCAAAACCCAGCTGGGACCCCTTCTACCTAAGTAGCACATGTCCATCCATTTGCATATAGGGATGCTAAACCAGAGTTTCAGAAGGAGTGATTAGTTTGAACATGTTGAACAGAAAATGCAGACCAGACTAAAACACCTGCACTGGTTTTCTGAGTTAACCCTAAAAACGTAAAGATTCAGTGCTGGTTAACGGTGTTTGGACGAGTACAAAATTACATGCAGATAGATGGGCTGACAGGCTCGTGCACCTGAGCTGGAGACAGATGAGGTTACCTGGTGCTGAGCTGCCTTGAGGTTTGTGTTTGCTGCAAGTGCCAAAAATCAGTTAGATCTGACAATCCGTTCACCAGAATAAACAGCGATGTGGGAACAGCTTATCACCTCCTGAAACTACTTCTCTCTTTGCTAACAGCAGTGTCATTGCCATCTGTAGGTGAAGAACCAAAGTCCGTTGTAATCTTCTAACGGCTTTTGTTCTTTGTTCACTCTGTCCTTTCTGTTCATGAGCAAATCTGGAAAAGGATTTTTGCTTGGAAGGTGTTTTTTATGGTTAATTGCTAATTAAATAAATATCAGTTTGATGGCCATCTGTGTCATTTATGAAGTTTCAGAATGATCTTGAGAATTACAGTCAAGGAGATCTGGGTTTTTTATTGTTGACTGCCCATTTCAAGACCATCACAGTCACAACTCTTCTTGGTAAGCTCGATCGACTGTAAAACAGTAGCTTAACAATTGTTAACTGGCTGGTGTGGTTCAGCAAGTCTGGTGATTAAATATGTGAAATTTTGTTTGTGTGTGCTTCATAAAGTAAGTCTGCGAAAATATTTTCTTTTTTTGGTTGTGGTTTGTTTTTTTTTTTTTGAAAACTTCGAGTATCCCTTTCAAAGGTAGCAAAGATAATTGTTGACTTTGTTGCTTCCCTGCTTGGTAAAGCTTGTACCAGAGTATTGTAGTTCCACAAAAGTATTTCAGAGCATAACAAAACCCTCTAGACTTTAATAACTATACATGACTGATCTGTCCTTTCTGGCAAGGTTAACTGTTTCTCCCAAGGAGTTAAGTGGCATATAAACTATTGTTCACACCATTTGTGCTAACAGCCTAGCATGACCTCAAATACTGTAGTGGTCATACAAGGTATCTTGTACAATACATTTATCAACAAAGGTAAAAGGACCACAGAGGCAGTGCTGACTTTAAGTGTATCAGGGTTCTATAAGGATAAATGCCTAACCTCACTCCACAGCAAAAAGTAATTACTGAACCATTGTTTCTATAGTGTTAACATTTTTTCAAGGTTCTTTAGAAATATAAGCTATTTAGTTCTTAGGTTGACATCTGTACCGCATTATATTTTATACAATGCATCTAGACTAAAGGGTAAAGCAATCATGTAACTGTGAGATCATTTTACTTTTGCAAGAAATGATCAACAGAAATAAAGCACAGAAAAGGGAACAGATGAATTCGGTAGTTATTTTTAATAGATTTAAATGATCTAATTAACAATAGCCTGAGCAGCAGAATTTTAGGGCTTTATTTTAAAATTGCATGCCCCATTTACAGTGTGTATAATCTTGCATACTTATTCACACTTAATTTTTTTCCATCCATTAGCTCTTGGATGCAACTGACTCCCAGTCCTTGGACTCCCACCCACTTCATAAATGAATGCCCTACCTGAAAAGAAGGTAAGATCCACTCAAGTAAAGAATGACCACCCTGGTACTTTTTCAGATAAATTAATTCAGGACAGGAGAAAACAAATTTGTCAAAATTTTCCATTTGGAAACAGCATTTTGAAAGCCTGCCTAAGGAGTGCCCTGATATAGGCATTTACGATTTGCAGGGAATTTGAAAGCAGTAATTATTCTTATAGTCTTGAATAATGAATAATTATCAGAACAATCACTGTCACATGGCAGAGATATTTACAAAGGTCATAGTCCCACACTCCTTACTTGAGGAAAATGTTCACTGAAGCGGATAAAAAAAAAAATTATAATAAAAATTAAAAGAGGAACCTGGCTGATAGGAGCTGGAGTCAAATTACTCTGTCCTCTTGTAAGTCTGTGGGAAATCAAAGCAACTATTAATAGCTAAGGAGGACAGTGAAGGTTTTTGCTGTCCTGTTTCCAGAAGGGGCTAATACCACATGCTTCAGAGGGAGCTTCGAGAAGCCCCTACCAGACAATTGTGACCCAACTCCCCAAAGGGAAGTTTCGGTCTCAGCAGCAGTTGGTTTTTGCACTCACTGTCACACACAGAGTTTTCTGTGCTTTGCCAGGTTTTATCCACTGTAGTGCTGCTGCGGTGTTTCTTGTTGTTCACCTGAAAGATCTGAGCCTGCACATCTCAAAAAGTGCCTCACGACTAAATCCCACGGGTTATTTTTGGAAAACAGACATTTTCTTTATTGCTGTTGAAAGTATGGCTTTTTAATTTCAGAGTTCCCCTTTTACTACTGTTATAGACAAACAGAGTTGCTTTTTTTTTTTCCTTGCATGTGTACATCTATGTATAAATGCCATTTTCCCATGTACCCATCTGCCTCCTCAGCTGTGTGGTCCAGGTCTTTCCTCTCTCTCTGCAGACAGAATCTGCTCTTCTCTCGGGACTCTGCACCGTGTGTCAGCTCGCCCCTACCCATGGGAATGGGTACAGTGGGAAACATCAACTCCCTGAAAAAGAAAGAAAAAAAAAAGATATTGCTACATATTTCTGGTTGTTTTTTCATGCCAACAAAAACATTTTGCTTTTTACCACATGTATATCGTAGCATTGACATCTGCCCTCAAGGTGAGGTGTCCTCTCGTTGCACTTCTGAGTATACCAAACATTTCAGATCATTGCCAGTTCCTCTCACTTAAGCAGGAACCTTCCTTTGTGTGTCTCCTGTCTGACTGACAATAATGCAAACTTCTGGGGGCCAGATCTTTAGCCAGGCCTCCCATTTTTGGGCCCACCACCTTGGAGGCACAACACAGCTCGTTCGGACACCGAACATCTGGAGCGCAGCAGCCGTCGTTTACTCTGTTCTTTATGCCAGTATGGCCGGGTGCCATCATGAGAAGGACATGAATTTAAACTGTCAGAAGGAGACAGACCCATGCTGGGTTTGTGTTATTTCCCTATAGTGAACCTGGCATTTATTTCTTTTTTTTTTCCAATGACTACTTCCTTTCTAAGAGCTTATGGGAAGTGTTTGCAAAATCAGAAATACGTTCTGTGTTACACAGTGGAAACAGTCTTGTCCCATATTGTAACATCCGCAGTTCAAGGCAGACTGATTTTGCATGGACGAGGACCCTCTTACACGATGGGGTTACTCACCTGTATGAATTTTTTTTTTGACCAGAGGCCCACAAAACCCCTCTAGACAGCAAAGTGCAAGGCACAAGCAAAATCACAGTGTATGATGAAGGTTAATATTATCCAGTATCCTTCTTCATTTGGAAGCAATACAGACTGTAAAAACACTCGTATGTGGATGATCAAAGGCCATCTACATTATTAATTATCAAAAGATACTGCTGGGTTGATGAATATATTAAAAAACTAAAAAGAAAATCTTTGTGAATTAAAATCTAGTCTTTCTCTTGGGACTACATTGTTGCGCTTGGTTTTTTTTAGGTATATCGTAAGCTATTCCTTATTCTTCTGTGAATTCAAAAGCAGTTGAAGTTGGACACTACTTTCAATGGCGCTGTATGGTCACCACTTCAATCACTCATTAAGGTCTTGCCTTTCTTTTGTCTGTCCTCACACTTGAGCTGCTGGTTCCTGCCACACAGAAGGTTGGTTTGGTACTCATACGCTAAAATCTAGGATATATTTGCTCAGCATCATAGTTGGTTCCTTAGAATTTCTCTTACTCAGCCTCTTCCTTGCCCTTTGGTTGCCTCTGGTGTTAACTTTGCTGTTGGCTGTGAAAGTGCCTCTAGGGCTGCTGTAGGGTCAGGCAGTTTGTGGTCTGTTTTTTCTTCATAGCTGCCATCGACGGAGAGCTGTTCCTACCTTAGAGAGAGGTGTGATTAAAAACCCAGGTACTGAACTGTCTAAATTTTCCCAATATGCCTCTGGAACCCCCCATAACCATGTGTTGAAGAACTCCCACAGCATTCATTAAATAGGTAGGGAAATTCTTTTAAGAATTGTCTTTTCCTGCACCCAACATAAATATCTTCAAAGGATTCTTTGGAAACAGTTTACACGATATCGCTTTTATCATTTATTCTCTACATAACTTTTCCCCGTGTACACGTTATTGTTATTGACAGCAATTCTAAAGCCCTTTAAAAAAAGAAATTAAATAGTGAATCAATAAAGATTAGCTATTTACTGTAGATTATTACTTTATCATTCCCATAATTACAATAATGGTTGCTGATGGAAATTCTATTTATGTGAATCATTTTATACTTGTTATTTATTATTATTAATGTTACCATTATTATCTTCTTACCCTTCAGTTCACAAGATGTATCTTCTCAGTGAATTTTAATTTCAATATCTTGCTATTATACTGTACATAATCCTATCAAAGACTGTCCTTCATGCAACATTTTCAGTGATATATTATCACAGAGACCATTAATGAATGAGCTTCATATCTCACTAATACTGTTTTAGATACTATTTTTATTAATTTTCTAAGCTGTAATTCTTCATACAGTACCTATGTCTGTCTTCTATTAAAGTTGTGTTTTTGATTTTAACATGAGGATTTCAAAGGGAGGCATTAACTTTGTCTTTAAAAATACATTTCAGTTCATAGATTCTAAATGATGATATTATAATGTCTGTGCTTTGTTCTTTCAGACTTTTTAGAAATTTATTTTCATATTTTTCCCTAGTTTTTACAAGCAATTTTCCATTAATAAACAAAATTAATTTTTTACAAATGTTGTTTCTTATAGCATGCCATAAGGATGGGGAAAAAAAACATATAATCAAAGCAACTGCAGTTTTTCTTCCAAGATATGAGCTATTGCAATGAAAAAAAATAAACATTTATCAGTTTCTAAGCATATGTTACAAGTGAAAACAATAACTTGACACTACATACTGTAAGTTTCTATTAACTAATTTATCAGATAAATACCAAATATATTTATAAAGGATGGCTTTATGACCAATTTGCTCATTTTGCTGTTTCTTTTCTTCATTCTTATGGCTTGCTGTTCAGATTACTGGAAGAAATATTACATACACTGTGTATGGTATTCAGCTCTTCAAATGTTTTAAAGATGATGTCTTCAGTGCGCTGTACTCTCAAAGCTGAGATATGGCATTGGTTTAGAACCTCGGTTTAAGGGCAAAACATCTTTATTGGCGTTTTGACCACTGATTTGACTCCTCTTGTACTGTTGTTGAATCTTTTTCACTTCTACTAAAGCATTGTGATGGTATAGAGTTAGTGGCCAATATTAAAAGGTTTTAAAGCTGCTGTATGTATAGAAAATGTAAATAAGTCTTACAGGCTTTCTGAGGACTATTAAATATACATGTACTCTGCAGTTTAGATTAATAGCTGAGGAAGGATGCATCTTTACGCTGACATAAACCTACAATACATTTAGCATATAGGGTGCCATCCTGCATAAACAAAACACAGCCCTGCGACTGCTTTGTAAAGATATACGTCATTAATCTTTGTACTGAATGTGTTATATTTACCTAATTTTTAAGTGAAACACACTACTTTCATAAAATTCAAAATCCAGGATTAAGTGATAAATTTCTTGTGTGGGATACCTCAGGTAATTATCTAATAGTTCATTTGCATAACAGTGTCTAAATGTAAAAAATCTATAAACATACATTATTAAAAAGATTGTGTACAATTTATTTCACCAAAGCTTTCTTAACTCCTGCGAAAAGGACCTGACGCACGAACATGAACACTTCTTTGCCTGCTATAGCAATCCCATAGTTACTTGAGATCCATTTTTTTAACAGTTGACTTTTTCCAAGGGGCACTTCTGCAGCCCCACAGGTTTAAATGTTTCTATTGATTTTTGTGTCTGGATTTATTGTGCACATATAAGCGTCAGAGTAGAGCAGCTCGTCTGATATCTTAGGCAAAGCAATGTGATTTACAAAAGCTGAAGGATTTTACTTTATCTAACATATAAAAGGGAAGGTGTACGCTGATGACCGGCTCATCATGGTACTTAAGCACGCGCCCAAATGTGAGTGCAAACAGCGACGTGTCTAAAGCACATCAGGCGTTTGAGTCCTGGATGAACTGAGGCTTTGATTTGGTTTACATTATTTCAGAATTCATTTTTTTAAGCACTTAGTTTTCAGTATTTACCATTTGGCTAGGCATTTCTAACGGATTTTTTTCTCCTCGCAGTGTACGTAGCTCTAGCCTTTGTGCCTCGGTATGGACCAACTTGACTGAGGCTTGTAGTGCTGGTGAGATGGGGACACTGCATCTTCCCTAGGATAGTGGCTTGGCAAAGCACTGAAATCTGTGTTTTACTTCAGGAAACTGTAGAAAATGAACAGTATAGAAGTTAACAGGGTTAAACAATCTTAAAGTTAAGCATATGCTTACATGTTTGGCTGGAGTGGGGCCAAGGACACCAGTTCAGCAGAACATTTGAGTGCGTGCTTGCATCCCTTTGATGTTAACGGGTTTTAAGCTCGGATATTTACATGGATGCTACAGTGATTTGCTGAATACAGATACAATGGTGGCTTGAGGCCTCAGACTGAAACATTCACCGTGTACCCACATCCTAGTGATTTCCAGCAGATGTGGGGAACCCGAGTCCCTAGGGATGCTTGGAAACTTCACATTTTATTTCTCTGTTTGTGAGCAAGTGATCACTGTGGTTGCAGGTTGAGAAACGTGAGACTGCCTGGCCAGCTAGAAAGAAGCCTGGCTTTGTGTTCTGGAGAGCAGGAGAGGGCAGCTATCACGGCTGGGTTGTGGCTCTGGCTCCACTCTGGCTCTGGTTCTGTGGCAGCCGGCAGGAGATGCTGGATCCATCGTCTGGGCTAAGACCTGCAGGGCTGTGCTGCATCTTCTGGGTGGGACCCGAGGACCTGACTTTGTGCGTGAACAGGCGCTGCCACTCCAGACCCAGTACACCACCCCTGTCTTTGCTGTCTTGAAGTCAGGTTGCTAACCTAGTCATCTGGTTTTCCTCTCTGGTCACTGGGGGTTCATCTTGTCCCAAAACAGCCGTCAAAGCGAGTGGAACTGATCTCTCTGGATGTACACACTTGCCTCAACGGGCTGCAAAGAGACCCTAAATTAGACACGTGCATTTCAGACAGATAAATTCCATTGATGTAAATCATACAGTAACTAACCTTGTCTCTGGAATCCAATTTGAGTGCTATACCTTTTTATTTTCCCTTCAGGATACCATTAAAATTACGTTTGAGTGTCCACAAGGAGCTTTGTAACAAACATTACAGCGATTATCATCTACTCCGAATATACAGAGCTCGTACGTTCTGAATGTGCAGTAGTTACAGTATCTGAAACATGTTTCAGTTGGGGTCCCACGTGAACAATTACCCTGGCCAATATTTACTAAATATGTCATTTTTCAGCAAAAGACTTGTTTCTTTTTCTTTTTTTTTTTTCTTTTGGTGTGTTGGTCTGAGAAAGATGGCAGCTTTCTTTTCTGTGCTTATGGAGTAAAATTATATCTGTCAGACATGAAAATACCATAATTATGTCTTATAATTTATTCATTGCTTTATGGATCTAAAGCCTCCCAAGGAATGTCACAAATCTACAGAAAATTCTTGAATGCAGCATTTAGCAACTTGATTTCTGATGTAGCTGACAGGTTCAGATAAACACTTTCAGCTAGCGAATACATAGGTGGTGTTTGTTCCCCGTTCCATAGGTGATGGCAGGTTTTTCTGAGAGTGGGAAACAGATTTAAATAGCAACAGCAGCTGAACGTCACTGTAAACTGGGTGAAGTTTTGCCACTTCAACAGTGGCCCCTACAATAGCCTACAGCACGGACATCTAGTATGGAAGTATGTTAGGAGCTGGACTCAATGATCTTTATGGGTCCCTTCTAACTTGAGACATCCTGTGATTTGTATTAGAAGTATTAGCATTAGTGTTAGTATTAATGTTGCCTTTGAAGATATCTCTACTGTGTCTGACCCCAGGGTACTCCCAAGATACTCCCAAACATTCATATCTCCCTCAGCACTCATTAGTGTTTCTTTTCACTGCCCCTCTTTCAACCATTTTATTTCTTGCACAAACATTATTTGGTGGGTCTAGTTAATGACGACGGATGTTTTGGCACTGAACCATCGTTGAGATTCTTCCTGTCACCATTTTAATTCATAGTGTAGGAGGTTTTTTTGTGCTGACTGTGTACGTTTTGCAATTTCCATTATAGACTTTACTGTTAAATTTGCTCTTCCGTGAGGAAAACAGAGGAAGCAGCAGATCCCTTCCCGTTATACCAAGCCATAAAGGAGGACTGGCATTTCATAGGTGTGCTAGCCTATACTCAAAACCATTTCGGGAGGTACTCTACTTTCAATACAATTTACATGTTAGAGAGAGACCTTGCTGAGCCTGAGCAGCCAACTGGAGAAGTTATACCCTTAGGAAAGACACACGTGCACACACAGACGTTACACAGATGGTTTTCAGTTTGCAGAGCACCACAAAAGAACAGCTGAGTAACCACCACAGCTCCTAGTCAAACCCTGGCCTGAGAAGGGTTACTCAGCACCTGCTCAGAGCCGTTACTGAAATCAAGAACACGAGATCTTGGCACCGTGGAACAGTGACGGTGACACGGAGCAGAGGCTCCTCAGGCTCAAGGGCTCTGCCACTTCTGTTTTGGTTGCTGCCTGAACACCAAAGGACCAAACATCCCTTTACATCTCGATCCTGCTCCTATTAAAGGTGACTAAGCAGGACTGGATCGCTATAACCAGTGCTGTTATGTATCCGAGAGAACAGTGTCCTCCACCTCAGTTTTGTTCAACTCCAGTGTGTTCTGCAGCTTCGGCTCTTTGCCTCCACGTCTGGTGCTGCATGAAATTCAGCCGTGCCGGGTGTTTCAGTGGTGCTTTACTGGCATGGTCTGCCCCTTGAAATTAATGTCTTTATAATCACGCACATTTATAGATTAAAGGGGCATTTTATGAAGTACAATGAACTAAGTTCCATTCTGGCTTTAATGTTATATTCTTACCTTAAGTACAAATATTTTATGTTGTCTTTCTTTATGTCAGTGGTTTTTAATGTGTCCATAAAATCCCTTGTTCTATGAGTTGCAAACTCATATTTGTTTTCAGTTAACTCTACTTGTATATCCCTCAGGAGCAGAATTACAGTCTTGGAAGCTGATGCAGTGAATTCAGTGGTTTATAAGTAGGAAATAGTTAGAATTTGGGGCATGTACAGCCTTTCATGTACAAAGTTCTCATTTTAATATACCTCGGGCTACCGGCTTTACGATTTACAGTTAATTAGGATTCTGATTTGGGTTGAAAATTCCAATACCTATATGCTTTTATACATGCATTTCAGATCATGCTGGCTGAAGCAAATAGCTGTGACTGTAGTCAATAAATGAATGTGTACCACAGGGAGCAGCCCTTCCCCCTGCTCTCCTCTGACAACCTGTAAGAAAATCCTACTGCGTTCCCAGTTCACAGCAATATCATTCTGACATCACTTTGTGATAGCTAGAAGATTTCCTTGCCTATCATTTAACAAAATCCCAATACCATTTCCTTACTCTTAACAAAGTCTCCAAATCCCCAATGTATCCCATATTTGCTCTGCCTGTATTTCATGCTCAAATTGAACTCTTTAGATAACTGGGTTCTAATCTGCACATGTATATGTGACTTTTATTAGCATCAGTAAGCACTGCGTACGTGTGTGGAAGGGGAAGTGAGTTAACTTCCAAAATACTAATACTGGAAAGAAACTAATAAACCGTGCAACTCAGGAATTTAGCATCAGAACTATTCAGTATTTTTCTTACATGTTGGGATTTAGTATTTACCCTGAAGAAAAGGATAATTTCACGTGATTTGACTGTAGTTTTTTTAAATACTGATCTTTTAAATAGCTTTTTATTTCCCTTTGTTGACTGTCCCCCCACAAAAACCTTCAATACAACCTCTTCTCTATTGGTTTTGTCATTTTTGTTTGTTAAAAATTCAGTATCTTTTCAGTATGCAATCTATGTGTTAAAAAAATCTCAGTTTCATAGTTTAGTCTCAGAACTTCTCGTTTGAGTAGGTAAATTTAATTTTGAAGCTGGTCATTAAGATGCCTGGGACTTGGATTGGTCTGGAGTCATGCAGTCTGGACTTGGTACGGTAGGTGCAGAGCTAAGACGTAAAGCCAAGTCCCAGAGAGCTCCCTATGCTGATCGTAGGGCTGCAGAAGGAATGGAAAAGGCAGGAAACCAACGGCTGCTGCTGGAAGAGACTTCTCTGTGTGAACACTTGTCATCTCTTAGATCCCGTTCCCCATGGAGGTGACAGCTAGAGAGGCTTTGCAGCCAAGGAAAGAAGACACAGAGCTTTGGTTATTTTTGTAGTACAAGAATCTTGCTGCCATAAGTGACTGCGTACCTGCTTATTCCTAGAACCAGGCCTTGAGAAAATTTTTGATGGCAGTCAGTATTTACGATGGCAGAGAATCTACACTGGCAGGAGATTATGTTTGGCATCGTATACAATAAACATACACACTTTGATCATGGCAAAGCATCCTTGCTTAACTTCTTCCCTGACAGTAGCAGTATAATTCTCCAAAAGAGGTGATACAACCATTGCCATGGAGGCAGGAGAAAACGCATTTTGCAAATGAAAAAAAAAGGGAGATGAAAGGGTTCATTGGGAATGCTGAAATTTTAAAAACCAAACAAGGATATTTAGGACTTTACATCTTTATGCAAATATGGATTGAGAAAACTAATATGGAGTTTTGTTAATGATTACATGCCTTACTACAGGCTAAAAAGTCTACTTTGATATATAAGATGACAGACAACCAGTAAATTCTGTCCAGTTCGTAGCAATATGTGCCTGTTAATAACTGTCTAGTATCAGTCTGATGGCAATATGTAAATTCTCCTGCAAAGATTAGGCTCTTTCTGTGCTACACTCCATATAAACACTAAAGAAGAGCCCATCCATGCCCTACGAAAACACCTATTCAGACCTTAAATTTGTAAAAATAGGATTATTCTAATGATTAAACTAATGAGCATATGTTTCTCCAAAATTACGGATTTAATAGATAAGAGAGACAAAAGACAGAAAGCTTAACAAGGGAACTGAAGGGGATTGCTCAGGGTCACTTATGAGGTCAGTAACAGAGATGGTGACAGAATTTAATAAAGAATCCATTCTTATTTCTCCGTTAGCAAATCATGCACAGTATGCCTACAATGTCCAATAGCATAGATACGCACTAAATGTACAAACAGCTGAATTGGAGCCATCTCCCGTCCAGCCGCTGACTTTATATACTAGCAAACGACCACCTTTATGGAAGCCAAGAGAGCTGGATCTTCTTTCCCATCTGGCTACGGCTAGAAGTCTGTGGAGACAAGTGTGAGAGGCAGAAGCAAACCGAAACAAAATACATTGAACAAGTTTAGGTTCCTTTTGAAAGTCAATTTAGTTTAAATAAAAGGTACTTTTGAAATAATCTGTTCTTTAATGGTAGAGAAAAACTACAATGAAATGCAAAGTAATAATGCTTAAAGCCAGAGCTCGAACTTGGAAAGGAAAGACTACACAGCAAGTGTTTAAAGCACAAGTCTGCAGTCCAGGACTCTACCCCCATCTTTGCCGCTGATGTATTGTCAAGCACATAATTTACTCCATGTGAGGTAAGTATTATTCTATGCATTAAAAAAAAAAGTATCGAGGCATATAGAAGTTGAGCACATTTCAAAAAGCTGTTTCTTTGTCAGATTGCCTCCATTTCTGACGGTACAACTTGAACTACCTGTTGTTCGATATTCAGAGTTTTAGTATTCCAGCAGCGCCTTCCGAAGATTAACCCTTAACTTTAACCTGTCTCCGCTTACTCAAAAACCGACTTTAAAAAGACCCTGCAAGTCTGCACTGCCGAGGTCCAAATCTGAATCTCTTGCTTTGAGCAGTCCTTTCATTCTCCAAACAGGCTTAAAAAAAAGTCAAAAAAAAAAAAAAGGTGGAATCAAAAAGGTCTCTGATTTTTGGGCTTAACAAGCTGGCAAACAATTGCATGCAAAAATGGTCCACCTGTTTTACCACCACCGGGTGATTAACACAGGATACACCGTGGGATAAATGGCTTTTGCAATGCCCTGTGTGCTCTGGCTGTAAGAGGTAGTGACTGTCTCGCAGCATTTAAAACCCTTTTCCCTTTTAGTTTCTGTGTGTACAACACCGAGGATTCACGGAGACGTGTAAAATAGGTCAGATGAACCATGCTCTGACAGTGCCCGTTCCTGTCCATTAACTATAAAGAAATCCTGAGGTCACTCAATCAGATATGGACATCAGCCCTTCACATCTTTAAAATGAAGCCAAGGAAACTCCACCACAAAGGACAGGGTCATTTATAGCTTCAGAGCAACACAAACCTTTATATTCTTATCTAAGCCTACGAAGAATACTCTTAAAGCACTCTCAAATTTTTTTTTTATATATATTTTTTTTTTATTGCACCGTATGCAACAAGGCTGGGAGTGCCAGGGCCAGGGACTGAGCCAGAAAGAGCTGCTGGGTGCACAGGCAGGGCGGATGGGGGTCCCATGGAGACCAGGCAGCCCCACAGGGTCTGGCCATGCTGGGCGTTGCACCGCAGAGACACCTCGCAGGAGAAACTCGGTCAGCTTTGGTCAGTGTGGAGCCAGACACAAAAACTCCTGTGGGGGGGCTGGTGTCACCAGAACACAGTGTCAGCAGTGGCATATTCGGGTACTGTGCTTTATTAAACCTTTATTAAACCTACAGCAACACAAAATTCACTTGCACAAGGAAATGCACGGACCATCTCCGCCGTGGCAGACTCTCCATCACCTGGGGCTTTTTCCCGTGCCGCAGGATGTTGCTCTCACCAGCAGCCTGCTGGAGACTGCTCACTAACCAGGACGGCAGCTCAAGCAGGTTTGAACACCTTGGTTCATTTCCAGAGTACTGACTGAGGCGTACAGGTAAGGTGTTTTAGCCGATGCAGTAGGATGTGGGTTAGGGTCGGCACTGAGCAGAGACCTAGATCCTCCTGTCGCTGCTGGGAAATGGGCAAAGGGCACAGCTCAGGGCAGGGGTGCTCCAAGCTGACTCTGCTAATCCAGCAACGACCATTTCCTACAGCCCTGAACCTAGTCCACCGCTGTCGCATGCAGACAGGTCGTGTAATTCCTCCCACAATTGTACCAGACTGAGAAATCCTCATGATTTCCTGCATCTGGGGCTCCTTCTAGGGTTCACATCACCGGTGATGAGAAAAGTTCTGTTCTCCAGCCTAAACGTGTAGCTGACCAGTTTATATCCAAACCTTTCAGTAATACCTACTAAACAAAGTTATTTAGGCACATGGTAGCACGCACAGATAGACACTGGTCCTTGGTCATCTTGTTTAAACTCGATTCTCAACGGTCAGTTCAAGGGAACTCTAATAGGCCTGATTTTGGGCTGACATGCTGCCATGAGGGTGTAATTTTGGCTAAATTTCATGCATCAGGAAGGTCAAACTCTCCGGATTTGGGTAGCTTTCTGAAATGCTGTAAGAAACCAGCCTTTAAAAAAAAATAAAAAAATCTTTCAGCTGATATTCAAGTGTCAATGGCCCTGTTAATATTGTCTCACACATCAAGCAAGTGATAATTATTTTGATAGCATCAATAAAAGTAGTTTAACTAACTGTATTCTGCTAATGAATTACATATATTTGGAATATCAGTGCCTTATAGATACAATATCAGCTCTAACACCAAAAGCACAACATTTTGGTGAAGTGTTGCTAAATTAAATATTAAAATTCTGTACAAACAAAAAAAAACCACAAAAAAAGTATGAGTTTATAGCACAAAAAACGAGTGCAATGTGTAGTCCTGCCTTTGCAAGAAACATGACAGCTTTGGAGGATCCAGGGGATGCAACTCTCATATTTTATCATTTTATTTTCTAAAAAAATACGAAAGTAATGTGTTTTAATCTATCATCTGCAGGGATAAATAATATCAGTAAACTGTTTGCTAAAGGTGATTAAATTTTTTCACAACAAAGCGGGTTTTTTCCACAAAAAAAATATTTTTTTCCAAGGAAATTTAAAAAACAAGCCATGTTTTTCCACAGTAGTTGGAATTAGAGTTTGCCAGTTTTGCAGCCTTTAAATCTGCTTTAATTTTCTAGAGATGAACAGGCAGAGATGAGAACTGGTAAATTCTTAATTTCTTGTGCCTGTGAACAACATCTGGCTAATGGACTGCATTGTGACAGATGTGCAAGAAATAGAGCTCCTTTTGGGAGCTGGGCTTCGTCCTTCCAAAAGGCATTGGAATTTCTCAGCGCTTAGGCTTGGTTTATTCTGATAGCACAGGACACGTGGGGTAGAAACCTCACTGTCTGCAGGAATTCTTTGGAATATACTTGATAACAATTTATACTCCATAATGACACAAATAATGAGGAGGAAGGACACCACCGTCAGCTGATATCTTCCTCCAGACCAAAAACCGTTTTATCCGTCCGGATTATTTAGAAGCAGAACTGTACTAGTCTTTCCTGCAATTTCAAGGAAATATAAGAAGAAAGCAAATTACAGGGAAATATGTTTCTTTTACAAATTTGAAGTAAACTGCTGCTGTACATTTTTTCTCAGTGTATATATATGGTTAGTTAGCTAAACCTTGCCTGCTTGGGAACGAAGTTCACTAAGGCACCTCCACTGAAGATATTTTACGAGCTGATTTACTGATGTGTGTGGTCAAATTTTCAAGGACATTTCCAAAACAATTTACAGTTGTGTCTACATGATTTCACATCTGCACTTCTGAATATTATTGATTCCGTGAGTAATCAACAGGCCTTTGAAAGCCCACATGAAGATGTCCAACCACACAGGAGGTGTGTCCAACACCAGATATGACTGAGTCCTTTCTGTTGGAAATAAGGTTAGAACTGGGTGGCTAACAGATGCTAATATACCAAGTGAAGACTTAGGGGTATCTTACGATGTGTATATACAGATATATGTGTTGCTTGTACTCCAGGAATTATCTTGAGATGGATTATTATATGAAATTCGTTGTTTGAATAAACGAGACCTTATTTGAAGCCTGTTGTAGTCAATAGAAAGAGTTGGCTTTTGTTCAAGCTTTTAAACTGGAGAAAAGCCTGTGGGAACTCCGAACAGCTGCAAATTCACATTGACCCACTGTCATATTATCACAGAGTTATTTAACTGATAATGGCCTTTTCCATTAAACAATTTCTTTGAAGAAACAATGGCTTGTTTTATTGTGATCCTTTCTCCCTGTATGTAATTATTGTTAACCAAGTGTTTCTTTTATACTAAGGCTTGTGTGGAAAACTGCTTTTCAGAACGCTATCCCTTATGCATTCAAAAGTCCGTTGAGTAGCCGATGTTTGGAGCCTTTGATCAAGGAATTGAGCTCATCTCCTTTAAATTGACAAAAATTAGCCAATTAATTTCACGTCGTGTCCCCAGCAGTAGCTGCTTGCACCACGATTTCATACGGAGCAGAGTATGAGCAACAACTCGCCACAGAAAGACGAGACTGCCCAAGAGAGCACATCTGTCACTGGGTGAGAGCAGAGCATCTGCAACCCACACCTGAGCGTGGCTAGCAGATATCAAAGCAACCAAACGAAAAGCCTGGTGTTAAAGTTTAAGCCGTCTTTAAGTTACAGTTGCAGTCGTGTTCATATCTTGATAAAAGGGAGGTATAATTAGAGAGCAATTCTCAAACCCTAAAAGGGTAGAGGGACGTGGTTTGTTTATCATGAAAGACTGCTACTCCAACTACTAATCTTTCTGTCCTGGGAAGTGTCTTATTCTCTTTTCTGTGTTGGAAAGCTGCCTAACAAATGTATTTTCCAAGACAATAAAGGAAGCAGACCTCTATTCTTTCTTATCAATTTAATCTCTTTCATTCAGCTGACAATGTCCTCTTGTAGGCTAGGTCTCTTTCCACATGAATTACGAAGTGACAAGTTACTTTTGCTTTTTCCTTTGGGTTTTTTTTTTCCACACCAGAATCCTAAAACGCAACAAAAAGGCTTATTGGTACACACAATATTTTTAACCACAAAAATACACAAAAGAGACAAATTATTCAGTGCTCTGTTACTGTAAATCTTGCATAGATTGTTATTGGAATCTTAATTATTCCTGGCATTTTATCTTTCAATATTTTTGCATTCTTCTTTAACTAAAAAATTACTCAGAGCAGAGTATGGAGAAACCTGGTGTCTGTTGTAACAAATTCACTTCTGAACCCTGATTAATTCAGAAAAAATGTAAGATTTTGTCACTGAGCTGAATTAATTGCAAATCATGTGTCTCTTTCAGCCTCAGTTTACCCATTTGTAACGGGTAAAAAAAAAAACCAAACAGGTTTTTTTAAACAACAAGCAGGAAAAATATGCTAGTGCCAAAATACTGTCTGGATAAACCATCTGGGGAACAGCAAAAAGTATTGCTGTGTAAGTACCAAAGATAAAATGGGGATAAGAACTCTTCATTCTAGCAGTTTAACAACCTTACTCTAAGTATAAACACAAAGGCTCAGAACAGATGGCAATTTTGACATTTTCGTTTAGAAATCTTTCCCTGGAAAACCCCACACTTCAATGCTTGGGGAGCGCACAACAGGTCAGCGTCCTGCGCCCATGGCCACGTGCCTGCTAGACTGCGCCGTGCCCCCACAGAGGCACCAGAGCTGAGGACACGCTGAGGCTGTCCGCACACGGAAGCACCAGTTTCCTGCTTGTGTCGACCTCTGGTACCATCAGCCCTGGCTGGGACCACTGGCCTTTCACGCTGGCGGGTGCCTGTTGCTCTGGGCTTTGGGAAACGGCCGAGGGGACGCGGGGTGGGTGTGGGCTCCTGCGGTTGTGCTGGGATGTGGACCACACAGTCAATGACCTTCTTACATCTCATGGAAATTCTTCTTTATTAGATTTAAATAGGGTATAGAAAATATACGCACTGCCTGGCAAGCAGTATGGTGTTCACCACGGTGAACTCCATCGCCTCAAAACCTGGCAGCTAGCAGAAAGAAATAATTATAACAAACAGTTACAGAACCAGACTAGAGAGTGAGACCTGAGCACGAGGAGGGAACCCAGGCTGCATCTGCCAGAGGTAACATCGGGGAGCAAAGAAACGCTCCCTTTACCTTCCCTGCCCTGTGCCTACAGAATAGTATTCCCCTTGGTGCAGAAATAAAAGAGCTTTGCCCTGCACAGACTGGTTTACAGAAGGAAAAAGTTTTGGTTGAGGCGAGAATAAAGAAAAAGTGAAATAGCATAGCATCTTCCAGGAAATGCATGAGGACAGGACGAGTTACGATCAGCCTCGAGCAGAGCCTGAGCTCTCTCTTTGGCTGAATTCTGTTAGCTAGCACCAGAAATCATACAGGGCTCCTATTTACATAAATTAGCCAGCGGTTTGTTGTCAGAAAAGATGAGTAAGGTTTTGTGGAGGCTTCCCAACCCATAATTCTGTTTTCATTTTGGGTGAAAGCTTCTCATCAATTTTTTGGGGAAAAAAAAAAAAAAAAAGAGGAAAAGAGAAGTAATTCACTCTCATTTGCCTTCTGCTTGCATCAAAACTCTGGGGCACTGCCTGCCTTTTGATTCAGCTGTTCCTTTGGCATGGGAACACACTTGAACAAATAGGAAATATAATGAGAAACACGCTTCCTCATGGTATTTCCAGTTGGAAACAGCACAAGGAAAAAATGCTTTATCACTTTATTCCCAAACAGAAATAATCTGAGAAAGTTTCTTCCTCACAGCATTCCCTGATTGCTTGAATAGGCAAACACACACGGGAGGATCCTTCTCGGTGGGCTCCACGGGGGTGGGCAGTGATTCAGCTGTCCTGATAGCTCACCGCTCCTCCGGGGAGAAGGTGGTACACCTGAGAAACAGCCTGAGTTCACATCTAAGACAAACAACGCAAAGCGAAATAAGCCTTATGACCCTGGGTCTCGGGGGGTCTGCTTCAGAAAATTGTCGTGATGCCAGCAGAGAGTGTATTAGAGGATAGAACTGAAGAGCCAGAGAGGCAGATTTCCTGCAGCCAGTGTGTCTAAAGCTATGAGTGTTGTTAAAAATCAGGGCTGATTCTCTTCTCACACGAGCTTTATTCAGTGTACTTATTGATCCAGTTGATATGAGAGGAAAGCAACAGGCGTATAGTATCTTAAGGAAAGGAAATGTGTCAGATACATATATTCAAGGTACGCACCAATATAAATCAGGGAAAAAATAATATCAGCCACATTCATTATCAAAATTTAATTGATGAAAACATCTTCAGATTTACTCTAGTTTGGGAAGCAATCTACTGGAAAACACTTTAACTGTTGCTACCATCCCATTGACTTTAAAAGGGG
>WKFP01014267.1:0-21106 GCA_011057875.1 Pterocles orientalis
AGGCATGCTAAATATATAACCCTCCAAGGACCACAGGACAGCTAGAGAAGGAAACAGATTTTGCAGACGCGCTTTCGTACACGTGCACTCTCTCACTTCCTCCTTCGCCATTAGCAGCCCTTGAGGAGTAAAGGTCTGTGCAAAAAAAATGACAAACGCTTGACTGGAAATCACCTCCTCACCTTTCCTGGGGTTTCTAGAGCATCCTTTCAAGGTCCAGGACCACTCAGCTTTCCACTCTTCCTCTCCAGTCCGCCGGTGCAGGCAGGTCCCTGTGCTGCAGGAAGGCCTGTCCCTTTTAAAGGCAGGGCCTGCTGCCGCTGCGCTGCCTGCCCTCTGCCCACCTCCTCTGCAGACCCGGCAACTGGGACACTTCAGTGGCTCAGCCTGCCAGCCCCACAGCCACACTTTTGGTATCCAAAAATGGCCTGATTCAGTTCCAAAGCACAGTCTGCCCTCGCCCAGGACAGGGATATCTTAATCCGTGCAGAAGGTCACTGTCAGAAATACCATGAATGAAACGAAGCTGTGTCCCTGCCCCCACAGAGCTCTGCCTTGCAGCGCCCACACCCACCGGCACGGAATCGAGGGCTGGGGGGAACTGAAATCAAGAAAGCATGATTTAGCAGCTCGTGTAGTCTGTCAGCCCTCCGTGCTGTGTGGTTTCTGCAGTGATAGGTACAGGGTAAATCCTCTGTCTCTCCCAGCTCCTGTTTTGTTTCCCTGTTTGTTCGGGTTGTATCCCAAAGCGTTTCCTGCATTATGTCCCCTTTTCCAACGCCCAGATGCACGATCTCAGAGGTTTCTGAGCTCACTTTACTGAAGGAGGACTGATGAGCCCAGCCCGAAGAGAGACCTCTGCTACCACTTAGAGGAGCTGCATCCCGGCTCCCCCTCCCCCAGCCCCTTCAACACCACCCACACAGCAATCCATCAGCATCACCCCTGGAGCATCTGGGGGCAACATGTTATTAGGAATAATGCTGTCTGCCATTTATAGACATACTACTGCAAAGAAAACCTGGTGAAAGTAATACCCACCGACAGACATACCTTACAGCGTGCATTGAACACTAATGGGGAAAAGTAATAGAAAGGTGGAGGAAAGATACAGAGAGAAGACTGAAGGCAGTAGCATACTTTACCATACAGCTTTAAAACAAAGCAGTCATTAAAATACATGCTCAGAGTGATCATGATGTAGTTGTCTGAGAAAATAGTTTATCTGAAGCAATAAATGAATTCTGTAAAATAAAACCACCCTGTCTTGCTGGGTAAATAGAGCTGCATTTGCTCCACAATCCCTTTACTGGGATACAACCCAGCAGAAATTGTGCAGGCACCCGTATCCTACATTGCCTATGTGCAGGACATCACGGGGTCCACGGTGTTTTCCTCTCCTCTTGAAGTTTTTTCACTGCAAGAGATTTTCCTCACAGCTGATACTCTGTGGTGCATCTCAAGTATGCCTGCTCCTCAGTTTGGGAATGTTTCTTTTCAATTATTTCCTATTTTCAATCTCCACCTTAATTTTCCTTAAAGGATTTTTAAAAATTGCTTGTGCTTGTCTCCAAGCTGTAAGCATTTAATATGCAGGCCTGTGTGTTCGTTTTTGAGGCATAGATCAGTCTATTGTCCCAGCAAAAACCAGCTGTTTGTGAGATGCTATAACAATGCCACCAAGACTCAGTAATTAGCCTTGGAAAAAGCAAAGTCAAACAAAAGGAGTGTGAACTATGACAAGCAATGTGTGGAGTGGTAATTTAGAAGGGCTGAAGGGGATGTGAAGAGTAATTAGCCAAATAAACAAAAACACAGGACAAATTACTGAAGTGCATCACAACCTAGAATCAAGGAACAGAAGGAGGACCCGAGGTCTGGAAAAGCATTGGAATGAGCTAAAGGAGAGATTCTTGCATCTCTCCCACAGATAAAGACACTCAGGAGATATGTGCATCAGCAAGTTTGAGTTAAAGCAAATTAAATAATTAAGAAAACAAAAAGACACAGAGACAAGATGAAGGAAAACCCAGAAGAAAGTGACTGAACCACTATTTTGTTTAGCAGGAGAAAGGGAAGGAAACAAATGGACCAGCTGCCCACTCAGGGCACAATGATATGGCAACAGAAGACAGTGAAGACCTCAGTGCTGTGCTTTTGGGGCTATGGAAAATGCTCTGATGAGGAGTTGTTCAATTGCATTATGAAGCTAGATCAAATCTCTCTGTTGCTTTGTTCTTTCACTTGCTTTGCTGATCTGCAGCAGTAGAACTGATGGAGTTAAAAAGGATAGAATTTATATAAGGCTTAGAAATTGTACTTGCTGCCTACGGTTTTCCTGCAGAATGACTTCATGAAGTTGCAGAGTTTTGTCATCTAACCATTCCACCAGTCCAGACCACGTCCCAGGAGCTGCGCTGCCATCAACTGACTGCTGTATGCCTGGGCCCAGGAACCTCCCTTCAGGGCACAGTCACCCTCAAATCAACAAAAGCTTTGCCTAGCTGAGGGTTTTCGGGACCAGCTCCACAGACAAGTCAGGCAGCCTGTCTGCAGCACTAGTTAACTAACATCCATCTTTTATGTATTCTTCATGTGTCTATCACTGCCAGATTCCATCACGCTAGCACCACATTTCATTCATCTGCAACAGACTGGAATGAACATTCAGATGAAGTTTTATTAGCTGAATTTTTCCAAATTACCTTTTAGTTTTGTGGATTTTTCAGTTCCCGCAGTAGCTATTGCTAGGGGTTTTCATGCCATGATCCTGACAGGCAACTTAGCTCTGCTCCTTTGGACTACTCAGGTTGAGGGGATGGGAGAGGTATATCCCTCCTTCAAAATTCAAATAATTTTTATTAAGATTACAGAAAATTACTTGTGGTCTCCAAGGAGAAGGGAAAATCCAGTTTTCAGATTGTTTTTGTAGTTCTGTGTTGTTCCTTTAGGTGTGCAATGATGTAGCTCTGTCTAATTTCAAATAGAAGGAATCCAGCTGAAAGCACATTTTATTATAACTCCAGATGATGTTCAAGAAGATGAAAAACTAATTTTTCTCAGGTGGTCAGAGAACAAGTCCCAGTAAACTGGTATTCTTTCCTCTCTCATCTGAATTATGCAGAGGAATTCAAACTGTTTATAAAACCATTTCAAAGACGTTTTAAAAAAGAAACACACAAAATGAAAAAAAAAATGAGAGAGGACAGTCCTGGACTTTTTCACCTTTTAAATTGCTTTTCAATCTCTTAAGAACAGTCATTTAGGTCAGAGTAGTTAAACTGCTATAAAACAGCTGTTAAAGCATTCTTCTATTGTAAATTAAGCAGCAATTTTACCAACCATTCCCATTGCACAACTATATTAGCATAAACACAAAATCAGGATTTTAAAAAACACTTGGAGGGGGAAGGGCTAGGCCTAAAATAACGATTCATGACCTCATGATAATTCAAGACAATGGCAAAATTTTTAACAGATTTTATTACTAATATATCATGTCTGATACAAAAAGATACATCAATATGGGAAGATGGTCCAAACTGGAGCTCCACGCCTCACAGAGAAAGCCAAGTTTCCACCCTTGCCACCAGCGAGGGCAATGCATCACAGACACAGATATAGCTTCGGAAATGGTAGGTTCTTAAAACACTGTTGTCGTGGTCTAGGCCCAGCTGGCAAAAAGCACCATGCAGCCACTCATTCACTTCTCACATGGCAGGATAGGGAGGAGAATTGGAAGAAAAAAAAGTAAAACCTTGTGGGTTGAGACAAGGACAGGGAAGGATCACTCACCAGTTAGGGTCACGGGCAAAGCAGACTTGACTTGGAGAAAAAAATCAATTTAATTTGTTACCCATCAAACAAGAGTAGGATAATGAAAAATAAAAACAGATCTTAAAACACCTTCTCTGACCCCTCCCTTCTTCCCAGACTCAACTTCTGCTCCCAGTTTCTCTATCTCCTCCTCCCCAGTGGCGCAGGGGGACGGGGAATGGGGGTTGGGTCAGTCCATCACACATTGTCTCTGCCGCTCCTTCCTCCTCAGGGGGAGGGCTCCTCACACTCTTCCCCTGTGCCAATGTGGGGTCCCTCCCATGGGTGACAGTACTTTATAAACTTCTCTGACACAACTCCTTCCCACGGGCTGCAGTTTTTCACAAACTGCTCCAGCATGGGTCCCTTCAGTGGGGTGCAGTCCTTCAGGAACTGACTGCTCCAGCACGGGCTTCCCATGGAGTCACAGTCTCCTTCAGGCCCAGCCACCTGCTCCAGCATGGAGTCTTCCCCAGGCTACAGGTGATCTCTGCTCCACTGTGACCCTCCCCGGGCTGCAGGTGATCTCTGCTCCACTGTGACCCTCCCCAGGCTGCAGGTGATCTCTGCTCCACTGTGACCCTCCCCAGGCTGCAGGTGATCTCTGCTCCACCGTTACCCTCCCCGGGCTGCAGGTGATCTCCGCTCCACCGTTACCCTCCACGGCGGCAGGGGCACAGCTACCATCTCACCACCGGCTGCAGGGGAATCTCTGCTCCTGCACACTTTCTCCTGCTTTTCTTCACTGACCTTGGTGTCTGCATAGTTGTTTTTCTCACAACCCACTCCTCTCTCTGCTGTAGGATCCCAGCAGGTTTTTTTTCCCCTCTTAAGTATGTTCCTACAGAGGTAGATCCACCATCCCTGACTGGCCCAGCCGTGGCCAGAGGTGGGTCTGACTTGGAGCCAGGGAAGCTTCCAGCAGCTTCTCACAGGAGCCACCCCTGTAGCCTCTCCCCCCAGTACCAAAATCCCACCACACAAACCCAATGCAACTGTCATCAAAATGGTTCATTTTACCCACTTTAACCAAGGGAATTACCACAAGAAAATGAGTCAGTGTCAGTTGCACACTGATCAGATTGGTACACAGTAATAACACTTAGCATCCATAGCAGTTTTCAACTTCAAACCTCTAACGAACAACACCCCTGGGATGTCCTGAGGAGGTGGAAGTCCTCCTTGTACCAGACCCAGCCAGGAAAGGTTGGTGCACTGCTGCCAAATGGACATGGGATGGCGGAGGGGAGAGGAATCTGTAATTTCTCTCAGCCCTGTGGATACATGCTGTACTCTGGCTTTTCCAGGGCAGGATGGGGTCTTAACCTATGCAGTTAAGGACAGACTGATTTCAGCTCCATCTCTCTGGCTGTGATAGCAAACAAGCAGCACAGGCACAAGGTCTGCTCTCCTTGACCCCCGCCCAGACTCCCAGTGCCAAATTTCCCTGTCTCTGGTGTGCTCCAAGCCCTTGTAGTCTTCACAGACAAACTGGCATAGGATTTGCTTTGGACTGACTGAAAACAAGAAAGTTTCATATTGTTAAACTGCTTATAGAATCACTGCAGCTATCCTCCTTTCTCTTCCCAAAAACATCTGTAGAAATCATGACCCAATGTGAGGCTGGCATGAGCAGCACTGACACTGTGTCACCAACAGATGCCAACTACCTGGCTGCAAAGCAGGAGGCAGAGACAAGTCCCATGACCGAACTGGAGATGGCTACAGCAAGGAGGTGTTGCTCATGAAAGAAGACAGAAAACTTAAAGCTTCCTTACATATTCATTTCCCGGAGCAGGTGAGAGCTGCAACACTAGTATGCTACTGATTCTTCTCATCTCCCTTTCTATCTCATACCCTGCACAGCTGGGGATTCAGTCTCCAACACAGAGCATGAGCCATTCCCCAAAACCTCTAGAAAGATTTTCCTTACCACTGCCTCATTTGAAACACTGTTGGGGAAGAAAAAAAGAAAGTAGTTTTATCACTTCTGCTTTGTTTCCAGCAAGCAGCAGAGCTGTTCAGAGCACAAAGGAATACAGGTGATGCAGATCCAGTGCCTGATTCTTAGTGGGATGGAAATCAGGTGGGTGCTGCTGACCTTAATGAAAATTAGTACCATAAAGCTGGCATTAGTGAGCAGAAGACCTGCTAATGACCTGCTCTTCACCAGCCACTAAAGGTGCTTTACAGAGGCAAGCCTTGTGAAAGCAAAGTCAGAAATCATTATGATTACATTTTGGTTGACTATGCTTGCAAGTGTGTATACAGGGAGGGGCTACATAAAGATCAGAGCAGACTACAAATAGGATCTGTTCTTTGCAAATTTTATACGTTGCTGGAGTCATAAAAAATTAACTTTGCCCAATTCAGTAAACTCCCTTTTCTCTTTGTTCATATTCACTCTACTATATCCATCATTTTTTGATCCTCTACTGATTTCTATTGTTGGGGCTTATTTTCTGTGACTTGAGAACCTGAAATTATGCTATATATCTTTGTAGCTCATTGAACTAACCGGCATTTATTTTAATTTAGTAAGAAAAGATTTGGCTGGGTGTGACCAAATAAATACTATGTCTAAACCAACACAAATATACTTTGCATAAGGCTATAAACCTGTCTCAGAGCTCTAATGATATTGCAAGTCAATGAAGCTTCAGTGTTCTCATTAACATGATTCCATCAGACCTCTGTGTTGCATATTATTAATTTTTAACAATAGATTGTAATATAATTTATAGCACTGTGGGGCAACAAAGGCTGAATCTTGGTAGTAATCCAACCTTTTAGGTTGATAATGGCTTTAACACTGACCTAATATTGAAAGGTGAACATGTACAGATGCCACCAAAACTAATTATAAACAGGACAACAGGGATAAAATGCATCACTAGTCTGTCAGTAAAGACAAAACTTTCCTTGAGAGCAAAGGGTGCAGATCTTGTCACAAGATTACAAGGAGTTTTGTTGCTGATTTTAACACGAAAAATAATCAAGAACTTTGTTTTAAAGAAAGGCATTAACACACTTCCCCCCCCTCAAAATGTAACTTTTGTTATAAAAGGAACAAAATACAGAATAGCTAAAGCTGATCTAGGTACCTATTCTTTAACTCAGTTTGGAGGTAGGAACAAGCATATTTTTATGAAGAAAAAGCAAGCCTTCAAAATCTCTGTGGAAATGTGTTAAGATGATGACATTAGTACACTCGCATTGTTCCTCTCCGTAGCTTGCTGATGCATGATAGTGAACAGAACTGGTTTCTGCTACAGACAATACATCATGGTCCTCAGCACTTCACTGAGCACTCAGCGAGCCTTGTGATCGGACCTCTGAGTGGGAGGGAACACAAACAACTACGAAATGTGTTTAACCCAAGTAAGAGTAATTTCTTGTAAAAGGCAGCACAATACCATTTCCTGGTTTAAAAGGCATTCTCATCATCAGTGTGCTTTAGCATTGCTCATATGTATTTTCTAATTCAATCTTTTGTGCGGTATCTAGAAATACAGTACAGCAGTAATAACGTAATTAGTATTTTCACTAGCTAAATTATAGAGCTGGCTGGCAGAATACAGCATTGTAGCATCAATATTAACAGTTAAGTATTATACAAAAATGACATCAATAGTTTTAGTATAGTCATGAGACACATTCTAATTTCCTCTTTCTCCAAGTTCCTTTCAAATTTTGTCAGATGAAGAAACTCCCGAAGTCCACTGGCCTTTAGTTCAACTCAAATTCTAAACATCAGCATCTTGAAGATTTCTTAGGTAAATTTTTGTAGGTTTTTGAACAATATTATTTTCTGAATATGGTATTAATTATAAAGAACTTAAGTTCTGCTGCATCAGCCTCATATGAATTTAATTTTCTCAGAAATTCTGCAAGTTAATAAAGGAATATAACAGATACTTCACAGCTGAAGATGATGATACATAGGGATTTGTAATAATTGTCCAAGACCATAAAAGCAATCCTATGTCCGTGCAAGAAGTGGAACCACTGGCTTTGCAGTCTAGTGCTATTCTATATTTTTACCCTGGTCACACAGTGAGATCTAAAACTCTAACAACCAAGCTACGGGACACCAAGCAGCCATTAAGGAAGATACTAAGCCAAGCACGCTTTCACAGATTCTTCACATGAAGGGACAATAATCAGCCACTCCTACATGCCCAGAAATCAGAGGACTCAAAATTTGTACCAGATGCTGAAGGCTATCCCACAGCATCCTCCATGCCTAAAACTCTCTTTTGGACAAGCTAATTCACACCCCCCTAAATCAATTCAAGAACACTGAGTATCTACCCACGCTCCATTCGCTTTCCAATTACAGTAACTTTATGCTTTACTTCACAAAATGAGATTCATTTCTTCTTTCACCAGTTCCATTCAGATCCTTCAACATTTTGTTCGGTTGTTTGTTAAGATGCACATCTCCAGCAGATTGATCATTTCAGATGAGACAAAGCAATCCCTTGGTAAATCCCTCTGGAAATGCAGAACATATTATGTGCACAAGAGTTGAACTCCTTGAATTTCCCCTTTTCGGATACTCTTGGTTTCCAGTCATTCCGATAAAGAATGGAGCTTTTGTAGGACAGTTAATCCACTGAATGAATGAATGAAATATGGTAAAGGTTTACACATCCACATTTTCTTTCAAGGCCTTGGTTTACATCTGTAGATGTAATAATAGCTGTAACAATGCAGACAAAAATCATGGCTCAGGCCCCCAGAGAAGATCTTTGAAGACTTGGGTTGAAAAGTCCAAGTGCTGCAGTCAAAGAAACTGGCAAAATGATTTAAGGGCTGTCTCTGTTTACATTTATTTCTGCCAAAGCACTGACTTAATTTTCTTTGTGTGTCTTAATAAGCCACCTCTGTGAGAGGGACTCTTACTTGAAATGCCTATATGTCCTAAGCTCAAAAGTAGGCACAGTGGAGTGGTGCTGAGACAAACATCCAAAGGTGGTGTCACACTCAAGCTTCAAAATGAAGCTGTTCATGATCTTCTCTAGCATCACAGTCACAAACTAGCATGAAAACAGCATTTACACAAATAATTAAAATGCAAATTTACATTTTATTCTATGAAATTGAGACAAATGATACACACTTGAAGCCTGCCAGAGTAGCAATTACAAACGTTAATAGAGCTTTATATGATGACTTAAGCCAAATGAGAGGATGGAATAGAAATGTTGTACATCAGAGTCTGTGAAACACTACAGGAAAAAAGCAACTCTTGCCCTAGTAACATATGAAGCCTCCAGCCACAAGGTGTACGTACAACGCAGGGAAGCAGCCTGCCAGCAAAGGAGAGCTGAGAGAGTACCAAAGTATGTGAGAGAGGACTTTGCACTGCCACAGCCTAATGAGATGTGGCATCGTCCAGGAGAGTCCTGCAACAAGAGGCCAAACAGCCACTGGCCTAGGACAGAACTGCCTAGCTGGCGTAAAGATGTATTTATGCTAGGTCTGATTTAGACTGTGCTCTGCACAATCAGATCGCTTTGAAGGTTTGCCTTGTGCAATCACTTCCTTTGTCAGGAATCAGAAAAAGACTGTGAAAAGACTGTGAACAAATTGTTTAGGCATTGAAATTTAACCCTGTGGAATCCTTACAGTGTAGCGCAGTGTGACACAGCAGGAGCACATTTGTCAGGGAACTGAAGCTTCTTTGCTCTCTCTGCACAAAACATATACATTAGCATTGTGTGGTGTGGGTGTGCTCCCAAGCACATGATGCAGCTATGGTACGCAGCTCCATGCCTCCCATCTGCACTGCAACTGCATTCAGCCCTCTGCACCATTTCTGTTCTGTTAGGGAAGATAGAGGCTTCAGATCCTTCAAGACTGTCTGGAAGCCCTTCCATTACATTTTCTGTTAGAGATTGCACAAGATTTTATTTGTAAATATTCATAATGCATGTGAGAAAATTATTTACTATTACAACAATCTTTTTATTAGATGTAATGTTTTTCCACTAGCATTAATAATGTCAGAATGTAAACACCAAAAATGAAAAGGCATGTGGTAGAAACTACTAAGTTCCAAGACTTTTCACTCTGATGTGGGCTAAGGAAAGAACCCAGCTGGTGTGGTGTCTATACCAGCATTCACGACACCAACAGCTTCTACCTCAGTTAGGCTCCATACAGCAAGGTACTGTAGGTACTGTGCATCCCCTGCTCCTCCTGAAGAGCAGAACCTGAGAGCACCCGAGTACCTTACAGAAGGAGTACAGACCTCTGTAGAATTAAACCTTAACGCAAGATAGCCCATCAATGTTTTTGTGAACTGTTGAAAAATATGCTGACAATAATAAAATAAAGTAGTCATTTGGAATTTGGTAGAGAAAAGCCACTCTAAATCATTTCCAACTGCAATAAGTCTTTGCTCCCGTTTTATGAATAATAGAAGAGACTATCCCTGTTTTATAAACTCATTCAGTTAATATGTTTAAGAAAGTAGACAAGTTTATCTCCTGCGGGAGTTTTCAAATATTGTCTTTCCTTGTGGCTGCCAGTATTTCAACATCCCATTCCAGAAACACTGTTTGTTAGTCTTTGGGTAAAAAAAACAAACCACAAAAAAACTGCTGCATATGAGGAAAAGAAAAATTGTTAGAATAACAAAAAATGGTAAATGACTGTTAGATATTAGGGAATTCAAAAGGGTTGTATGCTGCTCCCTGCTGCCACAGCACACCAGAGGATTAAGCAGAATGTAACAGTCTTTTCACACTACATAAGAAGGCAGAAATATTTCCAGGATGTTCTACAGACAGGCAAGAACTCATACCTCCAATAATCTCCATGTTGATGTTATCTACAACTTTAAGTTCCAAGTGGTTTCAACTCAATTCTGCCAGCAATTTCAGCTCCTGAAGAATTAAGTGTTGAGCAGCTTTAGTCCCATCACTCAAATGATGAGTGGGACTCAAGTATCCTCAAAGTTTCCTCTGAATGTGCTCAGAGCTTTGCTAACAGTGTTCCTGCAGACAAGCAATTCTCCTTTCTTCTCAGCCGCACAAATTTGCTGCTGCCCCAAATGGAGCTGAACCTCCCAGGGTTCTTCCCTTTAGGCCCATGGAATTTCTAAGTTCCCTCTGTCCTTTCCAAGAGGAACAACATCCACCAAACAGTGTACTGTTCCTTCCCTCCACAGTGAATCCTGCCTTAATTAGGAGGACTTCTGCAGAAGATTATCTACCATGGACCAACACACTCCTGTATCATGCAGAATTCAGGCCTTTTATCTTCATCAGATCTGATGTATTTCTTTATTTAGCAGCTACTAACATGTTTGGAGATGCAAAATCACATCACTCTACTTTCTGAAAGGTAGCAGTAGAAGATATCTCAGTGCAGAATGGATTCCATAATTAGAAAAAGCACAGGGGCCAGCTTTTTCCCCCTCATCAAGCTTGGGAAGCTCTAAACAATATGCAAAGGCAAAAGGGGAAAATAGTTACAGTACTGAGAAGGCTAAAATTTGAATGAGATAATAACAAACCTTTCTTGTGGAAGGAAAAGGAAATGACTGATTCTAAAAAAGCTTCTGTGATAAATCACCACCCCTCCATGCAATTCCATTCATATATGCTGCAATATCTGGTAGTAATGTCAGAGACAAACAAAAAGGAACAAAAACTTAGCAACAAACAAGTTTATAAAGAACAAAATACAGCTTGCTGGAATTGCTGAGCTCTGTCAGTAGTTCAAAGAGTAGGAGATTTCAGAATCAAACAAGAGTTTCAACAGCTGTATTGGTATTACAGTCATAAAGGCATAAATGTGAAATGCAGCTCTCATAAAAAACTGAAGTTTATAAAACTGGATGGTAACTTTCCACCCTTTCCAGAAGTATCTCAGAATATCCAGGGGAATAATACCTGAAAAAGAAACATTTTGTTTGTGCATTAGACTACAAGGGATGTTCTGTGCTAAGGAATGAAACACTATTTCATATTTCTATTGATCAGAGAAAAATCCTAGTATTAAACACTGGTCAAGGAATTCTACAGTTATTTCCCTACAATATTTTAAGAGCTTGCTTTTCAACTTACATTATCATTTACACTTGGAAATCAGGTTTTCAAAAATATGTTCAGCTTCTTTTAGGGCATGTAGGTAAGTGGCTAGTTTTTAGATAGGTTCAGCAGCCATAAGCATTGTGTTTTCTGAGAAATGTAGATGTTAACTTATTTTGAAATTATAGCTTTTAATAAAAAAAGCATGTTTACACAAGAACCATAGGCTGCCAGATGACAATAGTCTACTGCTTTTCGTCAAACATAAGCACACACCCCAAAGCTAACGTGAAGTCTACATCAATGTGAGAGAAATTGATTCTGGAACAAAAAAATTTAGCACAATGACCTTCTATCTCGAATGCCAACTCAAGGACGGAGATTATCCAATAGGTTTTCATTAGAGCAGGCCTCTATGTTGCCATTATTGTCCTGCTGTCATTCAGTTGGTTTTCCACAATGGACCAACTACATACTTCCAATATGCATCACCAAAGCTCCATTTAGTTCTTGTTTTCCAGGTTAAGAATATATTAAATTTATTATCGTATTATTATAAAAACACACATCTCAGTACATTTCTGTTTTTGCAGGCATGTAAATTGTCATCTCGGAGCCCTGGAAGCTTTAACTACAAGGAGAGAGGAACACACTTCCATGTAATGCATGCCTAAAATGTATCCTAGTAGAGCTCCCCAATACTTTCACACTGAAGGAAGATCCATTTACCTTGTTAATTTTCATTTTCTGGATTACTTCTGCATAATGGAACTCTATTTAAAACTCACATTATTTCTCTCATTGTAAAGCTAACTTTTCAATGCATTATTATATTCAGTCTGCAAATAGATTAAAATAACAGGTCTCCAGGACAAACCCAGAGCTGGAGTCTGTTACAGCAGCTGTGCCTCAGGCAGCACAACCAACATCAGGCAGTAGCACAAAGGGGCAAGCAGGAGATGATGCTCCAAGGGGCCTTTTTCTTTATTACATCCCAGCCTACATGAGTAACCTTGTTTCATTTACAGGGAAAAAAAAATAGCTGTAACAAAGAAATGTTAATTGTATCAATAAAAGATTAAACAAATGTCCTCTTTCCCTCTGAAGGATTCGCTGCAGAATAAAGTCTCTTTTGGATTTTGCTTTTCCTTGTGGAGACAAACAGGGCTTCATTTTGCGTGACTTAGTTGGTAGCTACTATCAGCTGTAGAACTCTGTTGCTATAATTAAAATTGATGATGCAGATTTTCAGAGCCTGTAGAGGGAGTGCATCCTTTTGATGTGTTGATGGAGTGAAGGACTAGTAAATGGATATCTAGAATCTAGGAGGGCATTTCTGTCATTATTACAATTTAGGATGGTGACATTTTGACTGTAGGCTATTTAATAGTGTTTCTGTATTCATTAAGGGCAAAGTTCAACTTGGTGAAGAGTGCTGGTGTATGGTCCTTTTATATAACACTTAAGCCTCATGATGAGGCTGGGGGAGGAAGGGCAGCTGTGGGCAGAGCAACTATGCAGAGGAGCCTCTGGACCCTCTGTACACCAGAAGTTTCAAAGGAGGCTCTGAATAAACTAGTTCAGACAGGCTCTTAGGGAAGTCAAGGATGCAACCAAAGATTCACCAATGCCTGTATTTTGGAGCCTAAGTTATTTATTAATAAGTACTATGGTAAACTGAACTTCCCACAGACATTCATTAATGTGAGAATGGTTGTGCTGAAGACTCAGAGTCTGTCTGGGTAGTGCAGGGCTGACTTTTCTTCCTAGTTTCCTGCAAGAGCCTGGTTATTTGGGCTTTGTTTACAGACAAAGAAACTTTATTCCAGAAACAATCAGAAAAGAGAAGGGGTTCAAAAGTATGTCTAGTGGTTGTGTTACCACTGGGGCAGTTAACCAAATGTTATGCTGTTTTATTAAAAACAAAATTAATACAAAAGTTAAATTAATATTTTTAAATCCTTGCTTTGTTTTGTTCCTGTGAAAAACAGCTAACAATTTTATAAGTGTGAATCTTTTAAATTTCATTTTCCCTACCTTACTACTTCCTCTGGATAGCAATTGTTAATAGTGTTGATATATTCCTGAAGAAGTGACCCAGGTTCTGCTTTTATTTCTTGAACCTTTTTAAATCCTCCACTTGTTACAAAGAAACGACGTGCTTTGCTGTCATGTGGTAACACCTACACACAGAAAAGTACATT
This sequence comes from Pterocles orientalis, assembly GCA_011057875.1. Taxonomy (NCBI): domain Eukaryota; kingdom Metazoa; phylum Chordata; class Aves; order Pterocliformes; family Pteroclidae; genus Pterocles; species Pterocles orientalis. The sequence goes on from WKFP01014267.1 coordinate 14,066, forward strand.
AAAAAAAAGAGGAATATTTTGTTTTAAAGGAAACTGTGCTTCTAGGCTCAAATATTGCTTATCTGTTTTTAATTCAGAGGACAGATAAAATGGAACAGTAGAGGTACATCATCTGTAATGACTACTGTATTTTAACACCCAGTTGTACAGAAAAAAATCATAAACCAGCCCTTTATGGTTATAACATAATTTAACATGTACTTTAATATACAACATATAGAAAAATAATGAATTGAATATTTATTTTTACGTAAATAATATTTCTTGAAATATTCCTACAGAGACAATAAGATTGTGGAGATTAAATAGCCAATAAAAACAGAACACTAACATGGAATAACAACAGCATCTGTTCCACTTAAACCAAGTTATTCGAGTCTTTTATGTCAATTCCCACAGTTTAATTGTAGAGCAGAATTTTATATCATTATAATGAACTAGTATAGATTAGTGCATTAAACCAATACTGAGAATTGGTGCAAGTGAACAATGCAGCCTTGAAGCATTACATGCTACTATTAAATTCCTAGATATTAAAATCCTAGAACACACTCTGTAGCCATGGAAGGCTTTTGCAAACACACACACAAACACACACACACACATTCACACAAACAAAGCAAAAATGTGAAGTTTCTGCAGCCGGAGGGGATGAGAAGCAGAAATGATCAGACAATACATTCTGTGCTCCCTGAGTGATGCCAATATGCAGCTCTGTCCAGAGGACGGAAGGGAGGGAGAGAGGGAGGTGGGGGCTGGGCCTGGAGAGGGAGAGTGACAGCATGTAGTCCATAGGCCCACACGGCTGCAATAATATTAAAAAAAAAAAAAAAAAAAAAAAAAAAGAGGGGGGGTGGATAGAGAGATAATGCAAGACATCAGCTGTATCTACAACAAAGGCAGACAGGTTTAAAACCAACTCTGAGATACACACTATGGGGGCAAAAGCATTTTGTAAGCCTTCACACTGGTCAGAGAAATCAAGCAATAAATTTGACTGTATCTCAGTGGAAAACAAGAGCATCAAAGGAGGAACAGATTGCCTAAAAGAATAAAGGAAAAGGAGGGTGAGATTTCTGACATGCATATAGGCAAACAGCCTTCATTTCTCTGGTCCCTCTAGGCTGTGCAAAATCAACAGGTAAAGAAAAAACAGGGGAGCATAGAGGTTTCTCCCTATTATATGCTCCATAGAAGTGTCAGGAACACCTGTGATCGTTTTGTTGCGGGAGCTGAAAAGACAGCTGTTTCCACACATCTCCCGCAACAAGAACTGCCAAGGAGGAACCATCAACAGGACAGGACACGGCCCCTTCCCTGCTTTTCTCCTCCACGCTGTGACTCCCAGGCTGGATAAGACAGCAGAAAACTCTCTTGGAAGAGGCTCTAAAACAGACAGCACCTGAGAGACACAATCCCTTCCTCCAGTCCAGACTGAGACAGCACAGAATTGCACAGACCATGCAAATAACAATGCTAAAATGACACAGTCCAGCACCAAGAACGGACAGCATCCCACTCTGAAGCACAGCTCAGAAATAAGGTTTTTACAGTGGTATAAGGAAGCCCACAGAAGTAATACAACACAGCTCCAAGAATAGGAAATTCCCAAGCTATGGTACAGGAGAGAAAAATGCTTTTACTGCTGAGAACTTAATTTTAAATGTATACTTCAGAAGAGCAAATGCCAGACAAGTATAATTTGTTTAATACAATGCAGGAGAAGAAAAATGAAACAAAACAAAATATCAGCTGATATGAAGGGTACAAAACCACTTAAACAGCAAACAACATTCAAATCTATACCCTGGGTAACCAGTTACTATGCACTCAGCTCATTAACAGCTCCAGTGAGCACACAGAAGCGAAAGGCACAGGATTCTGTGCAAATCTCCAATCTTTGTACAGATTTAGCAAGAAGACAAGACAAACCTAAGTGTGAAAATGTAATCAGGAATCTGCAGTACAAACAGCAGTGCTTCCAGATCTGTGACAATCAGAGCAGAATATCAAGAGTGTTTTACTTGGCCATTTCCAGAAAGCACATCTCACCAGGAGAGCCTGGCACCCCCTGCTAACAGATTATGCTGCTGAGTATTGCACAAAAGATAGTCTATAGTTGAGCAGGATTCCCAACAGCTGGCGAACATTGTAGATACTGGAAATGTCCTGATTAGTTAGCAATTACTTGAGTAATTTGAAATATTTTTATTACATTGTATCACTTTTTACATGCCACGCTCAAATCAACAATGTAATTAACAACAAACAGTTTCAAATTTGGAGAGGGATGAGAAAAGATTTGGGATTTTTACACTTATTTAATCGAGACTGAAAATTAATGAGGATAAAAGTGCTGAAGCCTTTATACTCTAAGTTATTGTAAAATAACTGACTTAAGTCACTCCTGTAAAGACAGATTGTACTTTATCTAAAACAGATGTGACTAGGATTTACGTGATACATTGGCTCAGTGAAAATATTTGCAGAAGGTAATATTCCACTTAATCTCATGAGGCAAGGAAGAAAAAAACACCTTGCTTATAAGCAACTGTTTTCCCAGACTTAGGATGAATTATGGCAGGTTCCAAATGAAACAGTATCCAGCTTTATCCCACAAAAGAATGGGATGCTCCAAAACTGCTTCTGCAGGGAATGCTGGAGGATCCTGGGAAAACGACTGAGACCTTTAGAGAGACTTTATCTTTGGAAAGATAGCTTCCTTGCTAAATGGAAAACAATTAACTTATTACTCATCACGCAGAATCTTTTCTTACCTTACTATACTGGCCAACAATATGTTTCATAATATTGGGAGGAGCATTATGCAGCAATGGTTCAAGTGCTGGAAGATACGTGCATTTCTGAAGGATGTTCTTTAAGGCTTTTTTAGTCTGTTGAAATGCAAAATAAAATTTCTCTAGTAAGACATCAATGAAAACAACAAGAATTCATGTTATAGATCACTGAAGTCTGACCAAAAAAAAGCAAATTTATCTGAATTCTCAAAGAGCATTTTCTGAATAAAAACTATGATATCTATCATGTCACTTAATGAAGAATCAGTTTTCTACTTAGATTTATTAAACCTCAAAGCCTGCAGTGCATCATATTCTTATTACGTTATCTATGGTCAAAGTAATGGCAATTTTCCTTTGACTACAATGGAAGCAGGAGTAGACCCTTTAAGTAAATTGAAGTAGTATAATATAATAAGAAAGCTAAATCAAAACACATTTTAAAAGATAGTATTTTAGAAGCGGCTTACTAAGAGAGTCTGCTGGTCTGGGATAGCAAAGTGCACTACTGTCCAGGCAGGGAGGGAAAGAGAAAGTGGAACAGTTCTACACCAGTGCTTAGTTTCTGAAAACAGACTCAATGTTGACTGCTACAAGCAGTAATGATCTTCTTGGGTAGGATTATAGGTATAGCTAATTTGGCCTCGATATTTTGGTGACCACTGAAAATGACTATACTAAAGTTATTTTACAGATCTGGAACACTGTACTTCAGTGGAACATACAGAAGCACAGTACAACATGGGAGGCTATATCCTGTCATATTACACTCTTCAGTTGGTTCACTTACTGTTGCTCAAAAATAAACTTTACCAAACTGCAACTCTAGCTCACACACAAGGAAGGCCCTGAATATGAACAGTGGCATGTTTTCAAGAGCAGAGCTTTGAGTATTTGTTACAGTTTTATTACAATAATTAAAACGTAAGCAAATCTACTACAAGGACTATAATACTTTGTACAAGAGCTTATACTTCCAAAAAGAAAGTAGATAATTAGAAATCAGTCACTCACAAGAAATCAGAGCATTTATGGGTGTATGCAACTCTGATCTAAACTGGGGAGAAAATGAGGGACTAGACTGCTGTGGGTGTACCATAGGATTTGTTATGCACCATATGCACACCCAGTAAGACCAGCCAGTCCTAAGAAATGACACACAGCCTTCGGACACCGTACACCCAGGAAATCTGTGACACAGTGAACATCAATAAAAGCACATACCATTTAGTAGTTTTTTAAGCCCTTATACCTATTGATTACAATAAATATACTGCAGATACTACAGATATACTTGCTTTCATTTGAAGATCTTCTGAACTGTTTGTGTCCATATATATAGCAAGTAGTACAGGTAGCACGTCTGCTACTGCAACAGCACGTGCATGCTCAGGAGTATGTCTTCCAACCTGTCCCAAGGCCCAAGCAGCTGCTGCCTTAATATGATCTTCATGTTCTTCTATCAGGCAGGCACACAGTGGTGGTATTCCCTGTAGCATTAATCAAAAGCACAACCTTTACAAATCTACACGAGGGAAGAACAACTTGAAACTGATACAGACTGCTAGAAAATGTTTCTCTACTTACACTCTTTTTCTAAAATAAGCTATAAGAGAATGCATGCTAGTGTTGTCGTATTTTTACAACATTATGACTAGCAAGAATTTTGAATAAATCTTAATAAATCTAGTTAAAGAAAGAGAAAAACAGATTCAATGCTCTAAGTTAGAAAGCATTTTGAGCTAACACAGAATTTAAGGGATAAAAGGAATACATGACAACTCACAACTCAGGCTGTACTAAGAGTAAAGGCTTCAGTTTTGTCAGACTGAAAATAAAATAATTTGAGTCTTTATGAATCTATGAAAGCAGTTTAAGACCAGAAGGGCTCAATCATCAAAGCCCTTTTTTTTTTAATCCACAGCACTAAATTTCAGCTTATCAGCCTCTTCTTGAGTCCAGCAGTTCATGTCTGACTCACCCAATCACTTCCAGAAAGGTTTCAACTCTTGATTTGAAGACATCAAGAAATGGAGAACACCTCACTCACATACAGTTGTTACTGAAGTTCTTCTGGTTCAGGGTCACAGTCTTTACCCTTTCTCCACAGGATTACGGAGCTACTTAGTAGCTGGTATTTTACACCAGGATACTTCAATAGGAATCATTTCATGGTACTTTAGGTAAAACACAGCTACTAAACCTTTAAATAGAAAACCTTTTTCTCCATCTCATGGAACATTTTCTAGTCTTTTCTGAACACTCTTCAGGTTTTTTTCAAGATCCTTTTCAAAGACAGACAACAGAACTAAATGCACTAGAACTATATATAGATTAACTTCTCTTTTCCAATCTTTAACGCCGCAAAGGGCTGAATTATCTTTTTTTTTGCCACTGCACTGCAGTAGAAGACCCCAATGAAGTTTTTGTCCAGTATGACCCCAAAAATAATTTTGAAAATTCATCCTTTTCAAGATACAGTACCATGGAATGGAGCTATCACTTTACATCATAACATCATAGATGTGTAACTGCATGTGGTTATGCCACAGTGCATTTCTTTCAAATAGTTACAGTTGACCAAGCCCTGTCTTCAGCACTATGTATCACTCCAGAAGCTTAGTTTCCGCTGATGCAAGTTTTTTTAAATGGCTTTTGGGTTTATTTGGGTTTCTTTTGTGGATCATTCATTAAAAGATTTAGTTTGCACAGATTCCTACAAAATCTCTCACTGCACTCCCATTCAGTTGTGGTAGCAACCATTATTACTCTTCAAAAATTTATCACTTAGGTGCTTCCTCATGAACTTAATCCTGAATTCATCCCACTTAACGTCAAGCACTCAACAGTAGGAGCATATTTGCTCTAGGCATCGCTTAAAGTGGAAAGAGAGAGACACATCCAGAGAAGGGCTTCCAGAGAGAGCAAGGAAGAAGTGTCTATTTAGTTTTCAAATGCAGAAGAGCATTTCTTTGATCACTCCTACCTTCCCTGCATATTGATTGATGTTATACTGTAGCAATTCAATTTTTTAACTTGCATTCCTACTAGAAGCCATTTCCATTCCTCCATTTTTATTGTTCCATTGTTTCCACTCATACCATATATTTTAAATGACTGGCATAGTGTGTAAATGGGCCGACAATACTCAATGAAATTACTTCCATCCTCCCGTCATTAGCATTATTCACATCAGAATATCATGTCAGGCACTAATTTCACCTATTGCAAACATTGCAAATTCTCTCCCTTCTGTATCATTGTCCAGCAGAATTTATTTAAACCCGAAAATGTGTAGCTTAACTCATTTGAAATGTCACTTGCACAACTGAATCAAACCATAATACATTAGAAACCGAGGTCTTTTCAAGTCTGAAGATTTCTGTTGCAAGACTTGAGCGGTACTAGCAGAGTCATGATAGTGCAATGAAGAACGGGCCATTAAACATTCTTGTTTCAAAAAGGGTCTTTATGTAGCCACAAATAAACATTTTAAGAGGAAAAAGACCATAAAAATTCACTGACTTATTTTCTGTATCTGCACAATTGCTCTGCACAATTGCAACACAGAAGAATCACGTACTCTAATACAAATGGATGTTCACAAACTAATCCAGGACATATGTTCACAAACTAATCCAGGACATTTTATAAAAGTTTCAACTTTATAAAGACACACTTTGATCACGTTACCACATAATTCCAGCCACAGCAAGCAGCAATACTAGGAGAAAGTGCATTCATCAATAGCAAGTATATAATTCTGTCACAAAATACATTCTCTGCCTATGTTAACTTGTATCTTTTTCTCAGAATACTGCTGAAGAATTATAGGAAGATGACAAAGTGATAGCTAACCTTGGAGACAATCACTGCCATTGACAGGTTCTCCGAATGAGCTGCTATGTAACCAAGCATCATGATGCCAGGCAGTCTGACAGTCCCTCTGCAGCTGCCAATACAATCAATCACAGCAGCAACTCCACCTGCATTTACTATAAGCTGTGAAAGCTGAAAAGATAAACGGAAGAGATTAGATACTGTGAAGTATCAACAGGCATAAAGCACTACATTAGAAAATTATTTAAATGTATTGCTCCTGATTTACAAAATAAAGCTGGAATAAGAGTGATGTATTGTACAGATTGTTGGGCACTAAGTGCAGCATGACATTCTTAGGAATGAAGCTGTTTTGCTACTCTATTTTTGATAGACTTCACTGCATGGAAATCAGGACTCTGCA
>WKFP01014267.1:23629-41034 GCA_011057875.1 Pterocles orientalis
TTTCTGAACACTCTTCAGGTTTTTTTCAAGATCCTTTTCAAAGACAGACAACAGAACTAAATGCACTAGAACTATATATAGATTAACTTCTCTTTTCCAATCTTTAACGCCGCAAAGGGCTGAATTGTCTTTTTTTTTGCCACTGCACTGCAGTAGAAGACCCCAATGAAGTTTTTGTCCAGTATGACCCTAAAAATAATTTTGAAAATTCATCCTTTTCAAGATACAGTACCATGGAATGGAGCTATCACTTTACATCCTAACATCATAGATGTGTAACTGCATGTGGTTATGCCACAGTGCGTTTCTTTCAAATAGTTACAGTTTACTAAGCCCTGTCTTCAGCAATATGTATCACTCCAGAAGCTTAGTTTCCGCTGATGCAAGTTTTTTTAAATGGCTTTTGGGTTTATTTAGATTTCTTTTGTGGATCATTCATTAAAAGATTTAGTTTGCACAGATCCCTACAAAATCTCTGACTGCACTCCCATTCAGTTGTGGTAGCAACCATTATTACTCTTCAAAAATTTATCACTTAGGTGCTTCCTCATGAACTTAATCCTGAATTCATCCCACTTAACGTCAAGCACTCAACAGAAGGAGCATATTTGCTCTAGGCATCGCTTAAAGTGGAGAGAGACACATCCAGAGAAGGGCTTCCAGAGAGAGCAAGGAAGAAGTGTCTATTTAGTTTTCAAATGCAGAAGAGCATTTCTTTGATCACTCCTACCTTCCCTGCCTATTGATTGATGTTATACTGTAGCAATTCAATTTTTTAACTTGCATTCCTACTAGAAGCCATTTCCATTCCTCCATTTTTATTGTTCTGTTGTTTCCACTCATACCGTATATTTTAAATGACTGGCATAGTGTGTAAATGGGCCAACAATACTCAGTGAAATTACTTCCATCTTCCTGTCATTAGTTAGCATTATTCATATCAGAATATCATGTCAGGCACTGATTTCACCTATTGCAAACATTGCAAATTCTCTCCCTTCTGTATCATTGCCCAGCAGAATTTATTTAAACCCGAAAATGTGTAGCTTAACTCATTTGAAATGTCACTTGCACAACTGAATCAAACCATAATACATTAGAAACCGAGGTCTTTTCAAGTCTGAAGGTTTCTGTTGCAAGACTTGAGCGGTACTAGCAGAGTCATGATAGTGCAATGAAGAACGTGGCATTAAACATTCTTGTTTCAAAAAGGGTCTTGATGTAGCCACAAATAAACATTTTAAGAGGAAAAAGACCATAAAAATTCACTGACTTATTTTCTGTATCTGCACAATTGCTCTGCACAATTGCAACACAGAAGAATCACGTACTCTAATACAAATGGATGTTCACAAACTAATCCAGGACATTTTATAAAAGTTTCAACTTTATAAAGACACACTTTGATCACGTTACCACATAATTCCAGCCACAGCAAGCAGCAATACTAGGAGAAAGTGCATTCATCAATAGCAAGTATATAATTCTGTCACAAAATACATTCTCTGCCTATGTTAACTTGTATCTTTTTCTCAGAATACTGCTGAAGAATTATAGGAAGATGACAAAGTGATAGCTAACCTTGGAGACAATCACTGCCATTGACAGGTTCTCCGAATGAGCTGCTATGTAACCAAGCATCATGATGCCAGGCAGTCTGACAGTCCCTCTGCAGCTGCCAATACAATCAATCACAGCAGCAACTCCACCTGCATTTACTATAAGCTGTGAAAGCTGAAAAGATAAACGGAAGAGATTAGATACTGTGAAGTATCAACAGGCATAAAGCACTACATTAGAAAATTATTTAAATGTATTGCTCCTGATTTACAAAATAAAGCTGGAATAAGAGTGATGTATTGTACAGATTGTTGGGCACTAAGTGCAGCATGACATTCTTAGGAATGAAGCTGTTTTGCTACTCTATTTTTGATAGACTTCACTGCATGGAAATCAGGACTCTGCATTCTTGATCCTGTACAGCACGCAATGACACATTTTCAACTCTATTACCATACACCAAAGCATCATGCAAATATATGACTGCCCTTGAAGACACACCTACTGAGCCAGATATTCTTTCGTACTAGTGCCCACTCATTCCCAAGCCAACATTGTATGTTCTGTGCAGGGGCAGAAGGAAAGGCCCACTCCTCCTCTCACCTGCTTTCTAGATAACCTGTGGATCTCCGCACTGAGGCATGAAGCCAAAGACAACTGTCATGAATGTGCAAAACCAACTTGGACTACACCATTCTGCCATGTTAGGGTACTCTGAGGGAGGTGTCCAGAGAACACACTGGATGGACAATGGAGTTTGCCCCAGAATGCTGAATTATATATCCTTGCTTATAAATGACAATCAAGCTATGCAACATGTTTCATTCCAAAAGGTATCACTTCTCATATTGCTTGAGGGACAGCAGTAGTGTACGTATATCAGCAATGCATAGAAATTAAAATATTTTCATATTATTATTATTATTTTCTTCTATCTTGTTAGGCAGATCACATTTTTCCCAAAGATTCCAAAGCAAAAGAAATACCTTCTTGAAAGTCAAAATCAAATTAACAAAACTGGGGCATGTGGATTTCCAATCCAGTTGATTTATATAAACATAAAATCCACTGTTGCCTTAGAGCCTTTAAAAGGGTGTTGGTTTTTTCCATGAAACAGCTAGATGAAATTTAAAGTTATTACTCAGGAAAAACTGTTCACATGATTGTGAACTGCAGCCAGTGACAACCAAGTCCTACATCTGGGCAGAGCCATGTGCACTTGGATGCACAGACACACTCCCTGGTGCTGTGACCCTTAGGCCCCACTGCAAGTCCCCCGGATCCCAATCTTCACATGAATTTTACTGCATATGCAGATAGAGAGCTGAGATCCAAAAGCCACAACGCCACAACTGACACAGCCAGCTCCTCTAGAAATATCGTTTGCCAATGTGCCTCTGATGCAACGTGTTGCTGGAATAGAGTTGCTCAGAGATGGACAGAGATCGCTGTCACTCTGAAGCTGAATGCGGATTGTCACTTGGCACTAGGAGTCACCAAGATACTTCCTACAGCTCCTTTGGAGAGCTGCTAGGCTGGCCAATTCCCCTTGCATGGAGGATCCTGTGCTAGCGCTATTCTGATGTAACCTGCCGTCTTGCAAGTCTGGCCTCTGGATTCTGACTCTAGTGGCCTTCTTTGATAATGACGATTTCTTCACTTTTTTGAGAAAGAGAAGTTGTATTGCTCATGAGGTGCAGAGAGAAAGCAGGAAATGGGACAAGACAGCAACCTTTCATCACGAGCAGCCTAAAGACTAGAAGGCTGAAGAAACAGCCCAATATTAATGTTTAAACACTTCCCAGTTGTTAAGCTAGTATCATGATTTTGAAATGGTTGCGCTCAGCGTTAGTGTGCTCCAAAATACATTGCTTGTATTTTATTCCAGACTTATATTTAGAGCCTTTTAATTATCTCTGTGGTCTGACAGATTAACACAGTTATAATTATTTGTTTTTCCTATTTATTTTGTATTGACTTTGCCAAACATCCCCACCTTCCTGTATCAATTATTGGCAAAACCACTGCATGTGCTGAGACTCAAATTACAAGCTCAAGCTAACAAAAGAAACTACCATCATTTTAATAATAAATAACAGAATTTTTGACCTTCATTGTCATTGGAAAAATAATTAAAATGTGATCCCAGTACCCCAGAAGATTTTTTTTAAAAGACACATACCATCTATTACTGCTATACAATGATCTTGTCATTTATTAGCTGGTATCATTAATTCTGTGAGGCTTTTTGTCATGATATTTTTAATATCTAGGACTGACAATACTGTCAGCCTAAAACTCCCTCTCTGCGCAGATATCTTATGGAATGAAGTAGCTAGGTATAAACTACATGATTCACAGCTTCTCAACCCAATTCGTATTCAATACACATCTCATAATATCAGCAAGCATTTCCATATTTTTCCAATGAACATGCCAAACAGCTATTTGCCCTCCCTTTCGAAAAGCAAATGACAGAATAATCCTGTATTTTATTTAAAGTGTAAAATCTAATGATATGACCTTGTATTTGCATTTTCAAGGTTTTTACCTCAGGCGTATGCTTTGCTATCTCTCTAACTAAAGTTGCACCATTTTTCTTGACATATTCATCTGAGTCCTTCAGGCATGTGAGCACAACTGGGAAAATTTCTGCTTCAACCACCAACTCTGCAAGATCCACTGAATGCTTTGCTATTTGGCTTAGAGCTGACAGCACCTGACGCTAGTAAATAAAAATTGTTATAAAATCAATAGTATACAAACATCCCACAACACACACTCCTCCTGAACACAAAAATCTATTGCATCAAGGAAAACAAAGCAGGATCGGAAAAACAATTACAGCTATTTTACAATTCACTGGGTCAATTCATGCATGAATATAATGGCACAGAACATTCGCTGGTTCCTGAATAAAAGTTTCTCCTTTGTTTTACCCCATTCAAGCTTGCTATATATTATAAAAGAATACAGACACCATTTAAAAATGTAATTTTAAATTCAGTGAAATCTATAGATAGTATCTTTATTTGCATAAGTTTGATCTGTCAGACCTTATATTAAAGAATTTTTATCTATTTGTTTTAAGTGGCATTTTTATGTTGTCTTCTGTTTCTGTTACACAGAAAAAACATATTAAGAAACAATTTTTTTGTCAATTAAACTCTAGTGATTAAACCTTCAACAACAGCTTTTCACACCAGATAGTACATTCTAAAATACAATAATACATTTAATAATAACTGGTTTATAGTATAGTCTTAAGTATGCAAAACCCTTCTTGTAACTGAACTGTGCAAATTTTATCTACTAAAATATCTGTTGCATTCTTCATATATTACATAATTCTAAAAAAAATTATATTCACTTTAAAGATTAATTAGCTGTTCCTCACAGAGCAGCAGTTTTTATCCAGTAGCTAAATCTGTGAATATGTTCAGAACTCTTTGTCACTAACTATTTTGTTAACACCCAAAACAAGAGCTTCCTAAATAAATATGCACATCAGTGTCTTTGATTCAATATCAAGTAATGACTGGTATAATGGAGATTTTAGAAAATAATTTGTAAATGTACCTTCAGTTTAGCATCAGGGTTCAGGATCATCTGAGCTAAGTGAGCGATAGCTCCTGCATCCACTACTGTCTGGGCTAACTCTGGAGAATGCTTTGAAATATCACTGAGAGCTGAAGCAGCAATCCTTTTCAAAGCAATTTCTGGCTCCTGGATACAGAGCACTAAAAGAGGAACAGCTCCTGCATCCACCACAGCTTGTGACAGTTCTGTAGGTCCAAGGAAAGTAATTAAGTGAGTATGGGTGACTGACCCTTGTGCAAGCCATTTTTCACCCTGACAGATACAGCAAAGGAAAAAGGGGAGGGTGTAGTTCACTGTCTCGACATCTGCATTTCAAATCAGCCCTCCTGGTTTCATAAACCGTGTGGACCAATCCACAACTGAAAAGAATGCAGGTCAATAGATGGACCCCCATTTACATGCACACATTTGAGGTAGATTAGGCTGAAATGGTTTGTTATTCTGTTTTCTTTTTCTTTTTTTAAAGTAAGCAGATGTCAGCTGTTTAAACCCTGGCTATTCTACACTGATCAATAGGAAAGCATTTTATGCATGGCTAACAACAACACAGAAAGCCAAAGTACCAAAATTTTACCAACCACCTAATTAGAGAGCATTTTACCCTCTTTAAATGATAAGCAGATATTAGCATAGATCAAATGCCAAAAACAGAAATACAAAAAACATACATAAAGGACTTATCTTACATAAAAGATTGGAAAAATGGAACTTGCTGATCAAAACCAGTCTGTGCTACCATACATGGGACAAGACAGAATTTATACTTTAATTACATGAAAATGTTATCATACACAATTAGACAAATGAAAAATATCATCAGTGGGATATTGTGTGTCTGACATTAATACAATATCCTTAACTAACTGCACCTTAAATAAAAAAAAGAAAAAAAAAATAAGCACATGATTAGCTGACATGGACAAAAATTACACTATCAGAAATTCATTAGCTCTCTCTGTGTATGCAGCACTAATCACAGTCCTAAAATAAGAATTACTGAATAGCACAAGCAAAATGTATACTACAACCAAGCTGCACTATTTTAAAATAGTGTTGAAAAAGTAGTAAAAATCATGGGGGATTCAATAATCTATTAGGTTCTTAGTAGAGTTTTGCTACACCTTATTATGCATATCCATTATTATCTTAAACATTTATCTTGACTTACAGTGCCATGGCAACATATGGCTGTAGTATTTCAAGAAAGACTCTAACTTAGCTTTTGATTTATAGTCCATCTATAAAGAGATTTTCATACTAAGAAAAATACAGCACACTTCATTAAAGATACATAGACTAATATAGTTTTTCATGAAATCTGTAAGTCATGTCATCATTACGTTGTTAATATCCAAATAATGTTCCTCACCAGATTTGTTTTCAATTAGTGAGTTATAGCCACACACTCCAATACATGCGATAAGTCAAATATTTACACTGTATATTATTATATAATATTTTAAACAAAGTATAAATATTACCTCACAAAATTATAATAAATAACACAGTAATTTTTAAACTAATACAAAATTAACCCTCCAAGGTTCTCTTTTCAAATAATTATTTGACTGAATTATTTGAGTGTGCACCCTCCAAATACACACAAATCATAAGAGTTCAACAAAACCCAAATGCTGTATCTTCAGTTTTACAAATTTGAAATGAAATGTACCTGAAACGTATCTGAAAACAAACCCGAAAACTAGCTAATAAATTTAAGTGGTATAAGCTACATTCCGCTTTTCATGGAAAAAAACATACTTGATTACTTCAGATTGTATTTTGATGCTGTACACTGACCAAGTGGTCATGAACTACTGACCAAAGGTCCAAATTAATCCATTCTGACTCTGCCTCAGAAGCAACTTCAGAGCAACCAACTCAGTTGCCTACAGTCTGCCAATAAAATGCTAATATCTGGAAAATCACATCAAGAGGAACAGGATAATACTAGGAGAATGAGTTTCTTTGATGCCTTATGCCCGACATCATGAAGTTCAAGCAGGGAGAAAAAGAGCAATACTTTAAGGTCACAACTATGCCCAGGCATGCAAAAGTAACCATAAAAGTTATTTGAAAAGAGCAAAATAAATCTGATTCAATTAGAAGTGTGATATCATTTAAAGAATCTGATGGTTGGTCATGCTTAATTTAATGGTTGTTCTTCCAGTGGTGTTTATAAGGTTCATGGCTAATAACTTCACATGGAGGGCTGGACCATGTGTCAAGCAGTAAACAGACTATCAGAAAAACACAGGAGCTGAAGCAGGGACAAAAGAAAATATAGATCTTCCCATCATGTTCTCCTGAAAACTCAGCCCAAATCTATGACTCTAAGTATTAATGATTCTATGATAATTGCAATTCTTTTTTCTCAAAAAGAGGCTCAATTAACCTTCCCACTTGGTAGAACATCTTTAATTCAGACCATACACCAGAGAATTCATGACATTTTGCTATCCATTTACAAAACACAGACAGAAGTGAAAAAAAGAATGAAGGCTGAGAAAGAGTTAAAGGAGGAAATTTAAAAAAAAAAAAAGTCAAAGAAATTAAGAGATGTAACAAATTACATAAAGACTTTTCTGAACACTGTGCCAAGACTGTGTTATCTGAGCAAAGACAAGACCAATAGCTAAAGAGGAGAAAGCACAGAAAAAATACTTTATGAACCTCATTCAATACCACAGAAAGTTATGAAAAACCTGGCCTTGAAACTTCAGCTTGGGGTATGGACCAAGGAACCTGTCCAACTACACAATGATAAAGTAGGACTTCTCCCTGCATGAGGGAAAGTAGGAAATGTTATTCTATGTATGCTCAGAGACAAGATAACTTGGACTCAAAACCCACCATAAATTAGTTACTTTTGTCCAGAACAATATGAGGGATATTTTAGCACAGGGAGATACCGCAGACATGAAGACAAACTGATATGGATGTGTAAGAAAGACTGATAAAGAAAGAATCCAGAGTCTTTCTTTAAAGAAAGAATCCTAAGATGTCACCAGTTCAACTAAAAGTTATACCAGAGCTGATTTGTCTCAATGCAAAAGTACTCAGGAGGAACTAAGAAATTAATTCAAACTGGAGTTGAGGCCTAGTCATGAGTTTATTGAACACAGAGACTGTAAAGTGAATGAAGAGGAACCAGTAAGATCCTGACTACATACCCACTGAAATCAATGGCAAGTCTTATAGGGTTGACCTAAAGTGGCCTAAGGTGTTACAAAAAATTCCACACTAACATTACTATACTAGCAATAATAACATGAATGTAAAAAAAAAATATTAGGGAGAAAAGATGAAGGTGAGAAAGTGAATGTGCAGATAGTCTCCAGAGAAGGAAAATCAGCTAGGAACAAATGCCATATTCACATAGTGGAAGGCAGCAGCAAAACCTTCTTTGCTTGGAAGCAAATGCAAGTTTCAGTCCAGACCAGGCTTCTCAAACAGACCCTGCTGTGGTGACAGGTGTATCAACGGGAAATAACAGGTTTTGACCAAAACAAACACCAATATTATATTTTTCTGAGGACTGTATGATCATGTAATGGCCACATAGGAAGACTCTAATCCCCACAAGCAGTCCAAAAATCATAGGTTTATGTAGACCACTACAACCACAGTGCTAAAGATTCCACTGGAACCTGTGGGAAAAGCTTTCACCAGAAGGACTGTGGTCATTAATTAATTACGGGGCAAGCTTAGACCCTGGAAAAAGACAAAGTTACTACTAGACTCAAATCACTGAAGAGCTGAACAAACTGGTCTAACCTTGTAGCTGACCCTGCTTTGAGTAGGAACCGGGATTAGAGACCTCCCGAGGTCCCTTCCAAGCTGAGCATGATCCTATGATACTAAGAGCACCGCTGTATGTAACTCCACTCTCAGCAATATGCTTGAGTATAGTGCTGTTTATTTTTGTTTTCCTACCAATTTACAATATGCTGAAGCAAGTGTGAGATGGTTAACAAATTACACCTTTTATGTAGGCACATCAAATGGAAAACTAAGTATCTGCAGATCTCAAATATAAAATTTTGCATTTAAAAGTAACTGAATATGGTATAAGCAAAAATTTAGAAAATACTTTTCACGGACCTGATGGTATTTTGATGGTATTTGAAACACTTTGCACTTTTCAAAGACAAAGAGTACAAAATGAATAGCAAAATTACAGGACACTGATCTGTATACTTTGGAGTAAGATCAGCATCTAAATTTCAACTCAAAGGGATCTTTAGGAAAGAGCAGAACTGCAAGAGCTGTTCCTAAATTTTGCAATCTGACCTGCAAGATTTCTGGTGTCTTGAAATCTCATTAAACATCTGTCTTGACCTAAAATCTCACAGACCTTCTGAAGACATCTGTTCACAGAAGAACTGCATTTTAAGAGATTGTTGTATGAAGACAGTAGGGAACTTGCTAACCAGAGATGTTTTCATCAGGGAAAAAAAAGAAAGTCTTGATTTCACAAATCAAAGTATTTTCATGGGAACATAGACTGCAGTTCCTAGAGAGCAGCTTTACCAGGTCATGGATGGAATTCCTGATTAAAAGCAGAGAGACCCTCCCATTGCAAACAGTTATTGCCAAATGCTCAGAGCCTTTGCTTACATATAGGGTGACAAGAGGTTCACATCCTGCCTAAGACAGATCAGGACTTTAATCTGTCTCCCACATACATCCCAGACATATGTCCTAATTATTGAACTTTTCTTGCTGTGGGCAAATAAGCCTCCCTACCCCCAGTCTTCTCAGAAGAGAAAAAAAAAAAAAAACAAACCTGCATTAATGATGTTGTCCCAGTTTGGAACCGAAACAATTTTTGAAACTGAAAAACCTTTTGTGGGTGGGGAAATCCATTTCACACCCAACTCTATTTTTAGAGGCTAAGCTGCAATATGTGTCCACAGTCAGTGACAGAAAATCATAACTGCCAAATTTAATCAACACAAGCATGTGAGTCTAATCCAGAGTTTCTTGAACAGTGAAAATCAGATGTTGATAAGAACAGGTCCATCTATCTTTGTAGCCCATCTCCAACAATATCCTGTTGCAAAGGCATGCTTGGAGGAGTGCAAGAAACACACCATGCACACAGTGACCTTTCTTCAGTATACCTCCTCTACTTTCAGTAATCATTTTACAGACTCCTGTGACTGTGTTATAGAGGAAAGTAAATCCCCCAAATTGGCTGTAGCTGGGCAGAGGAAGAACAATTTTTTTCAGGTTTTTGTTTTGGTTTTGTTTTTTTTGACTGATTATATCTAGTGATCTGTCTACATCCTGATGCTTGCAGCTTGACAGCACTTGCAATTTCAACCTAATTTCTGAAAATGCTGTTCTTATTGCTGGTGTAAATTGACACAAGACATGTGCCCATTCACTGTCAGTGAATAAATAATGCATAATCATGGAATAAAAATTTGTACAAGGAGTTTGTTGTCTTCAATACGCGCACATCATCTCCATCTTTGCAGACAATGCCATCACAGAGTGAACTGGATCGCCCGAAAGATCAGCCACCATTCATGCAATGAATAGCATGAAGGGCAATTGAGGTGAGTCAATATTGATTTACTGACATACTACATAAATGTTTATGTTAAGAGTAACACAGACACTCACACTACACACATTTATACAAAGGAACACTTTCAAATGACACTTAAACAAATATCTTTCAAATGGAAGCAACAATTATTTTCCACCAAAGGTGGGATTCAGACTCAATGACCAAAAGATAAAAAGATCCTTAGCACACTGAGGTGCCCCACATATGAATTTGCTCCCCAGAAAAAGCAGTCCATTAGGAAGGTGCTGACAACTTTGGAGTCTGTCCCAGTAAGTTATCCCCCTCCCTAAGTGGGAAAGGGAAAGCCCCCATGCCTTCCACAATCCAGCACTCCATTATCAACAAAAAAAAAAAAAAGAAAGAAGATCACAAATTCAGTCTATGTACTTCTTAGAGCCAAAACCAAACATAAATGCATGAGTTAATATTGTGATCCTAGAATAATTTTAACTCTAAACAATATGAACATAAGCAATTTCTCCCACCCATTCCATCTAGCAGTTTCTTCCCTCAGTTTTTTGATCCATAGCTTTAAACTTTTACTTGAACTATATAAATAGCTGGTCAAAGAATTATCAACCACGTGGATCAACTTTTAAATAGGAACATGACGCTGCCAGCGAGTTATACAACTGCTTGTGAGACAGCAGTGAACTGCTCGATACCGGATTCCTAGGATCTATTCCTGACTCGGAGAAGAGTGTGGTCTACTGGCTAATGATAATACAGTCAGTGCAAGGAATTTGGCACATTTATCCTGCGGGCACTGCTGTAAGCTGAATGAAATGTGGTTCTGCCTAGGCTTCTCCATTTTACTATGTATACAAAATAAGAACTAATGTCAAGCAAAAGACACTTTGTTCTACAGTAGCTGTCATACAATACATAAAGATTCTGAAATTTCTTCATGAAGAAGAATAAAGCAAAGTGTTATTTCCTGGCCACAGGCCCAATGTATCTCCTCTTAGAGCACCTCTCATAACCAGGCAAAGCTTTCCCACAAAAGGTACATCATTGTCAGATTGGTATAGTTAAGAGTAGGTTTTTCTTCCAAATTTCAACTTCTATAACAGTAAAGAAGAAAAGCATTTTATTGTATTCATGAACAGTACAATCATGCAATTTATTATAACTCTTACATTAAGCTGAAAGATAACATATGTGAAACCTGTTACCTGAATTGTGTCGGGCAATATACCCAAGCGTCCAAGATGCAGCTTCTTTGACTCCAGGGTCAAAATCTTCCAAGCAAATCACAAGCATTTCCAGTGCTCCACAATGAACTATTTCCTGAGCTAGCTGCGGAGAATGTTTACCAACTGCTCTGAGCACAAATGCAGCTGCTTTCTTGTAGAAACGCTATACAAATCAGGAAAAAAAGAAAGCTTTTACTAATATTAAGTAGTTCAAAGCATAATTCAGTACAGACATGCACAAATTAGACTTTTTTTAGTAGCAGCAATATCTCATACAGATCCAAATCAGGACCACCAGACATCACACAAACAACGAAACTACAGTCCTTCTTTGAGACAGTTCATGATCTAGAATTTGGAATAAGTGCATAAACAAACAGAAAAAACTAGAGGGCCAAGAGGATATAGGGAAAAGATAACACTTGAGATATGTCTGTTTAAGCGAGCGGTGAATGGTAAGAGCTGATAAAACAATAGCTCTTACCGTATTTATCCAGATTACACAGGTTATGCAAGGCAAGCTCCTAAAATAATTCTACCTATCTGGGACACTCGCAAGGTTTCACAATTTCTAATGTATATACCCTCACAACATCTCTATGAGAAAATATTGTTTACATTTACAGGAAACTAAGACACAGAGAATTAGATCCAACAAAAGGGTTTTGGATCTGAATCCTGAAATGCCTAAATACTGCCTAAACCCACAGCTAAGATCCTGAAAACCCATCCCACCAAACACCCAACACTGGATGACTCTTGGTTTTGACCAGGCAGCCTGCGATTTGAATCTTGCTTGTGTCCAGGAACAGCTCACTTTCAACAGGACTAAGCACCTTGGCACGTCTGTCATAAGTTCAAGCAAAACCCAAGCACTTGTCTCAGTTCTACCCGTCTCCCTCAGTGCTGGACCAAATACATGTTAAGCATATATATAATGTGCTGCACACATCATGGGGTTCCATGTAAACTGCAGTGGTGGTTGTAGCTTCTTCTAAAAGCACAGTTAAAGTGTTCCCCCCAAAGTAATATTTCAGTCTCCTCCTGCAGTTTCATTACTATCATTGGGATATGGAAGCTGAAGATTAAATTTATTCCCCAGCCTTAGAATTTCAAAATCCAGAGCCCAGTTAAAGTACTCTGGCCCGAGACAACCATGTTGTGAGAAAGACGGTTCCCCTCCCTCCTGAAGCCACTCTGCAGCAATAAGTGCAAGAAGCCCTGGGACACAGACAATCTACTGATACATCCACGTGCCCAGAGTATGCTCTCCAGCCTGGCAGCTGACAGATCATCCCTATGGACAAGCTCTAGAGGGCTCTCACTCTGTGTGCCAGCTGGCTTTCATCTCATTCCAAGATGCTTGATTGTCCCCTGCTCTGCACAAGGAGCCTGGCACGTTACAGTGCTAGACTCCTACTGTCAAGGTACCCAGAGCTTAAACAATGCAAAGCCCACATCCCTTTTGGATCAAGTCCAGAGAAACAAAGAACCACATGAGTGCTTTTGTACATCCTGTAAGGTGCCCAAACACCTTCAAAAGACTGATCTAAAGCACTAAGGTATGGCAGCACAGGAATATCTGCCACTGCTCCACAGGAAGGGAAATGGACCCAGGCCCTAAAGGAAAGTGACACAACATACCACATCCACCCACCTAAACTCCTTTTCCCTCAAAGCACAATTGCCTCATCTATACTACTGGAAACTGTCCCTGCCTTGTGCTATCCCCCAAACCGCATCCAGGCATTGCCAAGTAGTTTGATGGTTGGCACTGGCTAAAACCACATCAGAAAGCATGCTAATGCTCAAAAAGTACAGTCAGTCATCTTCCAGCGCTCAAACTCATGCCCTGACCCTCCTTAGTTCATCAGTGCTGATATAATTCCTTAATGCCAAAAATCCAGTCTTCTAAATTAAGGCCTACAAGCAGGTACATTAAACATAATTTACAATCAAATCATTAAACATCATTTAGGGGGAACAGAAGTTACGGGAAATAGTACAGACAAATGGCCAAATCCCTAGCTAATGTAAGTTACCATAAGTTTTGCTGAACTCAGTGGAGCTATAGTTGTTTGCACCAATCTATGTCTGTGCAAATATGCGTATCTTGTTTCTGTTAAGTAATTATGCTCCTGGCAAAGAAAAACACTTCTTTGTTTTTATTATTCAAAACACAATTATTTACAAACAAACCATGCTCACAGGCACAGTCAGAACACACTGTAAAACAATTTTGCTCAGTTTAATTGACAAAACATTGATCTTGGATGTGACCCTGTAACTGTTCTCCATAAATCAGTAGAATCAGTATTTATTGCGTGTTCAAACAATCTACTCCTTAAATAGAGATGCTGATACACGAAGAGTGAGTGGAATAGAAACGTATCTGGGGTTTTTTTCGCCTACGGGAAGTAACAAACTGCATGCATTGCTAAACTCTGCATGAACTGGATAACGAGTTTCCTTCATGTGCCCTCAGTCACCAAGGCATAGTAGGCTTTCCATGACCTCACACTAATCTTGCTGCTGCCCCAAATGATCTGAATTACAGCCATCTCGAAGTAACAGCAGCATGGGCAGTAACAGGGAAGAGAGAAATCAGGGTACTGAAGCTAGTTTAGTGAGGGCTTTGAGTTGTAGCAGGAAGGTAGTTTCCCTTAGAAACAGAAATAACCAAAATGGTTAGAAAGTTGTCTAACTAAAACCTTAACTCTCTTTCCATACTATACCAGCATCTTGACATCAAGCTTTTTCTTTAGCTTTCCTTTTTTTTTTTTTAAGATTAATTATATAGGCAATTGCCTATATGCACAAAAAAATATGTAACAAGTACCTACATTTATGTTTTTTCTGAAAAAAAAATGAAAATTAAAATAGTTTTCCAAATTATATTTCCATTGAAATCCTACTTCTCCTAAATCTAATAAATCAAAACTACTACCTAAGTATGGCTGTGATGGCAATGCACTTAACTCTCACCTGTTTGTTTCTTTTTCTATTTACTAGGAGCCTTATTTGAAAGTATTTCTGTTAATCTAGGTTAGGATCGCTGGAAAAATCAAAGCTGGAACATACACAAAACCTGAAGAAAAATGGCAAGAAGGGAGAAAAAGGGACCACCAGATTTATTTGCATTGCAATTGTGACTACACTTTTTTTGTTGTTTTTGACAAATATGAAGATGAAAACCTTTCAGTGTATTTTCCTGTGTCAGTGGTTTGATATTTCTCATGCTACAGATTTCCAAAAGGCTATGTTAGGAGCTATTAAACACCTCATTACAGAAGTTCAGTTTTTTATATGTATTTTACAAGGGTTTGGCATTATTGACAAATCCTAGCCAATTATCACTACAGCTTTCAACTTGTCTAATTTTTAAAGAGGGACATTTTAGAAAGCACCACTCATTTTAAAAACGTAACAGTGCCATGAATATATTTCCTATAGTGCACTAAAAGGTAACACGGTATTTTAATGTCAAGCTTATTTGAAGTCAAAATTAGATACACAGTACACATTGCTCTCTCAAGGGTTCAAACATACATGCTGTCTCTGACTTCAGTACATTTATTGCTATATTAGAACAACAGCAGATAGCTGATACAGAAAGATTTCCCTTTCCCTCAATAGTTAAAAAAAAAAAAAGATTACTTAAGAAAACAATGATGCCTTACATTCTGCTCAGACAATGAGCACACAAGATGTGGAAGAATGTCTCCCTTCACGACTGCCTCTGCCAGGTCATCATTATAATTGGCAAGTCTCCCAAGAGCCAGAGCAGCAGTCTGTTGAATAGTTGGGTCAACATCCAGCAAAAGAGGTCTCAGCAAAGACATTACACCTGAGTTACACCAGGAAGAGAAAAGCCCATTTGGTAAGTAGAAATTTTTCTAAACATTTGGCTTTATTCATAAAAACCTATTAATTACTCTTCCGGGTAATAAGAACTTGTAGGAAATCCAGGTGTTCCACTGAAATGAAGTCAGCACTTGGATAGCACTGCTGATGCATAGCAATGTTTCTGCCCATTTTTCATAGGTACAAAACATTTCTGAAATATAAAAAAGTCACATGTAGAAATAAGCTATATTCAAATGTCTATAAAATACATATGTTAAAGTATACACAGGAAAATAAGGTATATTAAAACATATATAAAATGCATGTGTATGCACAGGAAACTCCATCTGGAGATCGTGGTGAGCTGACATTGGTATGTCATTCATTCAGCATGCCAGGCAGCAGGAGGAGTAAACATTCCATTCTTGCAATAGGAGGGAGGAGGTCACAGCGCTGTTCTGCAGGCCTCCGTGTTGGGACATGTGCCATTCAGTATTCATCTATGATCTGGAACAGCATGAACAGTGAGGTGAGATTTTGCTGGTGACTCAAAGTTATTCAAGGTAGTACCAGTGAGGGAGGCTAAGGAACTAGGGACTGAACAACTGCATAACAAAATGGCAAGTGAAATGGAACATATATGGGGAAGCCAATCCCAGCCTCACATATGCAGTGATGGAACCCAAACAGATCACCACCATTCAAGAGAAAGATCTCGATGCTAGGACAGACATTTCCATGGAGATACCAGCTCATTACTCAGTAGCAGAGAAGAAATTTTACCCACAGAAGTATACAGAGCACTCAGGATTATCTGGAAAGGAATAGAAGCCAAAGCAGAGACCATCTCTATGCAACTGTATAAATCTATCCTACATTTAATACCCTCCTCTAGAGCAGAACCAGAAAAAGTTCAGTGAAAGGCAACAAGGATGGTCAAAGATGACCACTCTGTATGTGGAAGCTCTTTCTACAGTTAAGCTAAGAGAATTCAATAGGGATATAAATGACATCCACATGGTTACATTAAAAATAGAACCATTAAGGTTGGAAAAAACCTCAAGGATCATCAAGTCCAACCCAACACCTAACTCACTAAACCGTGTCCCTAAGCGCCACATCTACACGTTTCTTGAACACCTCCAGGGATGGTGACTCCACCACTTCCCTGGGCAGCCTGTTCCAATGCTTGATCACTCTTTCAGCGAAGAATTTTTTTCTAATATCTAGCCTAAACCTCCCCTGGTGCAACTTGAGGCCATTTCCTCTTGTCCTATCACTTGTTACTTTAGAGAAGAGGCCAGCACCCACCTCACTACAACCTCCTTTCAGGTAGTTGTAGAGAGTGATAAGGTCTCCTCTCAGCCTCCTCTTCTCTAGACTAAACAACCCCAGCTCCCTCAGCCACTCCTCATCAGACCTGTGCTCCAGACCCTTCACGAGCTTCGTTGCCCTTTTCTGGACCTGATTTGTAAGGTGTGGGAAGGGATAATTATTTGTATTGAGATTCTTCAAAAGTACTGTCCCTGCACCAGCCAGCTGCATGAATTAATACTTCTGAGCTTTATACCTCAGCCAGAAAGAAATGCTCTCTGAAGGTGCAGAAGTGCTACAACAGAACA
>WKFP01014267.1:41054-65444 GCA_011057875.1 Pterocles orientalis
GTGGGAGAGGGGGGGGGGGGGGAAGAGCAGTTCTGTGTACAGTGTCTTGACTCTAGAAAAGCCAAGAGCCTGATGTGTGGGATATTCAAGAGGATGTGGCAGACAGTTCAATTCTGGTGATGGTCTCAAAAATCCCATGAAATTTAAACAGACTAGAATCACTTTACCCAATGAGCTAGATCCAGGCCATGTGGCATGTTTCTGGCCTGGACAACACAAAACATAAAACCACACTTAAGAAAGTTTACATATACTTATGCTTTGAGTTGTCCCAAATATGAGATTCACATAATTTTCAAGATTAGCTGATACAGATTTCAGTTTTATACTATGTTAAAAAGCCTTGAGCGTGAAAATGCTTCCAAGCAGCATGCCTCCCCATGACCAATATCATTCATTTCACCTCACTGTAGTACAAAGCATGTCAAGCTTAGTGATGACATTTAAGAGTCAGCACAAAACATTCTACTGCAAATTATTTTAGCTGATAAAATGGAAGGTGAGGAAAAAGACAAAAAGTTAAATGGAAATTACTGTTTAAAGACACAAGATGCTAAAACAGGGTTGAAAAAACAGCGAATGGATGGAAAAGGTTTAGAAATAATAGAAACTGTGCTGATCCTCAAGGAGAATATATTTTCCCAAAGTCATGTCTGAATGTAAGAAAAGACAGTGAACAAATAAGTGTAACGACAAGTGGAACAAGAAAAAGAAAAAGCAATTCCTGTTGCTGTACAAGCCTTATACTGATGTCAAATTAACTCAGAATTGAGAGAATTGTATAGGCCTAGATTATGCCTGTGCCTTGAACATAAAAATTAAAAGCTTCTACCTCTACTTCCCACATTCTCTAAAACCAGTTTCTGTCTCTGCATTGAGATGCTATCCATCATCTCTGACTACTCTGCAAGACCAACTGCTTGAGGAGTTTTCACTATTGTCATGATTTTTACATCTTCAACAAACTGAGTATTTCTCTCTTAACAGCACTTAGAAAAAATAAACAATTCTGAAGGTGTGAAAACAGCTACATAGAGATTATACGGTCTCCACTAAAACACCTATAGGAAAACCAAGATGCCCACCTTTCCTTTCATGCAGATGTGCCTAACACAGGAGGAGGCTTTCCTGTCCTAGTCCCAACCCAGCTCTTTCTCCCAGAGACAGCTGTATTTGGTGAGCTCCTCTATTTGATCTCTTCCTTTCTTTTGACTGTCCTGCCTACAGTGAAGTCCTCTCTTCTCCAAAGAGGTTTAAGCCAGGATTCCTATCATCATTTTGAATTAAATTCAAATTTAACATCATCCTAGAGCAGGAAATAGGCGAGAACCTTCCAACAACTTCCTTTTACCTCTACCATTCACCCAAGTGACCAGGGCCATACAGAGCAAGGAGGAGCAGTGCCTTGCTGCCAAAAACTTTAGGAAAACTCTTTAGTGGTCTTCTAAATAAGTCTCCTGTGACAGAAGTAGGAAATCCATTAACTCTAATTCAAAGGCAGCAACACAGAAAGTAAACTACAAAATAAGGCATTTAGACCATTGGAGTAGCTTTGTTTTGGAAGAATTCCCACTAGCAACTCAGAAACAGGGTAACAAAGAATTACTGCCAAATATTCTCTCTTACATCACAGAACCTTGAATGACCTTGGGCAAGATTCCCCCTTCTATCCTCAGTTTCCCACCTAGATTTGTTTCAAAGAATGACATTTCAGAAGCTGAATCACCCTTAGCACACACTTCTCAAGTGGAGCTGTCATGCACAGGCCTCTTGCACTTTCTTTTAGCAATCAAGGGCTGGCTGCTGCCTATCTGGAAAAAAAAAACACCCAGGGCAGCAGCAGGTTCCGAGTTTTTTCATTCCAAGTTTCTGTAGCCAGACAGTCACTATTCTGGAGACAGCAGCCTTTGTTTGCTCATTTTGATATTTTGGAGAAAAGTACCCAAAAGTCAGGCAGAATCCCTCTACCCTCCCCACCAATCCCTTGTCAAACTTGAAGAGTCACAAGTCTGAGAAACATCGCTCTTATGTTTCAAATTCTCTCCATTTCTGTACCTGAAGATGACCACTCTTAGCCTATTCACCTTCTTTAAAAGCAAAGTTTCAATTTTAAAATGTAAATATGAACAGAAGTTGTTCTGCACTAGTGTTGTCTTTTAACATACTCTTATCTTGAAGACGCTGTCCTTTAAATATATGCTTTGGATCAAATATAACATCTTACCATTTTTGTGTGCTACCTGTTACACAAAGACCATTCCCCAAGCTAACATTAGCACTCAAACATGCATCATATCACCTTGATGTTTCAGGGCTCCCAACATGAAATTCAGCTGATTTAACAAGGAAATAAAATGGAAATTTATTTCTGCCTCACCCTAGCTCCCTATCTTCAACTACCCTTTCCTAAAAAGCAGAAGAGCAGTGAGGTTTAAGTAGGAGGCTTAAAACAAATTTCCCAGAAGAATAGTGAGAGAACTTTCACACTCACTAGTCTTGACATGACCTCTTCCAGAGACGACACGGTATGCACAATGCACATTTCAAGTACACACTCCTCAAGTGTGACTTACCCCAAGAAAGGGCTCCTCATCACGATGGTTCCATGCACTACACAACTACAATCCTTCAAGTATCAAAGGGAACATAAATACAGTTTGGTAACAGAGACTCTGGGTAATCACGTAATTCGTACAACAATTACCAGATGGTGTGGGACATAAAGCAGATTGAGTGTGACAGCAGGGCTGGAGATTTCTGAAGGGTTTCTGAAATAAGTTTCTCCTCCTTAAAACCTGATCTGGCTGATCATTTTCCAGACCCTGTTGATGTATTAATGTAGCAGAACTAACCCAATTCTTCACAAACACACAAAAACCAAAGTGGTCACAAGGAGCTGCTTCTTTTCCATGGCCACTCGCTAAGATGAGACGGAGGTTCCCAACAAATTCTGGCTTTGAAATTTCTATTTGCAAATCTTCTCCAAACAGTCCAGGAGGCTTAGAAGAGCAGGAATCCTGGAGCAGTTGAGCTTTCAGTTGCTCGATTTTCAGAAAAGGCAATCCTCCAGCTTCAGCTGCTACTTTCTCCTCTGTCATCTTTCTGGTTCTTCCCTTCATCAGGCATCACCACATCATCAAGCTTCAGGGAAAGCCACTCTTCTCACTTCATCTACTACAACTCCCAAGATAACCTTTTGCCTTTCATGCCACATTGCATACTTCTCTCCCACTTAGCTCATTAGAGCTTTTAATTCAATATAAAATTAATAATAATTTTTATAGTGTGTGCATTCTTCAGAAGAGAAGCTGCATAAATTCAAATGTTGAAACAGGCTACAGGGGGGCACTGGAGTCTGTCCATGCATATCCACCTGCAAGACACAGATTGTGCAGGAACACTTTAAGGGAGCAGCTCTTTTTATGCACAACTGACTCGACAGCCATCCTCCCTACACACTCTGTGCTCCCAGCAAGCTTTCTACAAAGCACTGTGCTATCAGAGCACATTATTTAATATTATTTAAAATGTGGAACTACATGCAGAAATCTCTTCCCAGAATTTTATCCTCCTTACACAGGGCCAAGTGTCCAGCTGTTGCATTTAAAATAGGTACACTTCAAATATGTACACCAGAAAAAGAAGCTGAGAAAAGCATGGGCAAAAAGACTCAATGTAATTGCATGAGGGAAATAAATTTAAACAGCCTTTTCTCAAAAATAAAGACCCCTAAAAAAGACTCCAAAGATTTGGAAACACAGCTTTTAAAACCTGTCACCAGTGGTACAGCTCTGGAGACAAGAGAGAACTAACACTCATGACATCATCTTTCACCTGCATAAAAAAGACCACAAAGTAGGGGAAAATCTGCCATCCTACAAGGGTTTGCAATGGAGCCCTAGTCCTGATGCAGACCAGCCCCGTCCCAAGCTATTGCCACTTGTCAACACAGATTGTGAGGAACAGATACAAGAAACGCCCAGAGGCAAAAGAAGAGGACTGGGTCCTGGGGTACAGCTTGCACACTGGAGTATAAGGCCTCGGAAGTACCTTGATACCAGGCAGAACGGAAAGGAGACCTGAGCTCAGGGTTGTGGGCTGAGGGAGTAGGAGGATGGTTGGAAGAGATGCACCGAGAAAGGGTCTTTTTTTACACTGACATTTTAGAACTTGGCTCCTGGAACCACGCAGCCTGGACAGCAAGTAGGTAAGGCAGAGGGACAGAAGCTGAAGTTATCTGCCTGAGATGATAAAAATACCCCAGCAGCAATGAGAAGGGAATTCAGGTATGCAGGGTCCCAGCACAAAGAGTCCCATGGCAACACACAGGCTTGCTAGACCACACAGCTTCAAATTTCTTTTTCCATGTTCCAAATTGAGCTTTCCCTATGACTTCCACAGCCACTATGCTTAAGAATGTGATCAGCTCCGAGAAAGGGGTTAAAGAGCTGATTTTGTAATATCTTTAAAGTCAAAGGCTAAATTGCAAGACTAAACTGTTTCTTAACCCAAATAATATCTTTAAATAACTTACAAATTAAAAGCAACGATCCCATCACCACAAGTTCTAATGCAAAATAAATAAATAAAAATTCAATTCATACTATGAGAGAATACAAAAAATGAATACCCAGAAATTCAAGTTTTATTTGGATGTATTTATTAATGCTGAATTGTAAACGCCTCTAAATAAAGAAATAAAACCAAAATGCTATTTGAAAGGGGCTATTTATTTACAGAGTGCTGCACTTCACAAGGCAGATGAAGAAATAAGAATTAGGGCCTCAGTGACTACCACTCTTAGAAGCATACTGGAACCAGTTCAGATTTTCTTCTAAATTTTCTAAGACAGAAAAGAAAGAGAGCTCAAGTTCATCTGCTGTTATAATTGAAAATAGCCTGTTTCTAGGATTTACAATTTTGGAAGGACAAGGGGGTATGTAGCTCAGCAATGCATTCCAGTACCAAACTTCATTAACTATAGCTGCCAAATTAGTAGATTTATTTTTAAAGAATATGTTTAAAACCATTACTATCAAAGCAGCTTCTCCCATCAGTCAGCAGCACTCCAGAAACAAGATTGGACAAATTAATTGTCTGTTATTGTTCCAAATATATATTTACTAAACAGAAAAAGTTTAGGAGTTTTGGAGGAATTTTTTTCCCCAAGTATCCATTAATTAAACACTCAAACAACAAATCCTGCAATTATTATTCATGGTGGTATTTAATCATAAGGAACAACCTTATCAAAGCCAACCAGAGAGCTGGAAAACACACAGGAATGAGTTCTGACAAAGGAATTTCTCTGATCATTCCTTACACTTCCCTGCCACCAGAAAGCTGCTGGGCTCCCAGGCACTAAACCCCCAGGACATTCCTGACCACGACAGAGTCAGTGCCCTGTAAATGTGGCAAAGTCCAGGGCCAGATTCCAGTTCCCTAGTTAAAACCACTTTTGGGATTTCTGCTCAGTAGGAAAGGCAGCTCGAGAGCCTGACAAGACACAGAAGCCTCAGAAGAGAGATGCCCTGGGAAAAGGTGGGTTTCCTGTTGGACCCTTCTGACCTTCTTTTCAGCTTGCCCACTTCCCGTCAGGTCACACATAGGAGTCTCCACAATAATCGCTCCTTAAGGTTTCTCAGCAGCTAAGCCAGGGTAAGAAAGTCCCATGTCTGATCCTGGCCACTTGTTTCCCTCCGTGCTGCAGTCTGCCATCTCCTAATTTGCAACAATACCACTGCTTGTACCTGTTTAATACCACAGAAGCAGGACTTATAGTGTAGTCAAGACTTCTTTTCTAAACACACTTCCATCTTTCATGATGTTAGCATGGTGTCCAGAGACACTTTCACAAGGAACAAGGTCTCAAACTAATATTTACCTAAAAAGACTTCTAAAAATGGGCCAAAACGCTTTATTCCTTGAGCACTGATCTTTCACTGCTGCCAGTTTGAATTTCAGATATTTCAGGAATATACACCGAGGCAAATAATACAAGAGTACACAACAGTACATTTTAAGGGCTCAGTTTTGTTCAAATTCAAGTCGCTTGCCTTCTGCTTCAGCCAGAAAAAGACTAAACCCTCACAACCTTTGAGATCTAACTGAAGAATCCTGCAAGGTGCCCCAGCCTCCTAAAGCTAACGGCAAATGACAGCAGGCAAAGACTTTCCACGTCTTCTTAAAATGTGATCTCCCTAAGGGACAGCTAACTTTCTTTACCAGACTAAGAAACAAGCCCCCAATCCTTTCATATATGGATTTACACAGAGATACATGTATAGACAGAAATTTTTCTCTCAAGTCACTGCTCCAGAGCTCACTAGATCAAGACTGTAAGAGTTATCTGCTAGACAGAGATTTCTCAAAGTATTTGCATAAGTGCTTTAAAAAAGGACCAAAACACATTTTATTTGGGAAGAGGTTTTAAAAATCACTTAATCACATTTCATGTAGAAGGAGATTTAAAAACCTGTATCTAGCATGTCCAGAAAAGGTCAAAACTAACCGCTATCATTTTCATTATACAGCTATGAATTAGTTTTAAAGGCACAGGTTGGGAAAGAGGATAAGACATTTGCGGCCTCAGCCAGTCAAATAACCTGTAATAGGAAACACTATATTTGCAGACATTTCACTCTTTTCTAGCATCTGAAAAACTAAAGCCCATGGAAAAGCATCTCAGTACCAGAAAAAGCCACAAGGGATGATAGCCTACACAAATGCCCATTTCCACATTACTACCCCAGAGCCTGAATCTTGTAAAATTAACCTTCAGCCCAATGCCAGCTGTGCACCGAAGTTTCAGGCCTCTGAACTGATTATTTCTTCTGCACAAGCAACAAATAGGTTCTGAGATAAAGCTACCAACCAGATCACATCAAATAATCATTTCAAGAAGAAATACAATGTAATTAAAATTAGCTTGGAACTTTGTTTTCTTTCTTAAAACAGAAGCTTTCTGCATTTTTAAAAACACTGAAATGTAAGAAGCCTGCCTAAGTGGAATCTCTCTCTGTGAGCAGCTAAAACCAGAACTGTAAATGAACAGAGGGACCTCTTCTTACAAATCAGACATAAATTATTCCTATGCCCAAGATGTCCCTTTGGTAAACAGTATTAACTAACGCAGGGGCATTACCTCACTGAAAGACAGAAGAAAAAAAAAAAAATCAAGAGGCACAGCAAGGCACTATAAAAAGTCTGGTGTCGACGTGTAACTCCCATAATCAAAGCATATGTTTCTTTAACAAGAATTTAAGTGATAGATTTTCAACAAAATCATTTTAGTAGACAGCCATAAATACAACAACCGGAAGTGGAAAACATTTATGTGATTGATTTTCTTTTTTTCTTTGTTTGTTCACATTGTATCTCAGAAAAGACTGACAGATTTACTAGATTTGTGAAACAAATATTAAAAACAAAATCAAGACAAACCAAAACATAATCCACTGATGAATAACACATGATAAAACAATTATGGATTTACAGCACTTGTTCAATCTGCCTTTCAGGTAATCAGTTACTAAGCACTTCTTCTTTTTTTCTTCTTTAAGCTCAGGAACTCCGGACAAGCGGAGTGGGTCTGCCAGATGCCAGCAGCACAACAGCTGGTAGAAGTGTTCCCACAGCTCCTGTTTCTAAAAATGCTCAATTTGGTTCATGACATCCCACGACGGCAATATAACAAGACTGAATCCCTCCTAAGCTGAGCAAATCTGCTGGTGAAAAGCACTGAAGAATTTAGGAGCAATTTCGAAATCAAGTATAAAAATAGTTACTTCTAACAGATTTTCCTTGGCAGGTCAGTGGCGGCTTCACTGGGAATTCCATTTTTTACGCTTCACATAAAGCTATAGCGGAAGCACGAGGAAGTAAATGAAGAAGTGGGCTATTTTCCCTGAAACAGAAATAAGTTATGGTCTCACAGCCAGAGACATCTCCCTCAAAACAAACACCGATACAGCCCCACAGACAAGCCAGGCAACCCGCGCATCCACCCGAGGAGCGTTATGACCTGTCCCACCGCGCCGCAGGGGGCTCGGCCAGCCCGTCCTGGCTCCGCGGGGCCGAGGGACCGGGCCAGACCACACAGGAACAGAAATCCTGGGAAACCAAGCGGCCAGCCTGCGGGCGAGAGAAGCACCAAAGCGCCCGGGCAGCCCCGCGGGCCCGGCCCGGCGCCGCGCTCCCCCATCCCCCGCCGCTGGGCGCCACCCACAACGGCGACGGGGCGCAGGGGTCCCGCAGCCGTTACGGAGTGGCCCCGACGGCTCTGGCGTGGCGGAGGGCGGCGGGCGCGTACCTGCGTCTCGGAGGATCTCGATGTTCTGCGGCCGGGAGGCGAGCTCGGCCACCGCCTGCGCGAACTGCGTCCGGGCGCGCTGGTACTGCTCGAAAACTGCGGGCGGCAGCGCCGGGGCACCGCGTTAGCGGCTGGGGCACCGGGTTAGCGACCGCCCCGCAGCCTCCCCCAGTCCCGGACCTACCTTGCAAGACCTGCCGCTGGCTCATGGCGGGGCGCAGCAAGCTGCGCGCCCGCGCAGGCCCGCACTGTGTACCTGTCGCCCTGGCAACCGGGCGGAAGCAGCGCCGCGGGGGGCGGGGCCGCGCCTACGCCGCCCGTGACGTCAGCGCGCCCGCCCGCCGCGCGCTGTCCCGCGGAGCCCGCCGAGCCGCTCCGCGGTCCCAGGGCTCGGTGTGTGCCCGCAGGGAGCGGTGCGCGGCCGGGGGAGAGGCTCAGCTGCGGCGGGCCGTACCCGCACGGCGAGGTGCTGCACACCGGTGCTGTATGTACCGGTGCAGGTGCCCGTGCGGGTGTGGGTGCCTGCAGGGGTGCGCGGGGCCGCAGGGTCCGCGGAGAGAGGAGTTTGCGCCCCCGAACCGCACCCGTGCCCCAGGCACAGCGGCGTGCGCGGGGGTGTGCACGGACACGGAGTTACATAAGGACGGACACCGGCAGCCATGTGCACTCACCCCCGTACAGGGAGCTGCTCTTCCCGGAGCGCCGGGGCAGGACGGGGACGGGTTCCGCGCAGGGACTTGCCGGGCCCACAGCGGGGGCTCGGCCCCTGCGTCCCGCCGCGACCGGCGCAGGCGAGGTGGGGCGCCGAGGCTGGCGGTGGGATGGCGGGCAGCCGGGCCGGGGCATGCCCACCCACCCCCGCCAGCATTTGGGAGCCGCGCCTCGGCGGGGGTGGAGGCGCCGGGGTTCCCCCCCTGCCCCGGCCGCCCCGCGCAGGCAGCTGCTGTCCTCGGCCCCGGCGCTGCGCTGGGGCGGTGCTGCCTCGTCCCGCTCCTCTGCTGCGCAACGTGCCGAGGGCCCGGCGACAGGGAGGGGGAGCGCCGCCGCCCCGGCGGAATCCCACGCATCGCCCGGCAGCTCCTGGGGGATCCCCCCGCCCCGCTCCCCCTCTGCTCCCTGGGTGGGGGACAAATTAAAAGGAAAAAAAAAAAAGGGAAAATAAGGGCAACCGCCGCGCTCCCGCCACCACACCCCGCCTCGCCTTTATTCTTCGGGGAGGAGGGTCCTTTGATTTAATTTTTTTTTTTTTTTACTTTTTTTTTGTTACCACCACCGCGATTCCTCCTTGGGGATCTCCGCTGTTGCCTTACACCGCCGTACCGGCCCACGCTGGGGCTTTTCGCGCCGCACGGAATAAACTCGCCCCGCGCAGTGCCGCGGAGCCCCCACCCGCCCACACCCGCGGAGCTCTGCTGCTCCTCGGCTTCTCGGGGACTGCAGCCACCTCCTATGCAGGGACCCACGCGGGGCAGGAGCTGCGGGAGAAGCGTTGTCCCCTGGGAAGGGAGGCTTCGCTCGCACCACACACCCGCGCAGCGTTAATGCCGAGCCCCAGCGCCCGCCCGCGCAGAGCCGCAGCTGCCCGCACCTCAGGGGCAGGCGGCGGGTGGACAGCAGCGCAGGAGGGGGCACAGGGGGGAACGGTCCGGCAGCAGCCCTCTGACTTTGCCAAGCACAGGTATTAGTTATTCCTCTGCCCCAAAACAGCGTGGTTTAACTTTTTTTTTTTTTCTCAGCAGCGTTATCATTCTGGTAGATTACGTGGTGACTGCCTTCCACTTTTCGCATCTTGGTGTCTCCGGCTGTAAGAAGTATTTATGAATAATTATTTTCATGAGCGGCCGGACAAGGCATAGTTGCGTCTATGAGTAAACATAGCCTTGAAGGTCTTCATAGCAACTAAAGCAAACGGTGGGACTGCAAAATAAAATCAGGGTTATCAGGATTTGAATGGAAATAGACTCTACATCTCCTCCGGTATCTTTTGAGGGGGATTCCCAAGATGCTGGATATTTGTCAACGAAGTTACTAGTTAGCTCTGCTATCGATCAGGCTGCTCCAAGTGTGATCCACAGCAGAAAGCCAGAGTCAAATCATTCAATACATAATGCCTCTTTCTGCAGCCACCCTCTAACGCACAGTGCCTTCAGGATTTCATAGGCTGGTGTTTTGTTCTACAGAGCTCTAAATGTACAAAATCAGATGACTGACACTATGCAAACACATTACTTGACAGGTAATATAAAGTTTTGCCTCATACCTTAAAATTGAAATGCTGAAGTTACTTCAGCCTCATCTTAAAAGTTTGAAAAAGTGTAGGAAAGACGTCTGATCTTAAATCATCTCTGGGTTTTCTCAACTGAAAAGAGGTGGGAAAACATAAACAATATCATGGTCTAAAATGAGCCACGTGTTTTCAGGAGTATTTAATGCGAAAAAAATCTTTCTTTAAGCAAACAAACAAAACAGGCGATTTTGTTCTTTGCAAGTAAATGAGACAAATTAAATCAGATTGGTGAGAAGGTCGTTTGCCACAGAAAATATTTTGGGAAATTATCACCATGTGTACTTGAGAAGGGAACAGCTGTTAAGCACATTTTTTTTACTTATTTCTGTTCTTAAGTTAAATTAAAAAAATAAACAAATGGTGATTAATTACTTCCAGAGGGTTTAAAAAAAAAAAAAAAAGCAGATGTGTCGATTACAGATAAATTGATTTATCTGTCTAATTAAGTCTATGTTCGGATAAGTGGAACATCAAAACGCACCCTGAGTGCCTCCAAAACTTGCTGTTACATTTCGTTGCTTGATACTGAAAGTCTGTTCACATGGTTAATAATAATAATAATGAGGAATAAACACCATGCAAATGCGGACTACGGAAATGTCACCGGTTCTCGCAAAAGTACTGAAGACGGAAAATCATTTATGGAAATGACGTAGTTGTGAGACTTCATTGCCCCTGCTGCTGGGGTAGTCATTAGTAGGAGACCTGTATCCTTAGGCGGGGGGTGTTAGTAACGACTGCGTTACTGCACACGTCACCATATAAAATAAACCGGAGACCAGGGGAGTACTCAAGAATCATCCAGATTAATAACGTGCATTCGGTTTCCCCTTTAATCTCAGCCTTTCATTCACTCTAAAATACGCCCGTAACGGGGCGGGAAAGCATCATTTTCCCCAAGCCGATGAAGGGCAAGTTGCTCCTGGAGTTTATTTGGAGGGTGAGGAGTTCCGGAGGAGGGGTTCTCCCGGCTTGATCCCGTCCCCGCGGGTGACAGGCAACAGGTGGCTCTGTCCTCCGCCGGTGCCCCCCGGCTGGAGGATCGCCGGGTGGCGAGTCCAGGGCCGGGCTCGCTGCCCCCCGACGGCTCCTGCCCCACGGAGCCGCGGCCGGACAAGCCCTCGGCACTCCTCTGCGGCTTGAAACTGAGCGACGCTCATTAAAAGCTGGGGTCTTCCAGTACCTGGGTGTGGCGGCTTCCCCACCGGCTGCGGGCTCCCCCCGGCCACCACCCGGGACACCCCCCGGCGCCCCCCGGGACACCCCCCCGGCGCTGCGGGCCATCCGGGCTGGAGCCGGAGCCACCGCCCCCCGCGCCCCTCGGCACCGCGCTGGGTAGCCCGATATGCCTCTGAAGGGTTTCCTACACTTGCCACACGGCTGGCAAATTGTTCAAGGCTTTGAGCAGATATTTAGAGGGTTACAGAAATTAGTTTTTTAATCCCAGGTTTGCAGGACTGAGCGCATTTGGTGGAAAGAGCACCTCGCTAACTCCCCCGCTTGCTCCCGCGGACCGGAGCTGAAAGCGCTGGGCTTCTGAAAGCAGGGGGGTTAAGCGTGGAAATGTTAGTGGGAGTTACTGGGATGCAGGGAACCGAAGTGCTTTCTCGAATAGGGTATGCTGGGTGAAGGGTCTCCGTCTCCATGTATAGCCTCTGCTAAAATATATATTTGAATCCTCGGATAAATTTAATTTTCAAATTTAAGTTTGCCTTTGCCATGACGTGATTTTAGCAAAAACTCTGTCAGAGGGACCGTAGCAGTGGAGTCCCCTCTCTTTTTCCCTGAGCTGTGGCTCGGGGCTCCAGCAACTCACAATACTCTGGGGTCCCCTCTACGAATTTTTGGTAGTGAGTTTAATTTGTAAGACTTTCCTATAGAGTAATCAGCTCTGTGAGGCGAAGACAGAAACGTCGAGGCACTTCAAACGCACTACAAAGAAGACGTCTCCCTTTTCTTCACCTAAGAGGACGACGCTGGCATTTGAGAAGACACTTGTAACCATAAACACGTAAACTGGGGATAAGGTTTGGCTACTGGAGACTGGTGCGTGGCCGTTGCACTGGACAAAGACAGAAAAAAAATTTGTAAATGATAGATAAACTGGAAAAGGGCAAAACATTTCAGATTGACTTGCAGGATGGAAGCAGGAAATATTAGCTGCTAGGGCTGAGCCCTTTTTACCACGTGCATATGGTTACACCTCTGGTTTCCTGCGGAACCGTCAGCGCTTGTGCAGTGCCATAAAAAAAAAATATTAAAAAATAAAAAAAGACAAGTATTTTTGGGACGTTCCAAAATTGAAAGCCAGAGCTTAATTTATTCCGGAGACTTGAAAGGAACGAGGTCTTCCTTTGTGTCTGTTGCTCCGGGGGAGGGTGTGTGTCGGCTTGGCGCTGAACGTTGCCGGTATCTACATATGTAAACCCGGCAGCGCCTCGCCCCCCGCGCCGGTAGGATTGCGGGCGCTGGCAACACAACAATGCTGCCGCCGCACAATGCGAAACCCGCGGAGCCTGCGCGGCTGCGGCCGCGAGGGGCTGGCCAGCGTTGAGCTCTTGATCTGGAAGGACCAAATTTGCGCCACGCCCGGCGGAGCCCGCGGCCGCCCCGTCCCCATCATTGTCCCTAGCTGCTGTGCTTAGAGGGGTGGGGACACGCAGCAGTCAGACGACGACATCCCGGTCTGCAGGAGAAGGTGTAACGAGAGGCACCAGCAGCAGAAAAGGCTGCAAATCGCTGTCGTGTGGTTGCTATTAGCAACAAATCAGCTGAAAAGCCTGCAAACCCCGAGCACCTAGGGCGGAGGTGGCAAGGAAAGCGCCAGGGCTGGGGAGGACGGGGCTGGCGGGAGCTTTCCCGAGGGGACCTCCCGTGCGGCCCCGGGGCCACCCCGAAGGGCGGCCGAGGAAGGGCAGGGCCCGGGGGGACACCGCTGCCGCCGCCGCGCACCGTTCTCCGGGAGAGGGGAAACGCAACCCGCTTAAAACAGACAAAATGGCAGCTCGTGGCTGGTAGGCATCCCTCTCGGCGCTGAGGGCCCGCCTCGCCGCTGCCGGTCCCCCCCGCTGCCAGACCATCGGTGCCCGGGGGCAGCGCCGGGCCCGGGCAGCGGCAGGGCTGTGACCGCCGTGGCTCCGGCCGCCGCCGTTCGCCTTCAGCAGCCAGCCCGGGGAATCAGCCTCCCGGGGCTCGGGATGGGACACGGGCCCACCAACCGCACCGGAGCACCGGGGGGTGTCCGGGCGGAGCCGCGACACCGCGCAGCCCAGCTGCCGGGAAGCCGCGGAGGGTGCGCGCAGTCTCCGCACCCGGCTCAGCGGCAGCAGCATCCCTCGCACAGCACCCCTGCACCATGGCCATGCCAACACTGACCATTCCAGCACAGTTCTCCCCATGCTTTTTGGGTTTTGGGGGTTTGGTTTTGGTTGGTTTTGGGGTTTTGTTGTTGTTGTTGTTGTTTGGTTTTTTTTGGGGGGTGTCGTGTTAAAAATTAAAAAGTTTTTGGGGTTGTGTATGCGGGGCTGTTTTGGGGTAGGGTGGGGGTTTTTTTTGTTGTTCTTTCTTTGCCTTTATTTAAGGATCAGCCCATTTCGGAGGCCTCCGCCAGCCGCAGGATCTCTGGCACGATGCTGTCCCACCGCTCAGAAAGTGCCTCGTTGGAGAGGCACTTCTCGAGCAACCCCAGCCCGTGCGGAAGGAGGAGTGAGGAATGCAGGCAGGGGTGCCCGGGAGCCCAGCGCCCAGCGGAGGCCCCGGGATGCGGGGAGGCGCCACCCGGTCTCGGCCTCCTCCACCGCGGATGCGGCGCGGGAGGGACAGCGGCGGCGCGGAGCCCGGCGGCGGGTGCGGGGTGGGGAGGGTTGCCGGCTGCCTCTGCTATTGGAAAAGTGCCTTCCTGCCACCGGGGAGATGTCACCCCACCGCTCCCTGGGCTGAGAGCACCTGCGCGGGGAGCGGTGAAAGCATCTGCCTTTCCCCGGCGATGGGGACATTCGGCCCTTTGTCTCTCTAGAAGAGGTGCGACATTCAGCTGCGTGCCATCAAAATACCAGCGCCAAATGGCTGCAGCGGCCCTCTGCCCCCTCTGGGGGAGGCCGGGGCGCCCGGGGCCCCGCCGTGCCCTGGGAAAGGCTGGGGCCG
The DNA here is from genome assembly GCA_011057875.1 of Pterocles orientalis. Taxonomy (NCBI): domain Eukaryota; kingdom Metazoa; phylum Chordata; class Aves; order Pterocliformes; family Pteroclidae; genus Pterocles; species Pterocles orientalis. The sequence goes on from WKFP01014267.1 coordinate 55,796, forward strand.
GCTGGTCTGGGAGGGAGGCCGGGTCCCTTCGGCAGGAATACGGGACCGCGGCACCCCGCAGCCGGCCGGGAGATGCCGGAAAGCCCCATCTCGGTGCCCTGTTCCCGGCACGCACACCCCCAAAAGTCTGGGCTCGCTGGAGCACCCTAAGGGCAGGTCGGGGGCAGAAGGGCAGGCGGGGGCGCAGGGCGGTGCGGGAGCTGCGGCTGCATCGCTTCGCCCCAGCGGAGGGGGCTGCAGCCGCGTGCGCTGTCTGCCGGGCGTGCCCGCTCCCCTCCCTCGCTCCCTCCTGCCCGACCCGGCCCGGTGGCGAGGCGGAGGGACGGTGCACCGCACCCCGCGGCAGTCTCCCGCGCCGGCGGAGGCTGAGGGACGGTGCTCCGCGGGGGCTGCGCGGCGCTGCACGGGGCTGTGAGGTGCAGCGCGGAGCGCCCGAGGGGGTCCCTGCGCGCCGCCCCCCGCGCCTCGCGCCCGATTCGAATCTGGCGGCGCGCGGGGGAAGTTCCGCGGGCGCGAGGCGGGAGAGCTGCGCAGGCGCAAGATGGCCTCTGCCGGGCGGCGGCGGGGGCGCGGAGCCGGTCCGGGCCGCCCGGTGGCGGGGCGACCGGCGGGGGCAGCCGGCAGGGGGCCAGGCCTTGGCCGTGGCACCGGCGGGGCCGAGCGCCGCGTTTCCGCGCCAGCCCGGGGAACCGCGGCCCCGGCGGCGGAGGCAGCGCGGAGCGAAGCGCGGAGGTACCGCTGCTCCCCCCCCCCGGCCTTCCGTGGCCCGGGGAAAGCGGCCGCCGCACGCCCCGGCGGCGGGGTGGCCCGGGGCTCTTCGCAGCCCCGCGGTGATGCCCGCCTCCGGCACCGCCGCTCGCGGCCTTTCCGCCGCCGCTGCTGTCCGGTCCGGCGCGCCCGCGGCTCCCCGGCAGTACCGGGGATGGGAGTCCCTCTGCCTGCCCGCCCGCGGCGGGGAAAACCTCCCTTTGCCATGGGAATTCAATGTCCCTCGTGCTTGAGCCGTTACCGACTTTTTTTTTTTTTTTTTCCCAGCCGACATCGTCGCTGTTAAATAAATACAAATATCCCAAAGACGGCGACACCAAAAGTTGCCCCGGTCCCCACCGGGCTCTGGCAGCTTTTCTGTTGTCCCGGTGGGACTGTTCTGTTAGTCGCGGGGAAAGGGGGTGAATGAGCGGAGCTGTAAAGAAATCCTTGCTGCCAGAATCCTCTTGCGATTCTTGAATTAATAAAGCACAAAGCAACCGTGGCTTGGAGCTCTCGGAGCCGGACAACGACTTTGAACTCGGGAAAGTGGAGATCCGCAGCCCTCCGGACGGGAGAGCAGGTTCTTCTCAAGGTGTCCTTTTGGTAGGAGACAGGCAGAAAACATGAAAAAGAAACTGTTTATAGTAAAATAAAGGAAATCCGTTTCAAGTACCCAGAGTAGAAGCAAGAACGTTAAAAATTAACAGCGGAAACAGGAAACACTTATCTCAGTAAACATTGTCTCAGAATTTCACCATATTAAAATTGGGAGGGAGTAAGGTGCTCGCCGTGCCCGACCACCCTCCTCCCGCTGCGGTACCTGGAGGCGGGGGCCGCGGCCGCCGCCCGCCCAGCGCCGGGGCTGGAAACCAGAGCCAGGCACGGCGAGACAACCCGATCCTCGCGGACCGGTTTGGTGGCAAAGATCGGAACTGCAGGAGCTCCTGCCTGGTGAGAGATGAACAGTCCAGAAGTGATGTTTGGAAGGCAGGAGCACAGCTCTCTGCCACCGGGGCGAAGGGACGGGCGGTCCGGGTCCGCGGTGAGGAAGAAAAGCAGCGCGGGGGTGGCCGGGAGGGAAGGGAAGAGGCTTCGCCCCGGTACCGGCCCCGACAGGACCTTCTTTGACCGCGCTTTGAAAATCCCCAGCGAAACAAGTGGATCCTTGGGCAGCTGCACGGCGGCGGTGACCAGCGGCGTGTCCCCGGCAGCCGCGGGGGAACAAGGACCGAGAGCATCTCTTCGGCCGGAGGGACGCCCGTCGCTCCAGCTGCCTCCGCCCTCGGGTTTCAGTGCCCCCTTCCTTATCGGAAAATCGGAGAACGTCGCCTTCGAGTGGAGTCCCCCGGAGCTCCCTCCGGTGCCGCCCGGGCCCCGCCGCCGCGGCGGTAGCCGCCCGCGCTCTCCCGCCCTGCCCACGGGACGCGGCCGGTTTTGGGGAGTTTCTCGGCGGTGCCAGCCCGCCGGCACCAGCCTGCTGAAAGGCGGCGGCTTAGGTTGTTTTCAGCAACGCTCGGTGCTGGAGCACACGCAGCTCAGTTTAGCAAGCTCGGCATGCTCCTTCTCTTTCTCTTTCTGCATATTTCTGCGTTCCTTCCCCCTGTTTCTGCCTGTCCTCTCCAGAAGCCCGTGGAGCTCTTTACGCTCCCTCTCCCTCGCTTTCCCGGGGGCTGGGTGGTTACCGCCCGTCCCCCGTTCCGGCCGGGCACAAAAGCGCTGCCTGGAGCTGCAGGCAGCTGAACCGGGGCGGAAAATTTGGTCGAATGAGCGAAAACCATAATTTTCTAGCGAGCACAGACCGCCCCTGCCTCTTCCTTTGATGAGATTGCTTGTTGAACAAGTTTAGAAAAACGCATCAGACTTCGGCTTTATCCCTCGATTTATATGAACGCAACGTCGGATAATGAAAATATTCTTCTGACATACACCGAGCTGATCTTTCTTTCCAAATAGGGAGGCTTTAGATAGATTTGTAAGGAAACCCGTTCGCTATGTAGCTGCAAAGAAAAATATTGTGAAACCGGGGAGGTTGACACAGCAGCCTCGCAAGTAGAACATCAAAATGCTATCTTTGATCGTCCTCCTAATTGTCCTTAGCAATATCTCCCCGTCGCCGTGCCATCTGCCTAGGGTCAGCAGCAAAATAAAAGTTTCACATGGCAGCACAAGCATCCGCGGCGGCTTCTGCAGCTGGGCAAGAGGGCTACCGAAAACGTTTGTTCTTTTTCAGACGGGAGATGTCAAATTGTGAGATGTCAAAAGTGCTGTAAGAGCTTAATAAACCTCGAAGGGAGTTATCCAACTTCTGTTTCATTGCTCTGTGCTTCACGGACACTCTACAAAGACCAAGAGTAGTTCAGTTTTGATGCTAAAAGTTGTCATTATCAGCCACTTCCAGTATAAATCAGAGCAATTTGATCAGTGTGCTAAAGTACAACCCTCTGCTGCAGGTCCAGTTCTGGTCTTTAGGTGAATTTATTCAACCCGTACAGTGTGATTAACTCATAGAGCTGAGGGAATCATGCCAAGATAGACACTCGGTCGCATGGAGAGATACCTTTACATTAAAACGTATTTAGTTACACTGAGGCTTTAGAAAGTAATCCAGAGCAACACAGGAGAGACCTTGCACTCGCCATCACAATAATCATGTTATTTTCTTCCCAGCCAGTGCAGTTGAACGTGGCTAAGTTTGGACAGATAAGAGGTAAAACTTGTGGCTGACTGGGATGTGAGAATATACCATTTGCTTATTTTCAAGAATAATCCGGGGTCAAATAAAGAACAGCAAATGTTTTCAAGGCAGGGAACCAAAACAAATCATGGCGATTTCTAGGCATTTTTTGTTGTTGTTGTTATTTTAGTACTACACTGTTCTGTTCACTAAAATCTTTTGTACACCCAGAAAGGCTTCTAATGAGAACGAGATGTCTGTCCTTCAACACCACATCATCAACAGAGGTCATTTGCTATTTTTCAATGAATTATCCCTTTTATTTGTTTATTTCTTTGATCAGCTATAAATGAAAGTTATTCGTGTATATAAAACTGAAATTTTTACTGTTGAAATTGAACTGTACATGTTTACTACAGGAAAAAAATATCAACTCTTGTTTAACAAGACATTATACATCAATAAGCAATAACCTTGTGGAGGATTTGCAATTACCTGGTCTATAAAAACAAGCAGGACAAATAACAGCAATTTATATGCAAAAGTAATGATTTAATGACTATAAGCAAGACAAAGCAATAGAATTGTGCTTCTTTTGCAGACTGGAGACAATGAAATGTTTAACTACAATTTCCCCGTACAAACATGAAACAATATCCATATAGAATAAACACCCTCACAAATGTATAACTGATGGGTGATGAACACACACGAAGTTCGACCAAAGCAAAGCACAAACTGAAAAGTGTTCTGGGCTGTTCATATTTTATGGTGAAAAAGTTCCTTCTACTGAAAAAATAATACCCTTAGAAGCCTCTAATAAAATGCACCTATTTGCAGGCCATTAAAGAGGAGGCATTCTCCACAATTTATTGGAAATATTAAAGTACCTGTTAAATTTTAATGAAGTTAGTACTGTACCTTATACATATATATTAAAACAAATTTAGATAAAATGCCTTCATCCAGCGACTTGCTGGTTCCTTAAAATTTATACCAAATAGTTTATGGCTTCTATAATGATTCCATGTGCTTTTAAAAACACAGTCCCACCACACCAAGTAATAAAAAGGTAATCAAACAGGTCAAAGACTTCCATGTCCCTTAACCTTTTTTTTTTTTTTCTTCACTGCATCACTTCAACATTTGGTAAAGTAAAAATATATCACTTGGAGAAAAAAAAGACAAAGCCAGTAAAATCCTTTTAAGATTGCCAATTGCCTCCAGGTCATCAGAGACTTGAATGTGCTTTCCCAATACTGTAGCTCTCACAAACAAAGTGTTTCTTGCAGTATGAGCAAAGCTCAAACAGGCGGCATCTGCAAGGGTCGAACCAGTTTAGAAATTTAACAACCATATCATGAGTGCATGAAACACAATATTTTCTTTATAGTATTTATAAATATATCATACAATACTGTTTCCTGTTATGTCATATACCAATATGGCATTGTACAATAAGCATAATGCCATCTGATTCTTACAAAAGCGAATCATTTAAACAAGTCAGTAAATAAAACGGTAATACCCGCTTTTAGGCATACAGATTGTAAAACTGAAGTTTACTTTTCTTTTGATCGGTTCTGCACAGCAACAGAGAAGTAAAAGATGCAACATAAGAATCAAAATGGCTAATACGCAAAAATTGTTATTCACAGTGACATGGCTACATATATGCATTATTCTATGCATATTCTTTCCGTTTTGTTGGATTTCAAGATGAAAAAGCACTTGCTTTCTACAGGTTCACAAAACAGCATAAGAACAATAACAATTGAAGAGAACGCAATGGAGGAGTTAGTCTGGATTAACAAACTACTTCCCGGGATTTGTATCGACTTCTTGAGACTCCCGAGTCCAGATGATGGGGACAGAAACAACTCCGCATCACACAGAACAAGGTGAAGGTGTAACTTTTGTTTGTTTCCCAGTCCTCTGAAAACAATTTACATTTCAATCTTGCTTTTCCATTAATGTCCATCCTGAATGTCACCTAGTCCGCCTTTTATAGCCAAGTTCAGTGTCACTACAAAAGAAAGCAATTTGGACGATAGTCACATGGATTAGCATCTATAAAGCTGTAATGGCATAGAGAGATCTATATAAAGGAGGGGAGGGGGGTGGAAGCCTGCTTGGCACATCAACCAGATGAAGTGGCTGAGGAGCCATTTATCGATGTTTTCCGTGCTCTGTTGGTAAAGGAGGACTGGTGGTTACTGCTGGGGCTGCTGCTGGTGCCGTTCATGGTGCTGGAGATGTGGGGGAACTGGGGGTGAGGAGACTGGACCGGTGTGCTGGGGCTGGGCAAACAGGAGGAGGTGGAAGGGATGCCTCCCACCGGGCTGCTCGCCTTGTCGCTCCCAGAGTCACTTTCCAACTCCCCGCTATTATTCAAGCCTTCCCTCTGGTGACTGATCTTCATCCTCTTGCAAGTAGGTCTGACCCGGTATTTCAGGGGGAGAGGCCCGTTCTGCAAGGCAAAGGGGACACCCTGGTAAGCACCCTCCCCGGGCCACCACCTGCACCCCCCAGGGGGAGGCACGCTGGCCACACTCACCCGCCTCCAGGTATAGATGTAGGCAATGTCCATGAGGGTGTAGTAGTCCTTCAGAGGCTCCTCTTCATACATCACATCAATCTGGTCAAGATATGAATCCTTGTGTTAAGGAGCATCCAGGCATTTACCCCAAGCCTATGTTTGTTCTGAGGTGAAAGTAACTCTGCTGCCATATATATCAGAAAATTGAAAAATGCTATAGCAAACCCAGCAAGGAACAGGGAATTTTCATATCTATTAGATAGGTTTAAAATAACTTAAGGAGCAATTTCTCTATACCTCGATATTTACAGCATTAAAAAAAATTACAGAGTTTCACCAAACTCTCTGGGTAGATATTTTTAAAATAATGTTCATAACCCCATCAACATCATGTACACACCAGAAATACCTGTTAGTTAGTACTTGCTGGAACTGGCTGTAATGAGAAAATGAGTGCTAACCAGCATTATCAGGCCTAGAATAGCAAGGCTGATTTAAAAAAAACCCACTCTTTCCCCATAAGATACCTGGAAAGTGTTAGGTATATCCATTTTACTCCGCAGGAACTTTCTTAGATGCATCACTGTCATTGCTGCAGGGCAGCGCAAGTATCTTTTGTCATTCACCTGATGGCATAATAAAGAAAATCAACCCACTGAGAACTAGCAATTACTCCCACCCAGGTTGCATTCTAACATTTTATGTTATTTTTTTAAAATACACTTTATTAAATTATGAATTATAATATAACATTTTCTGTTGCCTTATAAGGAACAACAGAAATAAGTGGTAAATTACATTTCCAGAATAAGTAATTAAAAATGCAACTAATTATAAAGATTTTATCTCGGAATAAATCTCTTATTAGAATACATAGGTACTACATACTGATTTTTAAAAATTAATTAATAAATAACTTATTGTAGAATCCAACAAAAAATCAGATTCCACTCTAAAAGTAATACTGCAGATATTTTTTATTTTACAGAGTTTTTTATATATACAGCTCCATGAAGATGTTTCACCTCTTCTGTACCTAGTGCCATAAGAGGAGGTGAGCTTCTTTTGTTTTAGGTACACATACCTATGTGTTTTTTTCAGCTACAAACCTGCCCCAAAGATATTTGTGTGTGTGTTAAATTTCATCTAGAGCAAGGAAGTTATTTACCTCTTCCTTTGATTTTTCTTTCTCCTTATTTCCTTTTCGTTCCAGTCTGTGAGAAGAAATGAAACAATTACAATAAATAACAAATAGAGCTGCTATCAGCCAGGTAAACATAAAATATTGCCATTCTGGAACTTGCCTATTCTGGTCAAAGAATTCAATGGATAAGCTTATTATCTCGTCGTCTGTTATAATTCTTTTGTCTTCATCAGCCACTTCTCCCCTGTCTTCATTAGAGCCATTGGCAGCTGCGCAGAAATTTCCACAATAATTTACATTTTGAAATTCAAATCAGGAAGAATGGCAATTCTCAGTAACAAGAAAAAAAAATCTCCATAGTAAGATTATAAATTAAAGCTACCTATCAGTTAAAACAATAAATTTTTATTATGCTGAATTTACTTCTTAAAATTCTGTCACGGTAATACAAATTTGTAAGTTGAAAAGAAAACAGTAAAGCATCTAGGTCAATGCTACATTTATTAAAGTTGCAAACGAGAAGCTTTTACCATCAGCCGATGGATGAGCAGCATAAAAATCCCTTCTTCTTTTCATTTCATCTAGATGGAAAAGCATATATTTTTCTTTTAGTATACTCTGTAACTCCCAGGACTGATGCAGTATAGCAGTTCTGGTTTTGTTTTTCTACTGTTCAGAGAAAAAGCCCAATTTAACTACTTACTTTTGAAAAGGCCTGGTACTAGCTTGTATACAATATCTTGGAGAGTTTTATCTGATCTGAAAAAAGAACAACCCCAAAACACAAAATCAAGCAGATGAAGCAATATTTTAATCCAAGCGGCAGTGCCTCATTTATCATCTTTCACAACAATGAGGCATCTTCTACAAAGTGGGAGGCTAGTCATAAAAAGTTAACTTACAAGACTTTGTAATCAAACTAACACTGCTCTAAATACCGCTATAAACCAAAACTCATCTGTGCTACCACAAATAATTCTCTCGGAAGGCCTTAAAAACTACGTCTTCCCTAGAAAAATAAAGAGAGCAAAGAGTGATACTGACAAGAAAAATATTTCTGAAAGGAGAAAAATGCCTTAAAGGCTTTTGCCTCTTAGCTTGGAAAGTTTCAGCAAGAGTTTTAATGACTAGGAGCTATGGCTGGAGTGAAGCATGCCCAGGAGATACAGAAAGTGGAGGTAAAAACTGTCGGGATGGTACACGTGAGAATGGGGCAGAGGGAAGAGGCACTGCATGAATGGCTGGCTCATGAAAAAAAAAAAAAAAAGACCAACAAAAACTTTCTGCATTGCATCCAGAGAAATCGTCAATTTCAATCAATGACAAAACTCCAAAGAAGGAGCATACACACGAGTTAGCTTGTAAACTGACAAGTCCTTTCAGATTTAAATCACAGATGAAGAGATAACATCAACTGCTGGGCTCCCCACACAAAGTAAAATACAAGATGTAGGGTGCACATCGCATCTTTCTCCTACCTTATATTCAAAAGCGGTCGAGTTTTGTGAACTTGGACATCACAGATAGGACAATACTTGCTGGTCTCCAAGTAACGCACGATACAGGTCTTACAGACTGGAAGTCAAACACGAAAGGCTTTTAGTGATGGTCCTAGGTAATGCTCAGATGCGCATAGATAGAGGTGCGATTTTCTAAACTATGCAAGCAACTGCAAACCGTCCATTGTCAGCAGCGAGCTGCTTAAGCTAAACAAATACCCAAATAAGCTGCAATTACCATGAAAAGGAGACCCTTAGAGTACATATATTATTACTTTAACAAAGACCGTAGGGCCATCCTCAGAAAAAACTGCACCGCGGCCGAGCCACCTATTTCCCAGCCCGTCAGGAAGGCGGAGGGGCGGCGGTCCCGAGTGCCCCCGGGGGGGGGGGTCACTGGGCTTGGGGGTGTTTTTTTGTGTTCCCGGAATGCCGGGAAAGGTGGAAAGCGACGGGGAAACACGGCGGAGCGCCCGGTAGTACTTACAGGAGTGGAGGCACTCGATGATGGTTGTCGCATCAATGAAGTACCCGCCGCAGAGCACGCACATGAGATGGGGGTTTAGCTCCGTTATTTTGATTCTGGTTGTTCGGTGCATTTTGGCGTGGCGAGGGGCGGCTCTGAAAGACACACACACACAGGACCGGTCAGCGGCGGCGTCCCAGGTGCCGAGATCCGGCGCGTCCCCTTTCCCCGAGCAGCCGCATCCCCAGGCACGGGGACGAAACAGCGCGGAACGGCGGCGGCGGGCGAGGGCCGGTCCCGGGTCCGGCGGGGCGTCCCCGCACCGCTCCGCACCGCCCCGGCCGCAGCCCCGCGGAGGAGGCGCGGTCGCTCCGCGACACCCACCGCGCCGCTCCCGGCGGCCACGGGCTCTCCCGGCGGCGCGGCGGGGCACCGGCCAGCTCGCGCTGCCCGGGCGGCTCGGCAGCGGTGCGGCGGGGCGGTGGGGAGCTGCGGCGGCGGGGACGGCCGGGCACCGGGCTGCCGGCGAGCAGCACAAAGGGGAACCAGCGCCTCCCGGTGCGGCTGCCCTGGCATT
>WKFP01014267.1:87199-173582 GCA_011057875.1 Pterocles orientalis
TGCAATACAGTAAATAAAATACTGCCTTGAAGCAAGCCAATATGTGGATTATTTATTTGGTACGATTTCTGTAGACAGTCCTCATATCTGGTGAAAGTCACATATTTTATAGAATATTTTATACTTCCAGGTTGGTTTTTTTTTAATGTATGTATTTCAATAAATGCATTGTTTGGCTACGGGCAAGGACTATTCAATAAAACATACTTTGTTTGCTCACAAATAGTTCTGATTAACAGTTCAGGAAATCAGCTTTTGAATTAAATGTGTGAAAGCCCTTGATCTATTTCAGTAAGGTTTTTGATCAGGTAGCTAAGATTTCTTATTCTAAATTTAACCTGAAAGACATTTTTGCTACTAGGTAGTATTTTTGGAATTAAATGACATTAATTTAGTAAAAAATAAGAACTTATCTACTTACCTTTTGATTAGCTTTGTTCTGACTTGTTTTTATCCTCTAAAAAATTAAAATCTTCTGATTTTCCCCTTGTACATGAAAAGAGACACATTCTTAGTCTGTAAAAAAAATTAAAAATACTTAAAGCTTTCACATTTAAATTATACACTTTTAAGCTATTAATATTTCAGTTATTATTTAAGTACTCAGGAATGGAGGCAACCAGAGAAGTACCACTTGTTTAAAGTATCATTGCTCCTCTGATTTCTAACAATTCAGGAAAATCTCTCATATTATAAAATTTCATTTTTCCCTTATTTTACTAAAACATGTATCAGATCAAAACTCTAAACAAAAATTATTTTAATTATATTTTATCATTTCTTGTCAAATTAAAAAAGATCACAGGAAGAATTTGCATACTATATGTCTAAGAACACACCAAAAAAGAATAGTAAAAGAATGTAAGGATTTAGGCATGCACTGTGATGTACTAGATAGTACATCCTCCAGGACAGCAGCTTTGTCTTTTGTGTGTTTTAACATATTTTAAAGTCCTTCTAATTAAGTGAAAGTCCTGTATTTACTGAATTGTCAGTCATTCTCTCTCTCACACAGAGAAACAAAGCGATGTAGTTCATAATGTGTTTGCTCTCTAAGTGTATTTGGCTAAATTCGTGGGGATTTATAAATGAGGCCTACATAAAACATGCCACCTTTAATGTCGGATGGAGAATACAAAGATTCCTGCTGCTTTAGTGGAACTACCACTGTAATTCCATGTCTAGTCCTGCATTGCAGATGGACATAGTTTTTCATACTCATAAAAATGCTAGGAAATGCTTTTTGGTGATTATATTGGTATTTTTTCTCTGTAAGCAACATTTATTACTAGTAGATTTTAAATAGAAAATTTTGTTACTTTTCAACTGACCTGACATAATTTTCAGATACTTTAAGTTGTACCTACTGTTCGTGCTGCTCAGGCAACACTCTGATACAGGCATCACACCTAGTACCCAAAGTCCTTTACATTTAGCCTCATTTTTTAGATTTATTGAGAAATGTCCGTATGTGCTTTTAAACAGTAAATCAAATACATTTTAAATTTGTCAAGGTTTTAAGTAAGCCTTTTTGCATGTTTATATACTCGATGGTAAGATTGTAGCCTTGCTGCTGAAAGCCCGTAAGGAGGATATTATGCTTTATTTTCAAGAAGCGTTCACAGTCTGTTACATTAGTGCTAGAGAAGTGTAAGAAGCGATTATTATAACCTGACACCCAGCAAATGTATGTAAAAATAGATAAACCTCAAAGGAAAATCAGGCTTTATGTTTTAGGTACTGTTTGTCTCCAGATGTTTAATGTCAGGACACTGAAATGTTATTGGGATAGCACCTAATAGGTAAAATAATTTCGTATTTATATAGCAAACAGAAATGTGATTTGCTTAGGTCTGCACTTAGCTTCTTATCAAAGCAGATAAATATGAAAATAGAAACAATGAGTTATCAGTAATCCAGTATTTAAAGAGATGCATGGCATAATATTTTTAATTCTATTTATACAGTTCAGCAGTACCAAGCAGCAAAAGTATTTAAATCTGCTAAAGTAATGTGCAGTTGTAATTAAAAAAACGAGATGGAACAGAAACTGCAGCAAGGAGAACTGCATGGCATTTTTTGGCTAGATTTAATCCTGCTGTTTCATGAAAATGTTTGATTCTTTTTTTGGTCATAAAGCAAGGCTTGCATGCCAAAATGATAGATGCCTCAAAAGAAGCTTTGATAAATAAAATCCTGCAGACCTTGGCATTCACAGTTCCGTTTTGGCAATAGTGAAGAATGGCTGAGTAATAGTTAGAAAACAGACTTATTTAAGATGCTTTATTGCATCTAAATATATTAGAGCTAGATCTGCAGCTAGTGTAAATCAGCATATCTGCTTTCAAATTACTTACATTGCTTTGTGTCAGCAGAGAATCTGGCCCATATCCATTATCTAGAGGGAATATCAACTACTACAAAGCATACTTATCTAACCAAAAGCAAACGTAGTGTGTGTAGCTCATTGATGTTTCTTGTAACACTTATGTTAACCTTTATAATGTGATAAAAATCTGGCACAGTTACTTATGATTGCAAATGATCTTGCTTTGATAATATCAACAATTATAAATTAGCATTTATCACTTTTAATACTGCTTCAAATTACATTGATAAAAGCTTAGTTTGATATTGATGAGAGGACTAGTAATTTAGGACCTAAATTAACTTTACTGGGAGCAGAATTAGGCCTCTTCTCTGAAACAGATCTGCCTATCAAAGTAGTGTGGCCTTTTGTTTTTTGATATAGTGTATTTTTTGTGTTCTCTTTTGCTGAACATATTTTGTCTCTAGTGATGGTCACATTTTACAGAGCCTCTATGTTTAGACTCCTGGCTTTTACATATAAACAAGTGTGTTATTCAACCCAATAAAATCTCTGAGAGTGAATGAAGTTCAGATGCATCCATCTGCAGAGTCAAAGTTAAAAGTTTTAGTTGAAAAGACTGCCTTGTGAGATTCAGAATAACAAAACAAAACCTGACTCATTTTTAATTTGTTTGGCTCAATTAATGAAAGAGGAACTTTGTAAACTTATGATAATTGGTAAATTATCAGAATTTTGAGCAGTAGACACTGAATCTAAGTAGTATCTCAGTTAGTGGTTATAATGCTGCAACTATGAGAGCTGTTCAGCAACTGTTCCAGCAATGACTTGCAGGGAAATCAGAGCATTGAAATACATGTAATTTCACACGTGCTGAATTGTCTGCATCATTTATGTGGCATCAAGTTTATTTCAGATTGTAGAAGTAGATATTAAAAATACAGTTGTGGTTTCTGCCCATTTTTAAATGGAAAATGACATTGTGGTCAATCTGAGAAAACAAAGAGGAATGGTTCGGTGACCCTAAGTTTGTTATATTGGCAAGACCGCTGAAAACTATGAGTGGCCATGTACTGTCTGCTTCATGCAAGATTTATTTGTTGTGAGAGAAAACCCTGATGGTTGGTTAGTGAATTAGGTCAATAAGCAGTAGGATAGTGATAGGGGAGATTCTATTGCTCTTGGGGATTTAGGCTTCCTAGCACAACATTTAAATCAATAGGAATCATCAGCTCCCCTAATCTGCCCGTACCAAATAGCGCTGAGCCTGAGGTGGTGGAGAAAAATTGAAGAGACTCTGGGAAATTGCTTTTTTTTTCCCTGAGATAATTAATGAAATGTGTTGTGCAGATGCTTGATAAAATATTTTATCTACTTTTACTGTGTGTGCAATTTTATTCAAAATACAGTTTGTTTCTAAAGGTAACACTGTGACCATCACCACTTCTTATTGGTGCACACACAGAACTCTCAAACTATTTTTGCAAATACATCAGTAACCTGTCAAAATGTATACAACAAAGAGACACAAGGCAAGAATTTCCCATTACAGTATAAACAAAATGTTAAGATCCTGGCTTGCAACTACTGCTATTAGTTAACATAATACAATGTTGATACAGTCAAAATGATAACAGAAAGACAGAGTTAAAATCACAACAATATGAAGAAGTGCAAGAAGCCTATATTTCACAGGTAAAGTGAACACTTTTTCTTCAGTAACAATTCAAATTGCTGATGATACGAGTCCAGAACTATAAGTACAGTGACATGCAAAGATAAATCTACGTTGTTTTCATGTCCTGTATTTTCAATGAGTACAGAGAAATTTGAGGTGAATGTATACTGCCATAGTAGTGCTTAGAAAGCTGGGAAAAAATCTTCTAAAAGAAAATTTATTTTCTTGATCTATTAGTAGCAGTCAGATATAATTTAATTTTAGTCAATTTGCTATGTTAAATCCTGAATAATATTTGTTATATAGGTGATAACATTTTTAGACAATCTATTATAAGCAGTGCATCACTGAAAAAAGTCTTACCTTCTCTTGCCTTATGCTTATTATAAGACACCAGTGAACACATTCTTTGTTTAAACAGTTATATTTATTAAAAGGATCTTTTCAGACAAAAGACTTTACCTTTGACCCCTGTTCAAAATAAGCATTAGATACTCCCCTTCAACTCTACTGTATGCTCACATTGGAACATGTTAAACTTAGAGAGCTATGTCATCTTGTAACAGAAATTCACTGATGGTGGTGTTCTGATTTTGCCAGCCAGGAAGCCTGCTTGCAGCACCTACGCAGGATGTGTACTCGTTCAGTCCAATGTTGTTGCCATTGTACTATTACTACAGCAATAAAGTTCCACTGAGGCCAGTTAGGAACTATTGGAGTGAAGAGTGAGTAACAAATTTCAAAATTTGATCCATCATTTCTTGGTTGTCGAACCCTGTGCCCATCTGTTCGCATGGCAAACAGCCCCCTTGCAAGTTAGCTGGACCTTTCCCCTAAGAAATGAGTGACAGGCAAGAACAGCTTAGTTGGTCTGTGTAACAATGTGAACAATTTTTTTTTCTGCAGGAAGTGTGGTCTGATATCTAGGGGAGCTGGACAGCACTTGCCTTCTTTCACTTCATTATATTTTTTGACATGTACGTTGTTAGAAATGCTTGAGTGAAGGAGGAAAAAAAATCAGGGGCTTACTGGTACTGGTTGCTGCCAAAAAGACAGGTTGTATCGGAACAGGTGCTTTGAAAATCTGTGAAAGCCAGCTGAAAGATGTCAAAATGTGCATAACATGAATGAACAGCTCACAGATACTTTGTGTGAATTTGGTCTCGTAGCAGGGAAGTTCAGAAGGAACCCTCGGCAGATAGTATCTGCCTCAGGAACAGCCAGCCAGCTTAACAGGCATACTCTTGTCTGCTCAGTCACAGCATGCGTGAGGCTCTCATGCAGGAGGAAAGACAAAGGACAAAAAAAAAGGTTTCCTCTTGTTACATCTATATCTTTCATTATCTTGGAATTCTCAAATCAAGAAAAAAGATACGATAATCTGGTCCTAAAATACATTGAGATGATCATCTAGCCTAAAAATAAACTCCATAAGCTGTATTTTGGTGAGTGATTAACTGCAAATTGTGTGCAGGTAGAAGAAAGAAGAATGCACAATCCTTTTTATAGTACCGGTCAAACTAATGCCTGTGAGCCACACTTGTCCCTTGACCTTGTTAAATGTGGCCCACGTGTTGGAGGGAGTACAAGCAACTTTTCCGACACATTCCCTTCCCACATGTTTTTCCTGGAGTGTGCTACTGTAGATAGTTCTGAAACACATGGGAGTACAAGTGGCTTCCCCATGTGTATTTAAAACCTAACAGAGCTACAGCAGTCAAACCCACATGGGGATAGAAAAGGAGCATCAGGGAAAAAAAATGCTTTTTCACTATTTCTGCTCATGTTCTTCATGGGCTCAGGGAACACATGGGAGAGAAAGAACAAGACAAAAAAGACAAGGGAGAGCAAGAGAAGAAAGAAAGAGGAAGAAAGAAGCAGACAGAAACAAAGAAAAAGGAATAAAGCAAGATGGCATTGAAGGAAAAAGGAGAAAAGACAAGTGAGAAAGGAGAAGGCATTGCAAGGAAAGGACAGGAACTGACAGGGAAAAAATCACAGAGAAAATAATTTCACTGCTTGAAAGGATAAAACCAAATAACCCTGCCTGTGCTTTTCATTTCAGTTTTATAGTTTGTGTGTGTGTTTAGTTTTAACAAATGTAGGAAGAGGCTCATTCCCTGATGTCATCCCTCCTTTCGTTTTGTCTCCAGATACTGCGTCTTTGTTTCTGCTTCTGCTTTCTGTCTCATTCTGTCTCCTGCTCCCCCTCCCCTTTTTCTCTTCTCTGCCTCTCACAGGCAATGAATGAGGTGTAGCATGTCATTGTATTAGCAGGGCCAGGTTTTTTCCCAAACTTGCCTTAAAAATGGAATGCCAGTGAGTATGTCGTTATTCCTTCAGACTTTTTTTTTTTTTTTTCCTGAGAAGACTTAGTTGAGACAGCCTGAAGTCATCAACATAACCTTAAGTGAGCATATGGGTGAAATCTGACTTTTGTTCCATGCTAGTCATGGGATATGGTCATAGTCTTGATTTCAAGGAGCTTTACAAGAAGCCAGTGCTGAGAAAGTTTTCACTGTAGTTGGTGAAGTCCAAGAGGAACAAATAAACAAATCTTCCATCTTCCTCTCTCATGCTTGTGGCTACACATCTGTACCCACAACCTCTCCTCTGAACTTCCCGAGGTGCACTGCTTTCTGTGTGCACTGCTTACCCTGTAGACTGTTGTTGGGAAAGGCACTCTTTGGTTTTGTATGTTGCACAGCAAATCTGAGCACAGTCACAGGAATATACAAGCATTATGTTATCAAATATTATACATTTGGTGTAATTTGGATTGTAATAAAATTAAATATCTTTGAACATAATTTTTATTGTATTATCATTTGATAAACTTTTGTTTGTCTTGGAATTTTTTCCTTGATTTGAGGATGAAAATAACACTGAGTTTTGGCATTGTATTTAGATTTATTATGTTTACCTTTAAAAGCAAAGGAAGACCCTTAAAACATGCATGTACTCTGGTTTTGCCCCTGCTTGCTTTTGGTTCTAAGTCTTATGCTCTATTTTTCTTTTTCTTGTTGTTCACCTTTTTTTTGTTGTATGCTAGGATCTCATGGTTTCCAAACTAAAGCCGGGAGCTCAGGAGGATGAACAGCTATTAGGAAATGGTCAACAGCTCTCAGGGTGCAATTCTAAAGTTAATTTGTTATCACATCTGTTCCTGTCCTCTCTAAAGTAAAACTCATTTGAGGGACTGGAAGCTGTGTGAGGTTCTGTTAGGATTTTCTCTCTCATGCTGTATGATGAGACTGAAAAGAGCGCATTCATCTGCAGAGTTCTCCCAGTGTCAGGGAAAACTGTTGGAAACCTTTTCCCTCTGCCCTGTTTCACTGTGACCTTCATTTCCTAGCCACTGGCCTGACTCTAAGTGAAAAAAAAAACCCAGTTAATAGTGGGATTGGTCGATTTCTCCAGCATCTCTTGGAGCAGAGTAAAACTGGAGACCACAATGTGGCAGAAAGTCCAAGATTTCTTGAATGTGGCTATGAAGAACAGGAGTCAGAAGAGAAAGGAAGAGTGCTAGAGTTGAGCAACCTGTGAGTTTTGCTAGTGTTGGAACTTCGCAATGCTGAAAGCTGTTTATGCCATGGGAGTTATGGAGCTGATTAGTCTGTGTGAGTCATGCCGCTCAGGCTCGGAGGTAGAGTCCTACTTTGTGCTTCTCACCATCCACCCACATCACTAGGATCACCATGCCACATTCTGCTGGAAAAATGCCATGAGGATTTTGCATACAGAAATGGAGTCACACATACATTTTATGGACATGATCTATTTTAATTATTTAGTTGTCATTGTATATATTATATTTACATTACAGTCCTCTGGAAATAAAAAAAATGGGCAGAATTTAGAACACCCTGTACTGGACCCAAAAGAGTGTTATCTAGTCCAGTTTTTAAATAGTCTGTCAGTGTCGTAAAATACCCCATTAACTCAAAGAGTTGTCGTATCAGGTAGATAATATGTGTTTTAAAGTGTAAGCACATACCAGAATAATTGTTCCCTTAATCTGTTATTTACAGGACAATGTATTAGACTAATATTAAGGGCCAAAATATCTTCTAGCACAAGGTTGGAAAGCCCTGTTGGGATCTATGTAGCTGTTCCAATTACACCAGTGAACAATTTAGTTTTGTATTTTTATGTATTTAATGGATAGACTACTTAAATTAACTAAACTATTATATGCCTCCTCTTGTATTTTGGAAAAGAAACTGTTTATGCAGTTTAAAGAAAGTGAAGATATGGCAGCATAAAGCATAAACCATTTGAAACTACAAATAAATTCAGACAAATTCTTTACATGTTCTAAGATTTCAGTTCATTTTTAACATCTGTATTGCTCAATGAAGGCAAAAAAGTAAGGTAAAGGTGGTATTTTCTGGAAGAGGCTTCTGTCCTTGTTCTGCGTAGAAGAGGTGTTCCAGAATTGTCCCACATTGTATTTTACATGGCAGACGGGATAAAAAATGGTGAATTCTGCATCTGTCACTATTCTGCATCTGTCACTCAAAGAAAATTCCCCTTTCCCTTTTTGGAAAAGTTGCTTAAGGATGATGGGATATGGGTGATAACAATAATCCATATTTAGGCAACTAGAAGATTGTGACAACATTACCCAGAATAAGGGAATGCAGAGTTAAAATCAAAACATCTGTTATGGTAACTTTAACTTGTCCTATTATTTCTAGATGTTGCAGTGTCATAACTTACATTCCTGCATTGTCTTGCCATAAAAATATACGTGTAGCCTTGAAATTCAGCAGTAACTTTAATTTGCTTTAAACTTCATATAGTGAAATTTATATTACTGAAGCATGACAATTCATCTTTAGACACTAATAGTACAAGTAAGTGATCTGCTGTGTGATAGGTTGCAAAATGTGCTGTATTTTATCCCTGATTATGAAAATAAACTGATTTGCCCCAGCACAGCTATTTAATAATTACAGGGAGATTGATTGTAGTGCTATGAAGGATCTCACTGTTAATAGTTTTATGAGAAATTCAGAATATAAAAAGATTTCATGGCTGTTCTTAACCAGAATATCTCAATATACACTCTTCCTTCCCTACAACCCATGCACACCAGCTTGCCATGGACATTTCTGTCAAAA
This sequence comes from Pterocles orientalis, assembly GCA_011057875.1. Taxonomy (NCBI): domain Eukaryota; kingdom Metazoa; phylum Chordata; class Aves; order Pterocliformes; family Pteroclidae; genus Pterocles; species Pterocles orientalis. The sequence continues at coordinate 96,333 of WKFP01014267.1, forward strand.
TAGAGATTTCTTTGACTTTGCAGTGCTTCATATCGCAACATGTTGCTATACTGCTAGCACTATAGCAATGAGGACATGGTTGCATAAATCACTGAAGACAAATGCCCAGAATAAAATAGTATAATGAGTGATAAGAGGTGTAGTATGTGACAAGTTTGATCTTTTCACATGAGAGATCTCAGTCAGAAGATTTAATTCTATTAATTTTGGAGAGGATCAGTCCCATCTCATGTACTGGGAAACAATTCTGATTCTGCCCTCTTTCTACCACTCACTCTTCTAATTATGAGCAAGACCCAGTGCTGGTAACTTATAGTTGCCACATAGCTTTAGGAGCATGTGCAGTGTCTGCACTTGGTCTGCCAAATCACATTGCATGTCCTCTGTTCATTCTCTATGGCTGCTAGAATAACTTATTATCATACTGGACTTCCAAAGAATATATTAACTTCCTGACTCTATAGTAATACCATACAGCTGGTTCAAATAAACATTCCAAGCCAGTGCATTTTTCATCTTGAAAAAAATAGCAATCCCAGAGAAGTTTTGTATTTATTCAGTGCTTACTGTCATTGCCTTTGACACCAAGAACAAAATTAATAGTTTAAAAAATGGGACTTACTCTCTAGGCCTTTGCATTGATTCTCTCTTGTTGTTCTTCATTTATTTTGTTGACCATCACAGTCCAAAAGAGAGGAAAAACTGCTTATGGCATTAATTTTCTTGAGTTATTGCACTGTTTGTTCTTACTAAAACTTTATTGTTGTTTTTTATACTTTGAACAAAATGTGACTGTTTCTATCTGAAGCAGAATCCTTATAAAGAATTCAAGTTGCTCTTGACTTTACCTTACTATTTTGAAATTTCATTGGCATTGATACAAAAACACAACTCGGTGACTAAGTTATCTGCATTAAACTTTTGCAGACTATTGAAAATACATACTTTGTTTCTTTAATAATTTCACTGTCAGTTCATTTATTAATATATCTTCTATAAAAAAAGCTGCTGAAACATCATGAGTGAGAACCTTAGGCAAAATTATCATGTAAATAATGGATATTTTGGCTGTTTAAGGGCTGAAGGTTTGGTTATATTTGAATGTACAGGTTTTGTAGATATAATATTGTAGGTGCACTGAGTTTTAGCTTCAGAAAGAGCACACATGATTAAATAAAGATTTTGCTTCAAATACCACTCATAAGTAACTTGTTAATTCCCACCAGAGAAAATGGGATATATCAGTGCACAGATATTCCATTTCTATTTCATACTGCCACTTATTTAGTAATTTTCTAATGAAGATTGTTACACGTGTCAGGTTTCTGAGTTGTATTCTTGTACTCTCAGCTGTAATTATGGAAAAAATTATAGATGAAATTATGGAAATTATGGAAAATACAGTGCATGTCTATACTTTTCTGAGTTTTATTTTAATTCCTTGGGGTAATTATGAAGAAAAAAAGTGATACTTCCAATAAGTTGTGGAACAATCGGAGTTAGTAAAATATATATGATACCTGGTTTTAAGGAATTCTCAAAAGGCGGACACTCGTTTTGATCTGTCATTCAATTGCAAGTGATGGAAATGGGTATGTGTCCCTGATTTCAATGGAAGCAGGAGTAGGTGATAGTTTTTCGTTGCTACATCACATGTGAAGAAGGCACTTGTGTATGCAAGTCTTACAATGATGTCAGATGTAGATTTGATTTTTTTTTTCTGGTCTGTGAATAACTGGACTGTATGGATATACATCTGTCTTTGATTAAGATAGATTATTCTGGTGTCCCATTATAAGGTTATTTTACATGAACAGTTATCATTGACAAGTACAGAATCATTCCAACTTACAGTACTTTCTGAAAAATACACACATCTGCGAAAAATGCTAACTTGCGGCTGGAGTTAAGGTTTAGACACAGGTTCTTTTTATTCTGCTTTTACATTAAGGAAAACTATTTAGACTGTTACTGGTTAAAGTAGCCATGGAAATCTGCTTTTTTTCAGAGATCTATTCTTCATAATTTACAGATAAGGTAAATCAATCCATAGTTTTACGACTGGAAGTGAGGGAGTATTGTAAAACTGCAGTATTAGGCAAAGTACATAAGAACATTCTGAACCCCCAAATGCTATATTAAGGTCACACACGTTCTAAATTAGGAGCCTCTGTTCTCACTCATAAATGTCTCAAACTTTCAACTTCTGATCTGAAACTTTTGGTGGTTGAATATTGTAACAGTAGCCACTGGAATTAGTAGATACTGACCCTGGTGCCACATGACAGGGTATATATAACTGGTTGTGACCCTGGCCAGGTTCATGTGACTGGAGCAAAGAAATTAAGGTTAGTCTCTCAATAGAGATCCTGCATGTTAGAACTTTATTATACAGGTAAAGGTGACTGTTTTCTAATTAGTCTATCGATATAAAATACACTTACAAAAAGAATGATACTGGTTTAAAATTATTTTTTCCCTATTCACATGTCATCTATCATATTGTATTCATAAGCATGAGGAAAGCAAAAGATAGCTCAGTCTCACTGCCTCCAAATTTGTGGTTGTTACTAGTGAATGCCTGAACATTTATCTTTTATGTTTTCAGCTTAGATTTTTAAAATATATTTTTTGTATTGTCTCTTTGTTGTTTTTCTTTTGTTCTTACTCTCTGCAAGACATGTAACATGACAAGCACTGAGCATCTATTTATGTGGAGCATTCAAGAAATGGAGAGTTATAAATATGTATGTCTGATGACAATACATGACTATGACAAAGATATTCCTGCCTATATTTTTTGGAAGTGACCACACAAAGCTATGTTTTATCAAAATAATGGTAAAAATAACATTCTAAAAATGTGCTAGTTACATAAATATTCAAAAAATACAAAAATGTGGTTTTAGTCCCAGGTAGAAAAGCTCCACTTTGAAATATTTGGAGACAGATGTCCTTGTGTCTCCCTATCCCCCAAGATCCATTTTCTGCAAAGCTCTTTTAAATGTGACAGAGGATAGAGTTTTGCAGCAGTTTATTGCTAGATTTACAGTGCTGGCAACAAAGTCATTTTAAAAAAAATGGGATACATTTTTCCCAGGTTGGGTTCTCCCAGATCTCTGGTTGGGTTAATGGACTACATGGGCCAAACTGTGACTGTGACTAGCCCTTACACAGTAACACTGCTGCAAATGCACTTGAGATCGGGTCTTGTAAGAAACTGCTTCCAGGAGCCTAGCACCCCTACCCTCTGGGTAACTTCTCCAATGGAGCAAGAGTAAGACAGGGTCATGCTTATGCCTCCACATTTATACAAAAGTAGGAAGAACAGTCAACGCCTCTCTAAAGGTGCTGTAAGCCAGCAATGTCCGCACATTGGTTTGATTATGGAAAGATTGTTCCTTTTGCAATTATTCCTAATTTGTGTTGTTTGAAACGACCATTGTCAACACTAATAGTCAGCCTATAGAAGGTTAGTTATTTGGCTGTGTATTTTGATAGTATTGGTTAGAGTTTATGATATTATTTTTTGTTCCTTATGTATAACTTTAGCTGAAATCAGCAGGATGTAAAATTGACATTTTGTATTTCGTATTTATATATTATTTTAAATCATTTCCAGAAGACCTGTGTGACAGTAAAAGGCAAAAATAGGGGCTGAAATGGTTTGGTACATTAATTTGGGTGGGCATTTTGTTGCTGCTGAGTACGAAAAGATCCCTGTGTCCCAGAGTCTTTATCATACCACTTAGCTGGTTTGTGAAACCTTGCTGCCATGGGCAGCTTGGTCTTGCTGCCCGTGACACCAGTGGCAAAAACCTTGTCCTCGGTAGAAACAGGATTGGGCTGCCCGGTGCCTGCAGCACAGAAATTTGGCAGCTTCTCAGTGTTGCTTCTGGTGCACAGGGATTTTTCACTCTTCTTTATTTCAAAGAGCTGCATCGAGGGCTGCTGCGCAATAGTAAAACTAAAGCACCACAGAATATGAGAAAAACACACAAAAACTTTACAAACAACATTCACTTTTGAAGTGTAAATCCTTTACAAAAGGTTGCAAGATTACAGCTGTTAATTTTGGCGTGTCCTTTCAGTTAACAATTGCTTTTGAAGTGGCTCAGGCCTTAGACCAGGGTAACTTTTGTTTTACTTGGCTATGGACAGGTTTTGCCTACACAAAATTTGATACATTTTTGTAAGAAAGCTACAAAGAAACAGTATTGCACAGATGTAGTGTGTATGTATGCACATATATGTGCACATAATACTTACTTTCATGTCACAAGCTGGTGGTTTTGGGGCTGCAGCAGCAGGACTCTCTGTGCCGCTCGGAGTCTCCAGGCAGCAGCCGCCATTTCTTCAAGGCCTGCCTATCTGCTGGGGACCGTGATGGCAGAAGGGGGCTGCAATGGCAGAAGGGGTCTGCTGCGAGAAACAAGTGCTCAGTGTGAGGGGCTGGCAAAGAAGAGGTGAGTGAGGAACGGGCTGTCTGCCACTGCCTCTCCTGAAGGGCCTCAAGGAGGAAGAGCTGCAGCAACATGGTGGCTGGGATGGAGGCCAAGGTGGTTGTTCTCAGGTGGAGGTGATATTTCGAGGAAAGAAATGAGAGAAAACCCTCAGCGGAGCTGGAGAGCGGCTGGCCCTGAGGCAGGAGGAGGGTGTGAGGCAGCGAAGGGCAGTGGTGGGACGGGCGGTGCTGTACAGTGCCTGTGGAGAAGAGCAGGAAGGAGCACTGCTGCTGTGGCAGCCATTGAGGCAGCCAAGGGCTGTGGCGGGCTGCTGGGGCTGGCTGAGGGCAGGGTTCCCCTGAAAGGGTGAGGGCCTGGTGGCGTGGGTGCTGGTGGGCACTGCAGGCTGGCTGGGGTGCTGCAGGAAAGTGTTTCCCCCAGGGGAGGCCTGTGATGATGGCTATCAGGGTGTGGTCCTGAGTGGGAAGGAAGGTGCTGCCCTGCCGCCATGTCAGTATCGGCAGTTCTCCCGTGTGTGGGGCTCCGGCATGCATGGGGTTCCTCTGCACATTTTATTAGAAAAGCAAAAAAGTCTGTGAAATCAAAACCTTTTGCCATCCGCCCAGCTTAAGCGGTTCTATGGGTAATTATCTTAAGAACAATCACACAAGATGTTACCTCAGGCAAATAATATAAAATTAAAAGAAAGAGCACAGTGCTATATCGTCAAATTTCATGTCAGTAGGAAGTTTTAAAATCCGCAGCCTTCTGGAATTCCTGTGGTTCAGTGTTTGTTCACAATACACGCCAGGGGAAAACGTATGGTAATCCCATGCAGAAATAGACGTGACTGAATTCTGTTTGCTTTCAAATAATTGCATTTATTTACATCAGTTTAACCTCCATTTAAAATGTCATGTATATCTCAGCCAGACTAATGCATGTAAAAAAACAAGCCTCTGTGGGAAGTGTTTCGAGTAAACAATTTGTTTTGCTTGTAATTAATGGATTCTTACCTAAAGTACAAGTTATAAATAAAAATAAACTAACGGTGAGTGGTAGTTTGCTGCTGTCGTTCAAATAGTGGACAGCTGGGTAATTACAGACCATCAAAGAACTGCTGCACTGCTGATTATTATCTTTTAAGAATTTACCAGCCTTACATAATTCAAAAGAACTTGCATTGAAGACTTTAAATATATGCTATTAATAAAATAAACCTATTAAGTGGTGCGATGGTTGATATTTACAGCTTACGCAGGAGAAAAAGTCACCTCTCCTTTGTTGCTTTGTCTGATACAAAATGCCACTTTGTGAAGTTGGTAGCCAAATCTCATTTAGCTGTGTATATGTGTGTCTATACTGAGGGCTTCATTCTGAAAATGTGTAAGCAGCTTGACGAAGATTAGAAGCTTTGGAGCACAGTTGGACTATACTTGAGTGTTTGTAAGGCTAGATCCTGAAAGTGTCAGAAAATGCACACAAACTTTGTAGGGAAACCTTTGAACTGAAAAGAAAAAGTACCAGTGAGGAAGATGTTGACAATAGTTGCATCTGTTCTGAACTAGAAATGTGTATGATTTCTAACACATTTTTTACATGTATACTTACTCCATGTGTTGTTTCGTTATTTTAAAATCCTTATGAATAATATCTTGATATGTATTTACAGAATTTAATTTTCAAAATTAAAAAAGTCACTAGCCACAGAAGTATTTTTCACAGTTGTGATTCTCCATTTATTTAATATCAAAAATAACAAAGAATACATTTCCATTGTAGTTTCAGTTAAAAACTGGACTTGGGATGGAAATTATGTTATATATATATCCCTCCTCCACATAGATGTAACCCCATATTTAATACATTCTAGGCTGTGATCTTTGTATTGACTAGAATTAACACTTGAAGCATAATACTGAAAAATGTGTTTATGCACATAGTAGTGCTGGAGATAGTGATTTTTTTTTTTTTGTCTTGGAGAGGAATGGGTAAATGCAGTGTAGAGTTGATTGTAATATGTTTCCATCAGAAGTACTGCAGATCTCTTTGAGCTTGTCAGGACTTTGGATTCAATATTGCTGTGCTCACTGCCCATGAACCCTGCACAGATAGCAGACACATTGTGTCCAGTACGGAGGCATCCACTACCTAAGTTGATCTATATAGTTTTTCTATCCATTTATCTTGTGTTTATATGTGAATGAAAGATTCTGTGCCGCAGCTTTCATTCAGAATACTTACATGAGACTGGGTTATTCATCTGAGTAAGATTTCCAGGATGGGGATCATAAACCTCTGCAAATAGAACACTGAAATAGTAAATAATATAAAACAAATGCTAAATGTTGTGCTCTTCAGTTGCTTTCATCGAGCCAAACTCTAATAATCATTAAGGCATGTCAAAAATATAGGGATATATGGTTTATATGAAAGGTCAGTTGCAGTCCGCTGTTATTTTTAATTCATTGAATTGTTTTCAGCAGGCACGTCTGTATGTAGCATAATCTCTTGCCCATTTTCAGCAAAACATCCCTAAATTCATCATACATGAAAACAGAGCTGGAGGAAGAGGAAATGAACAATTTTCCAATTTATGTAATTTAAGAGAAATATGGGGAGTGTCTTTAATGACCATTTGTATGAAATACAAATTATCTCTACCTACTAAGCTGCAAAAGCCTATTGAAGATGGCAGATATGCTGCTTTTAAAGAGTCTGTAGGCTTGTGAAACTAGTTTTGTTATAAATCTGCGTGTATCATTGAACTGGATACTGTGATTTGTAAAAGACCATAAAAATAATCTTCGTTGTTAATGTCATAATTAATTTTGACATTTTTAGCTTGATGTTTTTGGCATAACATTTTAACAAGATTTTAAAAATCAGAAGTTAAAAACAAATTACAGAATTCCAGAAAATAATCTATTTTAAGGTTGCTTGACAATTTAATTGAGAATTCACTGATTTTACCCATAGAATGGTGTTGATTATCTTGATTTTTAAAAAAGACCGAAAATTTCCATAGACTCATGCACGCCTGTTGTTTTGTTTTGATTTATTTTGGGTTTTTTTTATAAACTGTGAAGAAGAAAAAGGTTAAATGTCTGAGAATCTGGAAATATGATTTAATTAATATGTAAGGAAAGCAATTGTTAAAGTGCTCTGAGAGTTAGAGTATAATAAGCTAGTTCATGTTGTAACATCAAGAGTGGGAAGGCCTATAGGATTTAAAAATATGCTGTACATGATCATACGTTTTTCATGCTTTGTCTTTATTCATAGGTAACTACTTGTGGAAATCGAGCAGATGTACAGTGTATTAACAAGTAGTGTGATAAAACTGAAAAAGCTAATGATAGTGCAATTACTGCTTGGCTATATGAAAAACTGAAAATGCTCCATGATCACGTTCCTTTGAAAAATATATAGTTGTAACATGTTGTAATGCAGAATGATCAGGAGTCTCTTCAGTAGCAATTCAGGTAAGTTGCAGTGTGTATTTAGTAATACACCATTTTTTCTCAAAGTAGAATTTCATATACGTATAACAATTATTTGGAGAAAGTAAATAATTGCGACACAAACTTGAGGAAATCTAGAAAGGCTTTCATGTAATTAAAGAAATGTGAGAAAGAAGAAGGGAAAATGAATAGTTTTATTCTTTTCAAGCCTAGAGGGTTCCTGAGTAGGTGAAGTGTTGAGATTTTACATGATGTCTGACTGCTCTTGGACTTACTATTAGGGCACTACATTATGGCTTCAAGGAGAAGGAGGAGGACTTTAGTATTGCCAGAATATGCTGCTGTGCACAGTCTGTATTTCCTTTTCCTGAGAGGATTATGCTGTGTGTGAGCGGCAGTGTCCTGTGTAGCAGTAGATATGTCTGAATGGAAAATCCCTTCCCTCAGGGGTGGTACATCTCAGTAAATGTTCTGGTCACTTGAGCCGGGGGCCAAGGTATGCATTTTGACCAAAATGTATTAAACTTCAGAGACACGACTTCCTTTGTTCCTATTTATTAAGTACTGCACATGATTCTTTATTTAGGGGCAAGTTGTGCTAATTTTATTCATAATTAGTGAATTGCACGCATGTGGAAAGGGAGAGAGATTTAGCTTGTGTGTGTCTCTGAAATAATAGCATAGTCTAATAATAATACTTAATAATAAAGTCCCTCTGAAGTCCCTTATGGCAAGGACAATGGCAAAACAGGACTGTGGCTCCTCACGACACCCTTGCCATGTCTTACCTTTTATGGAGCAGTTTAGCTATATTAAATGTCCCAGACAAGTCTTTGTACACTGTATCCACACTTCCAGACATGTATAATGTTTTTGTTTTACCTTTGATTTCCTTGGCACATGATGCTATAGAGAATTAAGATAAAGTGCAGTCATCTGTCCAGTTTCCTTCCTATAGCCATATTGTATATTAAACTCCCAGGCCCCACAGTGTTCTGCAGGAGATTATCCAAGAAATGATAAATCCTCAGTAGGAGCCATCAAAGCATCATTGCCAGTTCGTAGCCGCTAAAAAGATCCTCACATCTTTTTCACTGTCACTGCATTATTGATTAGCTTACAAAATACTGAAGCTGTATTGATTGCAAATATTTAGGGATGAAAAAGGAAACTGTCCTCGAAGGTATTTGCAGTCCTCTCTTCTCTGTTAAAGAGATCTTTTTTCTCTTTTATTTCTCTGGCTGTCTTCTACCTATTGTATGCTGCAGGCTGATGTGTTCATCTGAAGGTACTGGCAAGATGGGCAAATCGCTGTCTCACCCTGCTGGGGCCAGTAGTCACCAAAAAGCTTAAAGAGGCAAATGAAGGAGAGTGCTTAGCTAAAGATTGCTTGATTGCTTTTGCACACACATTCATTAGGATAGAAGTTATAGGAAGCAAAACTAATTTCCTGTTTGTTTATGTTTTAATTAATTTGTATGTAAAAATTATCTTAATGGTCCAGACAATCTAGGCCATGAGGTCTGAAACAGTCCTGCCAAACACAGCGCGTAACTGGTTGATATTCTAGTCCCATTAGACAGCATAGCTGCTGAAATCCCAGCCCATTCTGTCTCAATATTAATGGGTTTTCCTAATCCAGTTACAGAAAACTCTGTGCAGATGGGCTAAAACATAAGACCTGAGAGAAGTTTTAGCTTCTTGATCCATTCGGATGAAGTCTGGAAAGGGACTTTGCAAATGAAGAACAGTGAAGTACACAGCAAAGCAATTCCCTGCAAATTCAGCAAGTTACTTCTCGCTGTCCCTTCTCCAAGAAGTCCCTGCTTAGCTACATTGGCACATGCAGGTGGTTTCTGCCTGGTTAGTGTACAGTTAATTCTCTGCCTGGTACTTAAACTGAAATCATTAACATGTGTCTTGTGTGTTACCTGAATGAAAGGAGAGTTCACGGGTTATTATTGCCTATTTTTTCTCTTTGCTCCTGCACTTCCCTGTTTCGATTACAAATCCCCCTCCAGGCACAAAGCAAGCTGGACACCTACAGAGCAGCTAAAGAGTTATTTGTTCCCTAGGTGGACACTAATGAATGACTGCAGTGCTGCCCTGAGTGAGGGGGTCCCCACTATTAAAAGTTTAATAGAAAGATCTGAGAAGCTGGGGGCCAAGAGGAGGAGGAGGGGACAGGGAGCTGTGACTAACTCACTGAGTGCCTTCTCTGTTCCTTTGCTGTAGTGGAGATTATACCATCTATTAGTACAGGAGCAACTGGAGAGAGGTCAGTTCCTTCCTTTTGCCTTCAGTCTCACTGCAAGCTGTTGAAACTGCGAATATACATTGGTTCCTTTCCACTGTAAGATCTCTGAATACAGAAGGAATATGGCCTGTCTGAAAATGAGCTAATTCAGACTTTCTGTCACTTTTCTGACTTTTTATCCTTTTGTTTCCCTCCCACTCCTCTTTGTTCTCTTTTTTCTTCCTATTCTGTCTCTCTTTTCTTTACTATCCATACTCTCACCTCCCTCAACCTCATACTTTTCAAGACTTGGCACTAGGATAGGTATATTTAATTTGGGGGCTTAAAAGTTCTTCTTTTTTTAAAAAAAATATTCTTTAAATATTCCAGCACCCACAGGAATTCCTGCCTCTGCTAAGTGATCATAAAGTTTCATAGAACAGTGGAAGTACATTGCCCCTTTTTTCAACCGAGGTATGTACAAAGCTCCTCAATTTTTCTCTCTCCCACTAGATTGTAGGAGAGTGAGATCTAGTTTTTGTTTTGCTTTTAGTTTTTGATCTAGGCCCCATTACTGTAGCATCTGTCCATGTCTGAGACCATATGAAGAAAAGGGATTGGTTATAATTGAGAGGAAGAGAAAGAGAAAGAAAGAGAAAGAGACAGACAGACATGTATGCTTTTGTTTCTCTCTGCTGTTTGTTACCAAGAATCTTCTGAGTATCTCTTACATAATCTTTATAAGGAAGAAGATGAATCTCTCATATACCATTCCTATTATAACTCCAAGAAAGAGGTTTTATTGCAGATTCAGGCCACCAACATGTTTGGTATCCTAGGGTCCTGCAGGAAACTGCTTGCATTTTAAGGGCTGACAGGGAACGCCAATGGAAGAAGCTTCCCCGCACCAGAGGTGTTTGAGAGAGTTAGAATTCTGCAGGAGCTAACTGTAACCAAAAGAATTCAAGTTTATTTTCATAATGGGATATCATAACCTCCTTCCATTTTTGGCAAGAGTTCTAGGATTACAAATCTAATCTAATCTGATCTTTTGATAGCTGGTAATAAATGTAGCTGGAGGAACTGAAATATAATGGCTACGTTTTGAGCCTGTAGATGCATCCTGAAAAGACCACTGATACCAGAATTTGATGCCTTATCTCTTTGAAACAGTCTGATTAAGAAAAGGCGTCCAAAAGTGGTGTTGCCCATACAACCTGTCAGCACAGGTTTCTTAAGATTGCTGCCTGGCCTAACATGTCAGATTCCTCTTCGGAAATACCTGGAACGGATCCACAAAGCCTACCTGCATTTTCCTTTCTCACTGCCTTTCTTTCAAACATTAGTGTTCTGGCTGAATTCTAGCACTTGGACAGATATGAAGCTGACTGGTATTACCATCTGCAAAATAACTTTCAGAACTGAGGTAGATGCTTTCTGGTCAGAATGTTTCAGGGAGATGTGTTTTCCTAAGCATTGCAAGGATACAAAATTTGTGCCCTTCTCATTTGTTAACAGACAGTGGTTTTGAGTCTGCTCTAAAATTTTCCCTTCACTTTTTTCACTTAAATTTAACCTATTTAAGAAAATATTTTTATGCTATGCTAGTGATTTGATTGTACTTGAAGTTAATACATGCTTTCATACTGCTCTGAATACAGTTGTTTTCCTGAACTGTGGCCCAAGTTTAGAACTTAAATCTGAATCCTGGACTTCAGAAAATGCTAAAATAGTTTGCTGCTCCTGAAAACACAGGCCGGCAACTCCTCTGCTTTCCTGTGTGTTCTGTAGACACAACATGAAAGTTCAGTTGCATAACACTAATTCTTATTTTCATGATATTCACTATTATTTTAAGAACTCTTAAGCATTCTTAGTAGGTGCAGTTCAAAAAACCTGCAGGGACAGGAAATTTCTTCCTTTCTTACCATGATAGTAAGAAGTGCTTGAGAGAAATAAGTGCTGTGTGAGAAGCACCAAACATCATTATTACTCTCCTTGGTGTTATGCTCACTTCATATGCCAGTAAAATTTTCTTCTTTTCACTTATTTTGACGCAGTATCTTAAGATTATTGTGTGTGTGTGTGTGTGTAAACTATTAAACTGACTGCCATAATGATTGTACTCTTTTCAGTAGTCACTCAGAACAGATAGATTATGGGGAACTGCAATGCAAAATTCCCTTTACAGTATGTCAGGTGAGATTTGAAGATCAATTCTGAATGAAGCCCTCTCTGTTTGTGTTGGTCTGGGGTTTTTTTTGTTTGGTTTTTTTTTGTTTTGTTTTGCCACAGCTGCAACTATATTCCAAATTACTGTTATTAACAATGGCTGTTCTATAATTTTGCCACAAGTCACACCAAAACAACTTTTTGTCTCTCCTGAACATGAGGTAAGTGCAACTATATGTTTTGTGATCCAGAACCAGGCAGCCTATGCCATTTCCTTTAGGTAAACATGGTTATGGAGGTTGAGAGAACGGTTGACTTCTAGGTTATCCAACAGTCTGCACTTAACAACAGCCCGAGATTTCTGGATTTTTCTCATCTAGGTACAGCCTTCTTTTGTGTGACTTGCATTATAAGAGAAACCAGAGCTAAGCGAACTGGAGAGGTCAGTAAAATACTATTGTTCAGTCTTGTTCTCTGCTTTTAAGGTAAGTTGGTCCTGATTGCAGGGATGTCCTTTCAGTTAATAAAACTTTTCTGATTTTACTAACAGACCCAAGAATAGAAGTGTTTAGTTTACAAATACTTTAAAGAAATATGGTAAGCCACCTTTGTATCTGAAAAATAGCGAATCTGTAAACAAACAACTGAATTAAAAGACCTCCAAATGCATTTTATTTGAAAAACAAAAATAACAGAAGTCTTGCAACTGATCAAGTAAAACTGTCTATACCTGGTTCTTCCAAACTTTTGAATCCTTCAGGAATAATACTTTCCATGGTTTGATTCTTGTAGCTCTACAAAGAAAAAAACTTTTGTCATGGAAATCTTATTCTCTGCTTTTAATAATTTTAATAGCAACATTGGATTATGCTAATTGTTCATTTATTTTAATGTCCTGGTTCTGGTATGGACTGGAATCATATGTTCCAGAGGAAAACACAAGAAATCTTTGGGTAGTAAGCTGTACACTTACAGAATTCTGTTACAAAGTAAGCAATCAGAAATATGCTTGGACAGAAACTGAGTAGCCATTCTGAAATTTATTGTGACTATGAATTTTTGTAGTTTGGGTCAAGCTGTAACTTGAGAGCTGACAAATAGTTAACCAAAAATGACATATAGAATAATTAATATAGGCACATGTGCCCATTGGGGGGCAAACAGTCCTTTCCCATGAGAAATTATAGAAATAGTTAACGAGTAATTCTGTGATATAAGGGGGAAGATTCTTTTGTTTCTGTTGTATCCCTCTGACTTGATTTTATGAACAGTTCTGGGTGAATTACTAGTCTTATTTTTTCTGAACAGAGGATGAATAAATGGTATTTTTATAAAACTCATAAACAATACCCAGTTTCCCCCTCTGTCCTATATTGTCTTTCTCTGGCATTCAGGAACCAAAGCCTATATCTGAAGAAGGTCACAGATGTCATAGCAATGAACATTGAAACTCATGGATCCCACAATAACAATGAAACAATGTTATAAAATCTTTAAATATTATGTAACATAAGTACTTTATACTAGACAGGATAATTTAATATATTAATATTTCATATATTTGTATGAATTTATGTTTTTATAAAAATATAATCCATAATTAGTTAATGCAATAATAGTATTTAAATTACATACACTAGATATTGGAAAAAATTAAGCAGCTCTAGATACGATCCAAAAGAAACAGCAGAGCTGTCCACAAATAAAGAACAAAACACTGACAGGGAGGACAATTAGTCTGAAGTAGCATCCTTTTCTTGTTTTTGAATGCCTTAAACAGCACTTGGCCTCCTCCTTTCTTCTGAAGATACAGTCAGAAACCTTCTCCTAAGGGTCGATAGCTAATCTTTTCCATTTACGGAGTAGTGATAGATAATGTTGCTTGCTGGTATGACGGCTCAGTGGTTAGTGCTTCAGCAGTCAGTGAAAGTCATCCATGTTCACATCTTTTGCTGATCAGTGGGTTTCAAGCTGAAGAGGCAGCATTCACTGTTGTGTATGTTCTCTTTATTTTCTTTTTTACTTTGTAAGACTTTAAATTAAAGACTCCAAGATTCAGTGAGGAAGAATGCTGACAAGAAATGTGCCAAGTGACACTGTAGCCTCACTTGCAGTGCTCTCACTGCCCAATGCATTGGATAGGCAGCCTTGGATGTCTAATGCCAGGTCCCGTGTTCCTCTCACACACCTCAAAGTTAGAGCTTGTGCTCAGTATCAGCAAAGCTAAGTCCCTTTTTAGATCCAGCCTCTAGACACAGATTTTGAAAATAGTCAAGTTTACATTTATTAAAACTGATGGGAATATTAATGTGTATAGAGCAAAATGTTTCAGGGCCCAAAATCCATGTCCAAATGTTCATCAGTACTCGTCTATGGGTTAGGCCTTTGTTCAGACTAGAATTTTGCTGTTTCCACTAAACACTCACTTGCCTGTGCATCAAATTCCGGGACTGTTTGCTTGTCCTACCCAGGGAAAACAGAAGTGGTCCAGGCTGTGAACTGACTACTCTAATGCTGCGAACAGCAGAGGTCTGGGCAGGAAAGCATGCTACAGAGGGCATGATGCCCCAAAAAGCGATTTTTAAAACAATTATTTTAAGTACTTGCATTTAATATTTTATAATATAACTATATATATAAAATATATATTAGATACACTTTATTGATTTATTTATATATATTCATATCATATTTTTATTATATATATTTATATGTTTATATTATATAATATATAATATATATATTTAAGAGTGCTTGCATATTTTGTCTTTCTTCTCCATGTTTTAAAAGATGTTGGTCAGTAAGGTCCCAACAATATACATTAAAAAAAAAAAATGAGCAGCACTTTGATAACACTGGCGTTTATGGGGCTTTTTTCAAAGTATTGGAAAAACTGGAAAGGCTGAGATGTGGACAATAAATGGTCAATGTAGTTACTCACTGGGCTGAGAAATGAAGCCTTGTAGTGTTGAAAACCTTGGTGTGAAAAATATGGGAGCTGGAGTAATATGCTCTCGCTCTTACTCCTGCTGCTGAAGACTCTCTGGGTTCAAGTGTGAGCTGGGGACTTCTTGGTCTTGGGTGGGCAGAGACTTGGAGATAACCAGCATCTGCCTGGAGAGGAGTTAGCAGCTGTCCTTGTGCCTGCTCTACTCCAAAGGCTTTCAGTGGGTGTAAGAGCCATCAGGCAGAGCTTCATGGAGCCACAGGAGAACCTGAAGCAACTGATATTGTAAGCCTTCAAAGAGATTCAAATAGTATCAGACTGCGAAAGAAAAGGGGAAAAACATTTGTTCAGGTTTGGATGTGAAAACCTTGTACTTGGCGGAGCCATAGGTATAGATTTACTATAAGGTAATATGGGAAGCAGATTTTGATAGAACGATAATATGAACGTTAGCTTTTCCACACTGCTGTTTCCAGTCACAGAGAAAGGTAAATATTATTTGCCTACATACATGCGGAGGGGTGCTGCCTGTTTAAAGTCTAACTGTTCCCTGCAGTCACTTAAAATTACCTTTTAAATACATTAATAGTGCAATTTTTCAGTGATATTTGGGAATTACATTTTGGCTTGTAACGGATGAACTAGGAGTAGCTGAGCAGGAGCTGTTTTAACTCTCATTCATTAACGTATTCCCCAGAAAAAGAACACTGCTATGCACGTGATTTAGGGAATTAGTCTTTCGGACCGGGTAGAAGGAGAAAAGCCGCCATTTCACTGTTTTCTCAGTCCTCTTTCAGCATTTCGCAAGAGTCACCGTTTAGGAGCCGGGTTTTGCACGCGCAGTTCATTACGCGGTGCCCCGCAGGTCGCCGGGACGGAGGCAGCAAGGTGCGCGGCCGCATGCCGCACCACATCAGCCGCGCTGCGAAGTCGCTCTCAAGCGAGAGTCTCTGTGGCGCAATCGGTTAGCGCGTTCGGCTGTTAACCGAAAGGTTGGTGGTTCGAGCCCACCCAGGGACGCGTTTCCCTTTTGGCTCGCCCGCTTCCCCTTGCAGCCGGCCGTCGCTCAGTGCGTGTGTGCCGGGGGAGGATGTGAGATTATCGCTGGCGGTCGTGCAGGCGCCGCGTGTTTCGGGGCAGGGGGGCCCCCGGCGGGGAGCGGAGCGCGGCGCGGCGGCAGCTCCCGCCCGCGCTGCGCCCTGGCAGCGAGCGCCTTCGCTGCTGGCGGCGCGCCTGCGGCGTGAGATGGCTCCGTGCCTGCGCCTCCCTCCCCCCGTGCGCCGCGGGGCCGTGTCCCTCGCTTCCTGCCCAGAGCGAGGGGGGCCGCCTGCGGGGGAGGGGTGCGGGATTCCTCCCGAGGCCGTGTCCTCGGGGATGCGGTTGCCGGAGCACCCCGGAGTTCCGCGTCCCTCCTCCGACGGGCGCTGCCGCCAAGGGGGAGCTGGTTGAGGGCTGGGGCACGCCGCTGGGCCGGGGCGGGCTGTGTCCTGGGGCTGGCAGTGACAGGTCTCCGGGAGTTTCCTTACCCCGTGCTCCCGCGACGGTGGGAGCAAAGGCAAACACCGTATTGGAGCTGCATGAGGACAATTAATGACGGTGCCGCGCGGTCAGGGCTTGCTTTAGGGCGCGCCAGTACCTCAGCTACCGCCATGGGATAGCCTGGGCTGGAGCCGCGGCGGGGGGGGGATGCCATTTGCGAGGATTATAATTACTGTTGTGTACGACTGTCGCCGCTATCGCCAGTGCTGATTATCGCAGAAGTTAACACGCACACACGGCAACTCCGTCTCTCCCCGAGGGACGCCGGCAGCGCGGTGTCCCAGCCTTCACCCCCCGGAAGGATCGACGCCGGGGCGAAACCGGGCAGCCGGCCGCGGGGCCGGAGGGGGGAGGGGGCCGCGCCCCTGCCGTCCCCCGGTGCCCCCCGCGTCCCGCTCCCGCCCGGCGCAGGAGGTGTTTCCAGGCCCGGTTCCTGCTGGCAGGCAGCGCTGCCTCCGCGGGCTCGCCCTGCCCGCACGGAGCCGCTTTGCATACATGAATGTTAACAGCAGTTACGTCGGGAGCTTCGCCTAAACGTATCAATTAGAGGTTGGCACCTTCGCCGTGTCTGAGCCCGGGAGCTGGTGCCAACGAGCGCTTCGGTCGTGCGAAACACGGCCGCCTTCCAGACCAGCTTTGGCGAGCTCTGCGAGGATCTATTTACAGTTTATAGAAAACAGAATTCGTATTAAAAGTGCTCCCTTCCCCAGTGAAGTTGTAGTTCACAGATCTTTATTTTCAACTCGCCTGTTTTGAATAAAGGATATAGCCCTCTTAAAGGTCAGGCTGTGCCATTGATTTACCATTGATGACAAGATACGGCCCTCGCTAGCTAAGATACCGGAGAAAATACATGTGTTTGGGAACACCGGAGAATCTTTTGAAAGTAATAAACCCTAAATCGTTGATGTGCTGTATCTGCAGCAGTTCGCTGGCATATTTTTTTCTCTCACTCGCATCTTGTAATTACATTTCGGTAAAACATTTAGAAAAGCTGGCAGCCGTGTGCTTAGCATCAGGGTAGGTGTAGCTCGCTGCAGGACCCACCTATTATCGTTAGCAACACTTAACCCATAAATACTTCCTACTGATCAGTATAATTCTATTTTAACTAGAGTCATTTAGATAAATCCCCTTCTCGGTATTTCCATGTTGTCTGCAGCGGAAGGATGAATTCAGCCTGGCAGCACTGAATTCGCGGCAGCCAGCAAAGCCTCACAGGGGACAAAAAAAATTAAAGTCTGCATTTGTTTGTGCTTGGATTGTCTCGCTACTGGGCAGTCATCAAGAGCTTAGACTAATCAACAACAACAACAAAAAAGGGGTTAAGCCAGTGTACAGCAGCAATGGTTGGAAAGGCAGTGACAATTTAGGAGCTAAAATTTACCAAACCGATACTTCAGGAGGAAGGACAACCGGTTCTGTTCCCGTAAAGCAAGTCTTGCTTTCCTTAGCAAGTTACAGATGCGTTTTATAGAGGTGATTATTGCTGAGCACAAGGTTTGTTAACGCTCCTTCCAGTTGGTGTGCAAATGTGCACCAGCAAACCTGTTAAAATAGATGCGGTATGTGAGCGGTACCTTGCTCCGGAGATACGTGTACAGGAGACTCTTCCAAATGCACATCATGGACTCGGCACTGTACAGCGATGTTTGCGCAGCGCTTGATAAACTTGTTTTGTAGAAGTGGAAACTTTGTGCACGGTAAATGCCTCATCCCGTCTGCTCGCTAACTAATTACAATTAAGGTTGTGGAAAACGGGAAAACTGTGTTATTTTTTTGAGAGGATAGGGAATCGAAGCTTTCTTTGTATGAAGTAAAATGTTTTTTGAGGTCAATGACGCTTTCAGTTCTCAGCCATTAAAAAAAGCTTCTCATAGCTGCGTCATGTACCCGGATAAACCATCCGATTCTTACCTTAATCCACCTATCTGTAATGCAGGTTAGGATAAACGCTGTTCTGAGGGTAATAAAGGACTGCATCATCCGATACGTTTAGGAAAAAGACTTGACATGTTCAGAGTGACCTCTTAACAAATACCGAGTTAAATTCCAGCGTCAATATTGATCTGTGCCGACCAACCAATTCCTGACGTAGCTAGGGAAGACTAGCCGTCGAAATGTCCGAGGGAACCCCGAACCAGAGGACCCCCAGCAGAAGGCAACCGGGCGTTTCCGTGCCCTCCGCCCCTCACGCCTGGATGAGCCCGAAGCCCCCGCAACGCGCCGCGGCCCTTTGTTCGCGCGGCGGTGGGACGGGGGCCGAGGGCGGCCCGTTGCCTCGGGCCGGCAGCCTCCGGTGAAGCTGGTGGCAAAGGGGACAGCTCTGCCGCGGTTCCCCCCCGCGGGCAGCCCCCGGGGGCTCTGCAGCTCGTGGGAGGGAGCCGCCTGCCCGCGACCCGGCCCGGCCCGGCGGGATGGAGGGCTGATGGGCGCCCGGCGGTTATCCGTGGATGCGGGTCCCCTCCCCGCCGCACCCAGAGGAGCAATGGGGGAGGGGAGGGCGCGGCTGCCCGCACTGCTGCCCCCCCGGCCCGAGCCCGACCCCCGCCTTTACTCCTGGAGGGGAGGGGGGGGCGACGCGGGGACAAAAGACCGCTCTGCCCCCGCCACGGGAGACCCCAGGGGAGAGGTCGCCTATGCGTGGGCCCGTGGGGGTCCACACCGCCCCCTCCCCTGGTCTTCCCGCTGCCTCCTGCCAGCGGGCGGGACGCGGCGCGGCGCCCCCGTGGCCGTGCGGAGCCCCCACCGCGCCCCCCCGGTTCCCGCGGCGCTGCCATTGGCCGCCCCGCCCCGCAGCTGCTCAGTGGCAGCCCGGGAGGGGACGGCGAGACCCGCGCGGAAGTCCAGGTGCGGGGCGCGGGCCCCCCCCAGCCCCCGCGGAGCCCCCGCGGAGCCCCCGCGGAGCCGGGCGCTGCCCCCGGCCCTGCCTCTCCCGGCGGTGGGGGCGAGCGGGGCCGCTCCGCCGGGGGTGTCCCGCCGCGGGGGGCTGCGGGGGCGGCTCGCCCCGCCGCCGGCTACGGCACATCCTCGGGCGGCTGCGGGCGGCGAGCCGCGGTACCGGGGAGGCATCAAGCCGAAGCGGCGTCCGGAGAGCTGCGGCGGGGTCCGGACTGGAAATAAAGCAGTTTTTAAGCAATCCCCTTTGGACTTTGGCCAATATTTAATGACTTGGGAGGCAGATAAGATGGGGAATAAAATATTAATAGTCTTAATAAAGACGGGGAGCTGGAATATTTGAAACATGAAAAACTGTAGAGCTCGCAGAAAGGGTGCAGAAAACAGCCATCTTGAATATTTTAATCTCTGGCAAGTGTTTCTTTGGAACAAAATGGATGTTGGAGGGAAACAGCATAGTTAACATTACTGTAGCCTTCCATTTCTAACACCATCCCTCTCGCAGAATTCTGCTGGCACGAAGCAATGAAACTGTAAGGAACGCCACAGCCTTTCATCTCGGTACAATGGCAATAAATAATCATAATCTGAATACTGTGGTCTGGAAATTTAGTACCTCTCTTAAGTGATGGTGCTTTTTTTTTTACCCACGATTTATATTGATTTGTTTGCATCGATATAAGTCACATGTAATGCTGCAAAAACACTTTTAGAGATCACGCAACATAAACAAACAATTGGTCTGTATTCACCCAGAACACATTTGCAAATATTTCTTATTTTTAATGCAATTTTTTAACTGTACTTTGTTACTGTCACCGAAGTCAAAGGAGGTATTCCTACCGATTACCCTGGAAATTGGATCAGGCCCTGGGTTCAGAGTTTGTTGGGTATTCATGATATGAACCAATTATTCTAAGGATTCATTGTCTGGCCATAAAAATCACTCTAGGCTGAAATTAGGCTTAGAAAGTCCCCAGGATTTTTTCTACTTTTACTAAAATGGATTAACAGCTGTCTTTATTTTTTCTTTCTTTTTTCTTTTCCCCTGAAACTGATGAAAACAAATACAACATGCTGATTTCAGGTGCTTTTTGTTTTCATATAAATGCAAAATAGCTTTCCCTTTTTTACTAAGATTTCTAAGGCTATTAATGGTGGTTAGGCCTTTCTAAATTAAAAAAAAATATTTTTTTTTAAAGGAACAATTGACTGAAGGGGGGGGATGTGGTGAGAGCAGAGACAATAAGTCAGTGGTTCAGCCACACAGACTCAGAAAGGCTCCTTCACTGGGTTTATTTATTTATTTATTTCCTTGTTGCTGTTTGCTTACTTTGGATCTACCCCTTCTCAGATAAGCTCAGCAGAAACAACGCACTTAAAAAAGCAAAAGGAAGCTAATGAAAATAATGCAGGAGTGGCTGGAGAACATTGTCTGAAGATTAAATAATAGTATTGCAAGGCAGAACTCCCTGATTTTATTTCCTTACTGATTTCTTTAATGTCAATTTGGGCAGCATTTGTAATCCTAATGGCTAAGCATAAGGTTCCTACTGAGAACTGTGTTATTCTTATTAAAGTTTCTAATTTTTCAAGGAAATTTTGAGGTACTGCATATGCAGCTCTTGATTGTTTCAGTACCTTGCTACAGCTTTATTTTCTGTATCTGAATATTTTTGCCTTATTTTCTCAGTGCCATACTTTCCCCCGTGGATTGATACATTAAAATATATTTAACATCGGTTTCATAGGCATCCTGATATTTGTGCAGCATTTCTTGAGACTACTTGGATAAAAAGGCACTATGAAGTCAAGCAGCTTCCTAGTAATTTTTTACAATTGGAGCAGGTAGGAATCTCAAAAGAATAGTATTTGTGAAAAGCAGAGTGAGCAAAATTACTAAAATGCAAATGACAAGCTCCATCAGAGGCTAAAATTACAAACTTGTGTTTGTTAGAAAAAAAATTGCATAGACTAGAAACAATAACCTAGAAAAGCAGGCACTGGCTTCTTAATGGTCAGGTCTTATTCTAAGAATGAAACCAAGACTCAGTTCAAGTTGTTAGTGTTATCTAAGAAACAGGAAGATTTCGACGAGATTGAATAATACTGGGAATCTGGGGAGTGCTGCAGGGCCCAGAGAGGAAAGCCGTATCAAATTTGCTGAAAGCTTAAGGAAATGCATTTAAATGTCATGAAACTCCAATTTATGTGGGAAAGGTATTTAGGGTTCCAGAGAGAAAACATGGTGCAAAGAAGGACTAAGGAGATGTACCTCTGTATTTTGTCCACCAGATGTGAAGGACAAATAAATCTGTATAAATACAAATAAATAAATGAATTTAACTTTTCTGCTTGCCAAAGCAGGTAAGTTAAAAAATGTCTTTTCAATGATGACTCAAAATATGTATTTTGCCTGAAATAAATGTTTTCATAGGAAAAGAGAAACAACAGTATAATATTTTTACTGTAAAGATTAAAGCTTTTATTCATAAAGTTCATTCGCCCTAATATACCTAAAGCATTGTTACATGAGATGGGCTCACTCTTTTTTTCCTGTTAACTGTTATATTCCTTTATCATCAACATAGCTTTAGTGACAGAACCTGAGAGCTAGATTGCGCCTTAACAGGTAAACAGGCAGGGAAAGATGTGGGAATGCTTTTATCCACAGCTTCCAGAAGGGCAAGGAGTTTCTGGCAACTTCTAAATAACTGAGGCCAAAGGAACTGGTGATTTTATTTTTTTTCCTGAACAGACAGGGTATTTTGGTTATTTTGTTTTCTTGTTGGGTCATTGCCACACCAGGCTCCGCAAAAAACTATTAAGTGCTTATTAGAGTAGTGCATATATTGGTAAGGAATAATTGCTTTAACAAGCTGTTTGTAAATACATCAGATTAAAAATCAGTGCAGTCAAATCTGTTGTACTATTTAAAAGGTGACTGTAAAGTGGTGCAGTAAAATGGCAAAAAAACTGGGCTGATCAATTTTGGTCTCCTTTTCTTTTACAGAAACTACAAACATGTTGGAAAACAAAAATGTTTATTTCCCTACAAATATTTCTGGTTTT
The DNA here is from genome assembly GCA_011057875.1 of Pterocles orientalis. Taxonomy (NCBI): domain Eukaryota; kingdom Metazoa; phylum Chordata; class Aves; order Pterocliformes; family Pteroclidae; genus Pterocles; species Pterocles orientalis. Next base: position 119,106 of record WKFP01014267.1, read on the forward strand.
CCCAGACAGATGTGTTGTTCAGATCACCTCTCTAAATATTTCTTCTTTTGTAGCTTGATTGAGAATGGGCAGTGACAAGTATCTACTTTTCAAAATTCAGATCTTCGGTTTTATTTGAGGACATAGTTTATCTGACATTGTTTTTTTCTTGGGTGATACAAATACTCTGAAACTCAAAACTTAGCTTCGCAGTTACTCTCTGTAATTTGCTTGGCCTCAGCGGAGTGAAAGTGATACAGAAAAGGCCTGTGCCATTAGACACACTGTGCTTGGTACTGTTGGGCCTCACAGGGCTGCTGGCCCTGAGGTATAAATGAGAGATAAAACTCATAATTAATGATGTGCAAAGTTCTGAGTTTAGACAAATATTTGCAAAAATGTTTTATTCGTTTGCCTTCAGTATTTAGTAATGGATTCTGGGTTTGACTGGATCTAAGTCAAAATGAAAGGGAAAAAAAAGTATTTTTCCTCTTTTGTTTTAATTTGGGCAATGCAGGTCTTGTGGAGCAGAAGGTGGAGCCTCCCCAGAGCTGCCAGGCACAGGAGCAGCGGTGACTGTCCTTGACTTCTCCAGTATGAATAGTTTGCTCCCAACTTGTAACTTGTTCCGTTATATCATGTTGTTCAGAGCTTGAAAAACAAGGATCTTCTGTATGCCTAACCCAAATAGTTCCTTTTTTTCAGTCCTAATATCCAGCACTTGCTTTTACCGCTGTCATACACTTTTAAAATCAGATATGCTGGCTGGAAAGGTAATAATTAGGAGTTTATTGTGGAAAGAAGATAAGATTAGCTGCAGTAAAGGTTTATTATTAGAAAATGAATAGCCTCATTTTCAAGATTTAAGAGACTTGTACAAATTACCTGCTGGATGTTTTTTTTTAGTTTCCAGTTCACATTAGTGCTGAAAGAACTGTTTGGGGCCTATTACCCAGCTTTTGGAAAGTTTTCTTGTAGTGGAAAAAATTGTAAGGGTTTTGGAAATGAGGACTCATCTGGCTAGTAGATGTTCATAAAAATCTTAATGACTTCAGCAGTCCGAGATGAGGCTGTTGGGGCTGGGCTGGGCTTGGATGGAAACTACTGGACTGGCTTTACTGGAGGATGCACTCCCGACACGTGGCGCGGTGATAAGTGAAGACGGAAGGTCAGGAAGCTGGCTTTGAAACCTTTGAGTATATCTGCGGCTGGGTTGACATCATCTCTCTTAAAAATGATTCTTCATTATGAATTGCATGGGGGGAAAAAAAGAGTAGTTCTAATGCACAAGACAGTTTGTGAGCTTGAATTGTGCATAAAAGACTTTGGTTTTCCTACAAAGGTACTTTACAATTTTACACGTGCCATTTTCATTCTATAGTTTACAGGTTTATGCCAAGAGTGTATTCCTCTGAACTGAAAGTGTTTTCAATTTAGTTTGTGTTGCTTTGGGGGGCTTTTTCAGCTAAAATCACAATGTATTTGACTTAAAACGGTGACATTGCTATATATGGGAAAGCTGCTTTACAGCATTTCTAGAGGTTTTTACATACTTCAGTAATTTTACTGTTACTCAGACATCTGTGTGCTTTTAACTCGAAGGCGATGCTGTTGATCTCAGGGGTAACTCAACTTTGGTGGTAATATGTTAGGGAGAAATCCAGTTTATGGTCAGTCTGACAGCTGGCCTGAAAAGTAGAATGATACAAAAAGAATATTAATTCGTTTTAAAGAAACTCCTTCATAATCAGTTCTAGTCTCATCTACGTAATGCACCGAACACATGAAACTGCAGTTGGGCCAGTGGGTGCTATTGGCAACTGTGGAGTATGTTGCCCCCTGAAATCTGATTTTCACTGGACATGTTTAAATCTATTTCTCTGTAAGAAAATTTAAGGGGTGTTGTCTTCGTGTTATGGGGCCGAATGGGCTGGCCCTGAAGGTGAGGAGCACTGTGATGCTCCTGCTAGTAAGAAAAGGTGTATTTTAGAAAAAATCAGCAGATTGTCATTCTCCCCAGGAAAATTTTTTTGTCGCTTATCCATGAGGCTACAGTACAGTACAGCTGCTCTGCCAGCCTTTGGGGCATTCCTCTCCTGACATACTGAAATCCCAGGACTGGAGCTGAGTACCAACATGAGGCTATAAATCTCGTGGGAAGACCCACAAGGCGAGCTGCTGTGGCATGATGCAACACGATGGCATTGATGAGACCACTGAAGCAGGACATTCTTTGTTTCCCTTACCTTTTGGGAGGTACAGGGCTGATGAACACGCCACCAATGAAGACTTTTTTCTCTAACTGTTATTGGTTATGCGTTGGATCCTATTACCTCTCTTTCACTCTCTCTCTGACTTTGCTGGGTTTCCTCTTGACAGACAAGCAGGTTTTGGCTGTGCCATTACTAACCTGCAGAGAAACAACAGATTTTTGCAACAATACAGTGATCACTTAGACATCCGTAAGGGGGGCGGTTTGTTTGTTTCCAGGGTTTGGTATTTTGGATACTCTGCTGATTTAGACAGTGATTCAAAGTGTTCTCCTCAGCCTTTCTGGAGTATAGACCTAGGTGATGTCTTAGTGTAGAAAGGTCTGCCAGTGCCTCTGAGGACTTATATAGCAATCTGACGGGGTAAGTGTAGGGTTGCAGAGAGCAGCTGGGGCTGTGGAGGCTGCCGTGGCTCTCCCAGAGACCCAGAGCAGCTGCCAAAGCTCCAGCCCCACCAGCCACAGGCAGTCACAGCTCCCAGACGCAAAACCTGTCCAGCCCCAAGCCCTCGGTGCCCTGGGTTGAGGAGTCAAAAGAAGAAATAAACCTGTTTGCTTTTATGGCGCTTGCTCTGTCAGGGCCACATTTGGGCTGCTAGTCCAAACCCCCTTCTCCCCTCTCTGATCCCCTCTCTTTGCTCCACTGTGGGTTCAGATCTGTTTTCCTGGTGTGGGTCAGGTGCTGCAGGCATCCATCCATCCATCCATCCATCCATCCATCCATCCATCCATCTATCCCCACTACCCCGTGGCTGGCCGTGCCGCTGGGCTAGCTCCTCTGGAGCAGCTGTTCCTCTCGGGCAGCATGAGCGTTGTCTGCGCAAGATGAATTTTCTCACTTGCTTTCTCTCTCCTTCTCTCTTCATTTCATGATCTCTCTGCTGGCTTTTTTGCTTCTGAGAACCCTTACTCCTTTTGGTCCCCCTCCCATCTTTCTCCCCCCTCCTTTTCTTTCTTTCTTTCTTTCTTTCTTTCTTTCTTTCTTTCTTTCTTTCTTTCTTTCTTTCTCTCTTTCTTTCTTTCTTTCTTTCATTCTTTCATTCTTTCATTTTTCTCTTTTCTTATATTCTCCCTTCACTTATTTTTCTCTCTATTATCTTTCCTGTCCTCCTCCGCATTCTCTCAATCCCAGCAGGACTCACGCATACAAATTGACCCCCTCCTAGCCAGTAATGTGATCGAAGCTCTTTGTGGCTCCTACTATCTCTATGGTAACTATCAGGGGGGTCTCGAGAGTGGTGGTAGACCGATGCACTGGCCCACGTACTGTTGTTCTTGCCAGCGTTATGTGCTGACCACATGGGCCTGACTGCTCATTTACAACTACATCTTATTTTAAAAAAATACTGATACTTTAAAGTGCTTATGTGGGGAAAACAGCCCGCATACTTGAGCACAAATAGTTGTTGGGTTCTCAGGGTTTTGGAAAATGGTTTCTGTGTTCAGGGCTGCTTTCCTTGGCAGATCCGTTGTTGTTTTCCAAGCATTGTGGAGTGGCATGTTGGCTGTTTCACGTACTCTGGAAACAAGAGTTATGCTGCAAAAATAAGTATCTGCATTGCAGGGATAGCCAGGGGCAGTGCAGAGGTGGTGGTTGTAGTCACCACCACAGAATGAGAAGGTCCATAAGAGGGGTTTGCATGTTGTGAATGTTGTGAACTTTTGCTTTTCCCTGTGCCAGCCAGCCTACCACATGCTCCCAGGTGGCTGCTGTAATGCAGGTATTAAAAAAAAATAATCCTAGGCAAGCGTTGGGTTGATAATATGTCTGCTTGTCCACAATTTGGGATTTATGGAAGCATGAAGCAACCATAGGATCTGACGGAAGGAAACACTGGAAAACCTGTGATGTGGACAGAAGAAATGGACATGGGCGCTTTTGGCTTAAAGGCTTTCCTTAAATAGCCAGGGATATCAGTGGGACTTAATGAAGTCTAAGGCTGTCTATATTATACCAGGTCCATTTGCTCAAGAGAGAAGAAACTAGCCCTAGAATTTCTGAAGAGCTTGAATTAGTAGCGCAAAATTAATTTGATTCAAATACTTGTGGTAATTATTATTTATGCAGTACATACAATATTAAAAATAGAATTCCTGTCAGGACTATATTCCAAATATTCTTCTGTTCTGTTAAATTCTTCAAAACCAGTGTGATGTTTGTCCCCCCCTCCAAATGTGTATATCAAATTTTTGTCCAAAAAATTTATTCAATTTGTAGTATCTGTTAATTCCATTAATCACATCAGCTTATAGGCAGCAATAAATAAAATCTATGGCTTTTCTTTTGCAAGATTTACCTATCTTTTTAAAATAAACTGTTTCATTTCTTATATGCAGAATATGCATATGGTAGAAATTACTGAACTTTAAAAAAAAAGTCAACTAACCTTATTGTATCCTGACAGTACATATTGCCACATCATTTAGGCTGTGCAGTGTCAGTCAGTTAACTACACTTCACCAGCCTTTCTGCTATATGAAAATGCACTACAACACCATCCTGTTGGAATCTCTACAACCTTCAAACAATTACACTGCAGTGCTGACACTGGAAGCGTAATTTTCTCAAATCCTTGAAAAGAATAAACTTCCGAAGATGATGATTAGATTTTTCAGCTGGTTGCAGAATCTATATTCACAGCTTTATTAGTCGTTGGGTCCACTGTACACAGACTGTGAGTTTTACACCTACCTGCCTGTGGATTAAATCGACATCTATAAACTGCCCTTTTGGGTGAAATGCAGTCGGCGGTGAAATGGTTAACACTGTGGGCATTTAAGTGGTCATAATTAACAGTCCATTAAGATGAATGGAGAAAGTTCGCACTTAGTGCTGCTATTGTTTAATTCTCTCTGTTTACAGACTCGAGAGGACGACGGAGCCGGGCTTGACATTGCCCGGGGTTTGCTCTAGGGAAGTTAGGAATCACATTTTAAAATAAATTATAACTTTAGATTAAAAAAAAAAAAAGACAAATATCCTTTGGGAAACATATTTCCTGTTTTGGGGGATTTCTGTTTTCCCAGTTCACTCTCGTGAATAAGTGGGTTTGATACTACCATTTTCCACTGAACAAATCCACCAAAACAAAGCTCTTCCTATGCTGAATGCCCTCTCGGTTTCACAACAATTTGTATAAGCAAGGGATTTTGCAGCCAGTTATTAATAGGGATGCAGGAGGAACTCAGCTCTGCTAACCTGTGAAGGTTCTCCTGGTTTTAATAGATGACTGCTCTTTTGCAGTGTTTAACATCTTATATAAAATCCCACTATTAATATCACCAATGTGAGCATTAAAAATATGAAACAGGACACAAATCCAACATATCAGCCTAGAAAATCTCTGCTGTAAAAAAATCTTGATTTTATTTGCCTTTTACATCCCTGAAATTTTGCAAAAATAATTTTTCAATCTTTTCTCCAGTGAAGCTGGAAATTTATTTTGTCAAAAGGAAGTTGAATTTTCCATGTAATCGGTTCATTCCGAGCTCCGAAGCTTTTTTTAAAAAAAATCACAAGACCACAGCTATACCAAGACTCACAACAAAATCCTGGGTGTTGCTAACACTGCACTGCTGAAGAATGCAGCTCTCGCAGCAAGTCTGAAGTCAGAGCTCTCCGGAGAGCTGGGATGGGCCCAGGCGCAGAATTCACTATTTGAACCAGAACCTTTTTAGCCGAAGCACAGCAGTGAAACTGGTAGAGAAGCCTATCATTTTGAAGTAATACATAGTTCTTTTTAAAAGGTCTCCAGTTTATTGGTACAATTTTTTCCTTGTAAATGGTTGTGAGTATAATTAATTATGGGCAATAAATTGTAAGTGCATTGCATAGCTCCTGTATGCCTCGCTATATGACAGCGCTCAGAAATGCAGTCGTTAAACATACCGAAGAGCAATAGAGTAAGCAGTTGTTTTCACTATATTTTGTTATTAATTTTGGTATCAGAGTGCCTGAAAACAATATGACAAATATCAACATTTGTATGAAAATGTTTTAGTTATGAATTTGAACATGAATTAATAATAAATTTTTGCAGATATGGTTTTGGTCTTAGGGACAGGAATGTTTGCTAAAAGATAACCTCAAAATACAGTTACAGAATTATGTTACCCATTCTTGTTAGAAATGAAATATTAATGAATGAATATATTTTTGCATGCTGTCTACAGTTTGGATTTCTTGTGCTTTTAAATGTAACTTTGAAATTTAAAAATACAATGCTTTTTCAAAATTAATGCTGATGTTTTGATGTTCACTTTAGCAAGCATAGGCTTGGTTAAATTTAAATTAGACCATAATACCTTAAACTTATTAGCATTAAAAATGCACTTGAAAGAGACAGAATTATTCTGGAGATACTTCGTAGAAAATCTCCCTTTATCATGTTTTCCTGGCAAATCAGATTTGTAGAAAGGTAAACTGCATTGTTTTCAAATAAAGTATTTAAAATTAGTTCAGCAACTTGAGTCCTGCATGTCTCTGATTAGTAGAAATTGTTAATATTTTTAAAACAATGAAACTGAAAAAAATAGTCTGAACTACTAAGAAATAGTACTTTATGCTGCATGTCCCTTTAAAACTGTTGGTAAGTTTAAAAAAAGTAACAATTTTTTTAATGCATTAAAAGTAGCATCCAAAATAATATAGGAAAAAAGACTCAGAGACTAAAGACGTGTTTGAAGAATGGTAGAATTCTTATTAATTCAACAGGAATTAAAACAGCTAAAATACATTTTTGCATCCTTCTCTATGTCTTTGAGCCACTGCCTTTACTGGACTAAACCAGTGAACCCCAGAAGATGCTAATTAAAGATGGAATTGTTACTGAAGACGTGAAGCTTCAAGTCCAGATCCATGGACTTGAGTTCATGGTTGACAGATGAGCTGCAGCTCCTGAGCTCACCTCTGCTGACTTTGCTGCTCCTGAGAGGTCTGCAGGTGCTTGAAGAAAGGCTTTGTGCCAGAACAAACTCCCCTAGATCAGTGTATAGGGCAGCGAATAGGGTGTTCTGCTGGGAAGTTGGTGTGAATCCGCTGAGGCTGGCAGTATCATCTGAACTTATCACTTTCACTTTCTGGTGATATTGCTGTGGCTGGAGTTTGGCAAAAAAATGAGGAATTCTGAAAATTTTAGGGTTATTTCATGGGGGGCACCTCATCCCAGCTTTTGACTGGAAATAGATATTGCTGCTATATTTTATGCTGAATTCAGTGCAGCTGGTTCCTGGCAGCAGCATGCCCACTAGAGCAAACTCAAGGTTGAGGGATGCAAGAGCCCTTGGTGGTTCAGCTCCCGTGAGCAGGTGGCAGCAGTTCTGGCCGTTCTCAGAACAAGTAGTCAAGATACCAGGATTTCCTGGTCAAAACGTAGTCAGCTGCTTCCCTTCAGGTTCCTGTGAAGTGAGGAGGGGGTTTGAGAGTTTGGTGCTTGTAAGGAGGCAGTGGTGTCCTTCCAGGCCTTCATTCGGAGCCTGTGGGTGCTGCCCACTTCCCAAAAGCTTCACCGTTTGGCTTTGGAGCTTGGGTGAGCTGCGGCAGGGCCACAAGCTGCTTCTCCTTCTGTACATCATAGCTGAAGCAAGGAGGTGATTGATCTTGATTACTCAGGCTGTTCTGTAGGTAAGGAAGACCACCTGACTTCTCTGTGTGGTATTTATTTTTTAAGATTTGCCTTTCGAATTCTGTTGGTTTCAGTAATATATAATCTTTGTGTAGGGGATCTCAGTCAGCAGCTTGAGGGCCATATGAGTACTTTTTTTCTCTCTTAAAAAAAAAGGCACATTTTACCTCTCCATTTACCTGATATTCCGTTCTTTGCTGATTCTTGATTTGTATCACTGCTTTCATTCACTTTTAATTGCAGTTGCCCCACTTTCAGCACCAAGATCTATATGTTTTTTCCTTCTCCTTGATTTGTACGGTAACTGGCCACAAATCTTTTGCCTCCCCCAGAACAAAAGCCATTGTTCTCCTCAGGTTAGGAGTTGACCGTATGCAGAATGTTCAGTGAATGGTGACGTCAAATGTCATAGAGGAAAGTGGCCATATGTGAGGTCATGAGTCTCACTGATGCAGAAAGCAACCAGCCGTGGGAGTCAGCTGCGGACAGGAGATGGACAACTGCTTGTGCCAGGAGCATCCCGCGCAGGAAGGGCACCTTGGGAAGCAGCACTCCTGGGGCTCACGGGCACTGCGCTGGCAGGCATGCTGTGGGTTGTCCTTGTGGGAAGGAGAGAAATAATATATGTTAAAAGCCCATTGGCTTTGCTTTTAACTTTTAATGCTAGGCTAAAAAGGTTGCAGTCAGATTCCAGTTAATAGTCAAATCTAACTTTATAATTTAAAACAATGGGATTTTGCTAAATTCCTTGGGTAACTATTCTACAAGCCTTTAAACACAGTGCCCAAACTCAAGAAAAAAACAGTATGAGTTCTGGTGAATTTTGGAACAGGTTCAAAAAGTAAATATTTATGAGAATGGCATAATGTGTTTATTCTGGATACAGGATCTGCAGGTTTCCTTCATGTTTTTTTTTAAATTATGGTTAAATATCCGCCCTTACAAGTCTCTTATGTCTAGCCCTGCACACTTCTTCAAAAGAGATGAAAAAGGAGAATTTGCAAGTCTCATCCTTGTGTAGGACTCAAACTTATTTAAGCTGAAGAGTTACATGTATATGGCACAGAGATGTGGGTCTTGATTTATATCAAGATTGTAGTGATATTTTTGAATAATGTGGCTTTTGTATATCCCGCACATTTTACATAAGCTAGTGTACATGTGGTTAGACTTAATCAGCTTGGTGGGGTTGTATCAGACTAACACAATGGTGCAGGTTTGCCTAAAAGAGACGGTGTTTTTTGCAGAAGGTAGACAACAACTATTGACAAACCCAGCAGATCTCAGGGTGTGCTATCAAAGAAAGAAAACTGCTAGAAGGCAACAGTGCTTTCGGAGAGTAGGCATTTTCTCTGATGTGTGTAATGACTGACAAGTGGTCTCTGATCCTGAATGCTTGGATGTGGTCTGGGAAATCTCATCCTGGTTGTTGTTACAGGCAGGACTGTGCGGGTGGCACTTTGGCCTTTGGGACAGCTGCTCATTGGCACCTGTGCTCCTGACGCATGGTCTCCTACCAGAAGCAGATGATGGTAAATGATACCGATATAAATGTTTTAAGAAATTTCAGAGTGTTTTTTTAAGAATCACAATAATATTTAATAACAATTTGAAGGTACCGGAGACCAGCATGTTTTCTGTATGTCAGACATGAAATTTCCAACAGTTCACTTCACTGTGTGCTACCTAGGAAAGCTTTCCTGAAAGTCAGTTTAAGGTACTGATGTAATTCTAATGCACGAATGGGTTTTGCTAGAATCCATTGTAGTAGTGAAGGAATTGCTGCTTGCTTTCAAGACCAGGCAGACAATTCACTTGAGGTTCATGTGGTAGTTTTTCATTTTACTGGACACAAATCCACATCTCACAGGTTAATATAGGGGGGTTTTAAACTCTCGTTTTATGTAAAACAGCCATTATTTCCTGCCAAGGAGAGCCGATAGCTCCTGTGGCACCTGCTGCCTCTCTCTGGGACACACCAACACATTATGCAGTTAGTCACCTCTGGTTTTGTAGTATGAATTCATTTGTCCAGGGGTAGCATTGACTGTAGGTGCCTGCGGCTGTGATCCCAGTTGTTCTTCAAGGCACAGTGGTGTTTCTGTGGCTTTATCCAGTGAATGTAGACTGGTCATTTCTCAACAAAATTCTACTAGTCACCAGAAATGGAGGCAAGACTTGGCTATCTTTTTGGTGTTGATACTTACGATTCACTGTAGCTCTTTTTTAATAGGTCAATTTTTTTTTCCAAATGATTTTTAAATCCCGTCTGTTCTATTCATAGAATAAAGGAAGAAAATAAATAATTAGTCCCTGATGAGAAGGAGATTAATTTTAGCTGAGGTTTCCTTGTTTGCATGCCCAAAGTAAGAGCCATAAGAGATGCTGCTTGGGAGCCAGAGACATGAATATCACTGGGAAGACTGTGCTCCAAAGTTAGGAGAAGCCTGGCTTGAAACTCAAGCTAGAGAGTTTTTCTTACAACAACTTATTTCTTTTTCTTGGTAGAAATATTGATTTTTGAAGAAAAGGATCAATAATGATTTCTTGTCTTGTTGAGAAAAAATGAGTGATGATTTTGTGTCATACAATTTTTTGCATTTGTTCTGACAGAGGATAGCTTCAGACTTTGTGAAGTATCTAGTTTGTGTAACTTTTGGATTTGTAGAGTGTAACCATATGTGAGAGAAGGGCCACTGGAAATACGTGGCGACTGTAAATGTATCACCTACTCTGCGAGATTTATTGATGGGGTATTTGGATCTTTTCCTAAAACACTTGCTGTGGAAATTTTTGAGGAATTGATGCCATACTATTTACTAGCTGTATGACTTGGCATGGGGTTCTCTGCTGGCATGGGACTGGTCCTACCTTGAAATGTTGTGATCTGTGCTAGGCCTCAGTGTTTGAAAATTGTTTGTCTTAACTGGCAGATGCTGGAAGAAGATCAGAGCTACAATTAACCTATTTACAGCTCAAGCTTACACATGGCTTAGGAAAAAACCTCTAAAAATTTAAAACAAAAAAGGATTTAAAACCGTTAGAACAAATGACTGAACAGAGCAAATCTGGGTTGAATTAACTCTAAAATTGGTTGCAAATGTTTTCAAAAACTTTTAACGTTACGAGTTGGGAAGTTGCTATTTTGGAAGTTCTCAGCAAGTGGCACAGCTCTCCGGGGAATGTGCGGGTAGCAGAAAGGCCACGCTGGCGTGGGTGATGGAGCCAGGACCCCCAGGAATGACGATGCCTCTACCAGGAAGCAGCTGAGCCCAGGACTGTTCTTGCTACTTGCCTGCACAGAGGAGTCCGGCTTGATGGACCCAAGTGTTTCAGCTCATATTGCTGCTTCTGCTGCTGAGAAAATTCAAATCATTTGGCGCTTCCTCACTCGTCGGCACTTCTTGCACAGTCACTTCAGGACCCAAGATAGCGTTACTGACCTCAATGTGGACACCCCTCCTGCACATCATACAACAAAGTGCATTTGACCATTAACCCAAGGGGGTTGTCTCATACCAATGAGATAGTGCCTTCCTAGTGGTGCCTGACATACATGGAGACTGGAGGAAGGTGGAGAAGGGTGAGGTGTTTGAGGAGAGCCCGTGCTATCAAATGTTTGCCGTTGCAACATTTGGCAAAATATTTTCTAAGGAGCTGGAACGAGGGGCTAATTTTAAGAACTGATCTCTAGTTATTAGCTGCAACTGAAAGGGATGACATAGGAAAATAAAAAGTGATGGTATTTTCAGAGCAGCCAGCATTTTTGATTATTTTAGTTTATTATAGAGCATCCAAAACTCTCAGCCAGTCCTCAGTGCTTAAATAGCTGAGACTGGCATATAAGGAGTAGAAATATGGTGTATATTTGGCAATTTGGGCTGCAAATTTAATGTTTGATCTTTTCCAACGTATCAATGAACAACACAAAAAAAGTTTTTTGTAGCAGAAGCTGATGCAAACTGAGGTGTTTCTTGGGGAGCAGTAGGAGCTGAATGTTTACAGAATTTTATGTTTGCTATCTGAGGAGCACTATTAAGAACAATTTAATTTCTCTCAAAAAATTAACTTCTTACATGGAAAAAAGCAAACTGCAAAAAATCCCAAAAAACTCAGTTATACTTTGAAAAATGTTTTAATAATGAAACTGAGCAAATAATTTTAAAAATAATGTATTCAGTGTATGTAAATAATGTAATAACTGTGATCTCAGCTCATAAAAGTAATAAATTTTTAAATTTTTTAAACTAACATCTCTATATTTTAATTATCTGATGGATTAAAACATTTTATACTTGTCTTGAGTAGGTCTTGGTCAGAGTTGTAGTAGCAATAATAAAAAACCTTCTCTGTTGCAGTTCTTCAGCCAGATGAGCATACAGGCATATCATGGGAGATTTTCACATGTGTAAACTATAAATCTCTCCCAGATACAAATGTACGCTATTTGTTCGGCACTACTCAGTTGTGAATGCAACTCCTGCGTTTTGCTTGCTGTGTAAGTCAGTAATCTTTTCTTAGAAGTTCTGATTAACACTTTTCCTTGTTCGTTCTCATGGGGAATAAGTCGAAGTCTCATGGAGTCTGGATGATCCTGACCCCCCTGGTTCTGAGGGTTGCCAAAGCAATTTTACCTCTGGTTAGTGTGCGTCAGAGGACTCCTTGCAGCCGTGGTGATCCTCAAGCAGATACCGTTGATTATGGAGGTGACCAAGTAACCTTTTAAAACTACCAGCTCATGCTGAACCCCTCAGCCCAGTGCGCAGACACTGGGGGAAGTCGCTGCCCTGCAGGCGCTGCTGCTGCTGGTGGCTCTGCCCTCGGGCCTGAGGTGCAGGGGTGAAACCCCAATAAACACAGCGTGGGAGTATCTCACTGTTGTTGTTTTTCACAGTCTTCTGGTGAGGTAGCAAAGTTATTTCAGTTTTACAAGTGCAACAGAGGCACAGAGTCACTGCAGTCCAAATCCTCAAACATATTTCCGATAACTTGTTTCCATATGGACATAAATAGGAACTTGAATCCTGGTCTGCCAGGTCCCACACAGGCTGCCAAAACACCGGTCCGGCCCTGGTACGGGTCGCCAGCTGTAAAGATCACACAGTCATGTGCGCAAAGTTTTGATGGGACACCACAAGCCCTCCCTGCTAACCTGGAGGGACCCTGCAGACAGCTGCCCTCCGCAGGCAGGACACCGGGGCTGCTGCTCCGCGCTGCGGCCCCGGGCAGACATCACCTGTCTGGGGCAGGCTGTGCCAGTCCTTCCCACTAGCATGAGCTGCCTTTTTTTTTTTTTTTCTTTGTAAAAGGAGGAAAATTTTTGTTTCAGGGTGTAAGAGTTAAGTCTCAAAGGCTACATGAGTGTTATAAGGACCTGGCAATTTTACTGTTATGGAGTAAGCTGCTGGTGGGGGAAATTTCCTTGTAGGGCTAGGAGCTGCAGTTCGGAAAACTTTCCCTGGCCTAACAAAGTAGAAGCATTTACAGGCCTCATCGGGAGTAAGTAATAACTTTAATGGGGCAGTTAATTAGTTCTGCTCTTTTCAGACAGGATCATTAGAATTTAATGAGAATTAATAATTTCATAAAGCATGGAAATATGTTGCCCCAAACAAAGTATGGTAAAACACATTTCACAAATAGCTATTTTAAATGAGCACAGCAACATTTTCTCATATTGTTGGATGATCTATAGTATTTTCATGCAGTAACTCTAGGTAAAATGTATATTTGTCTCACATTATAAAGCATATTACTGTTTTAAGATACAAATTCCCCATTGTGAACGGGAATACAAACCTAAATACAGTGAAGTAAATGTTATTCTTTATCACTGTTGGCTTTTTTCTTGAACATTTTAAAGACAAAGTTACTGATCACCTGGAGGCATCATTGAAGAGTAGCAGAACTCCTTTGCCATGTGCTATAATATTGTCTTGCGTCACACTATCACACTACTTACCTGTGTAAAGCAAGCACATTGCCTATTTGAGAATAACATAAAAGGACAGGAATTATTCCTCAAACAAATACATTTGGAGCTATTTTAGTTTGACATCAACTGACAACATAACAAGTAATGAAACAAGCAACATAGAAACATTCCGTTTAAGGGGATGTATTTTAGTCTAGCATTTTTTGTAAATGGTTCTCTGCAGTTTTGTTGTCTAAACTATTGTTCATGACGCAAAGGAAACCATTCCTCATTTCCATCTTCTGGGCTGTTTTAAACTGGCCTGACTTCCACTGACCCTCATGAGGTTGTACCAGTGGACATGAGTGGAGGACATGGCCCAAAAGCTTTAATGAAGGTTTTGGAAGTCCTTCAGGAGAGGAGAGGAAACTCCTTCTGGCTTAAGTGCCCAAAGCTACCGTATATACTACAATGGGTGATGACTGTTCTTCATAGAGTTTTTGCTTTTGTGCGCAAACATATGCATGACATTCTTTATTGTATCTTTGCAAATTAAAATAGTTGATCAATAAAACTGAAAAGATGATGACTATTATGAACTGCTTTTCTGAATGTGTCCAGGACTTGCAGGCTAAACAAACATAACATAAAATGGAGGCAGCCAAACCCACCCTGCTCTTCCTGATCCCCCATCCCTTTAGCGTGATGGAACATATGTAAGGCCAGCAGAACTAGATCAGTATAGAGCTGGTGCAATGGGGCAGAGGTTCAGACTTGCATAGTTTCTGATATTATTCCTGAAAGGATTATAGCCTGGATTAAACATGTCAGCGTGAACAAGGGCCAAAGCAGAGCTCCCCTGCCACTGGGGCTAGGCAGCGGTACCCTGTCGTTAGAGGACTGTTTGTGGGGAGATCTGAATACCTCTTGCTGTAGCAACACCTATCCAAAGCACAGAAAGATCAAACTATTCAGCATTTCATAATGGTACAACCCATTTCATTTTTTAAAACTGCAGAGCAGTAAAATGAACCATTCTTGCTTGCTAGCTCTTCTGAGCAAAAAAACAGCAAGAGAAAATCCTGTCTCAGACTTCAAATACATCTCCCATCACAGATGTGAAAGAAAATTACCCACCAGATTTTTTTCAGTAGAAGTTTGTATTTAAAATGAAAAAGTTATAATTACAGATTTTCAGCAACCAGATGAAAACCTGCTAACTATATATGTATATGTATTTTTTTTAATGTAAGTTGAGAACTCTGCAGAAGATGAGTAGTTGGAGTGAGCGTTCCATGCAAATATGCAACAAACTGTATTCTATTTCTCTCATTTTACTGAATTAACTTTTATAGTATTTAAGACTAAAAGATGTTTTTTTCTCAGCCTGTTTTTCATCTTCCAAGCATGATGATTTCTGTTACTATAATGACTGTTATGTACTGCAGCAGCGCTGAGGCACCAGTGACCAGAAATCTGTGTAGGACAGTCTTTTCCAGAAAGCTGGCAAATACAGGAATATGTGAGAGGGCACAACAGAGCAGGGAAGATGTTGCAATGGCACTGCTTATTGTACTTGCAGCTGTGAACGGTGCGATTTGACCAGGACTTTGTAACTGTTGAGTGGGGAGTCAAACAGATGTGGCGTGGTCTTGATGATATTTAAGGTCCTTTCAACCCAAACCATTCTATGATTCTATGATTTTAACACCCCCGGGGGCTGATGCTGGCTGTGCTGCCTTCGAGCAGTGTGGGGGGAGAGAGACCCGGCCAGTCCTCCCCCTGCTTTGCCTCCTCGGCTGGCGCGTGGGCTGGAGGTGGCCTGGGTTCACCCGTGATGGTCATTTTCTGTTCCCGTTCTGCAAGAATTTTCCCTTGGTCTCCCTAAGCAAGTGGAAAGGTGAGGGAAGGAGGAGAGATCATGCCTGGCACCTCAGTTACTTAATTTCTACCTGCTTTGGAGGGGTCAGTGCTGCAAAGTGACCACACATTCCCTGCAGGTGGATGAGTGGTGGAGAACCATCCGTGTGCACTGCCTGCCCCGTACACGCGGCAGCAGGTGGCCTTAAGCTGCTGCTCCTGGCTGGCCCAGCTAAGGAGACTGCCAGGAATTTTCTTTCGAGGTCTGCCTTACACTGGTCTCCGTCTTCACAGGGGTCACGGCCGCGAAGAACAATTCTTTTTCACTCGCTTAATGCGTCTTTCCTCACAGAAATGTGTAAAGAAAGTGAATGGAGATAGCAGCTTTTCTTTCTGGTATAACCCAGACCTTTTATGTTGTTTTTATGTTGAACTGGGTTTTAATTAGAGAGCAACTGGCATCAGCAGTTGTACACTTGATCATCATATCATATGATCTAAAACCTAGCAACTTGATCCCGTAAGATGATTAGTATCTAATTGCTGTATTTTATTAAATATTGATGCCAAAGTTTTTTCAGCATTTGCAAATTCTTTTAGTCAGCAACAGTAAAATAAAAAGCTTTCAATTTGGTGAGAGCTACTTGTAATTATATTTACTTTGGAGTTTATTACTGTATGTTTAAAGTGTTTTTATGTTTGCATTACACCTAAAACTTCATTAAAAGAACATTAAAGCTGCAAAGTGTAGTATTCTGAAATTAGGAAATGATGGAAGTATGTTTTCCTGTGCAACTTTAAAACTCTTTAGGGAAACCAGAACTGCGTGTTAGCCGTCTGGACGCTGCATACAGTACATGAAGAGAGGGAGGTGGCTCCAAATGGGATATAAACAAGCCCAGGTGATGGTCTGGGAGCCACCTACACTCATAAACGGGGAGCACGAGAGACTTGGCTACATCTGCAATGTGAGCTCTCTCCAGACATGAAGCACCTGCCTGTGGTCAGGAAGGAGCTTCCTGTGAGTGTGGGGAACCTGCAGCCTGCAATAAGCAGCTGTGCGGGGTTATGCGCCTTTCCCCCAGGGAGAGGGACATCAGGAGAGTCTCTGAGAGGAAGGCATATTCATGGGAAAACTCTACATTTCCATACCACAGTGCAATTTCTGTTTACATCCTGGCTGCTGCAGGGCTGCTTATGCATTTTACATATGGTCGTAACTGGATAAATGTAGGAGTTGTTCCTACAGGGTTCCCTGTCTCAGGCATCACCTCCACTGCTCGGTACGCAGACACACTCTTGTCCACTTTCTCTGTCTCAGTCAATCTTCATTGCTGAGCCTCACCACACCTTCAAAATGAAGGGGTTAAACGTACCCAAACAGATTTGTCATGTAGTTTGGAGCTAGGAGCATTTGAACATTCTTCAGTTCATGGAGAAATAGCCTAAATCTGCTCTTCCTGTTCTCCCTTTCTTTTTGTTCAGGTGGCTCTTCAAATTTGTACATACTGAAGCTTTTGCGTGGTCTCATTCAGGATCCAAGTTTGAACTTCAGGGCTACTGTTCATGTCAGCACAAAAAAACCTTCACAGCGAGCAAAGTTCCCACACTCCACCCCACCTAGCTACAGTGGTAGCCTTTCCCCTTGCAGTGGGTTGCTTGTAAAGCCTTTTTGCTGGGTGTTCTGGCTAGAAACTATTAGACCTGACTAAAGCTTGTAGGACTGTGAATTATTTAAGTAAAAGTGGATGTATGCATCACTTTAAAATGCTGTTTGCATGAGCACATAAATCCCATTTAGCACTATTTTTATCAAACTGCTACTTTATGTGATGTTCCCTATGCGATGATACGTGATACAAGCCTAAAATTTGTACTTGTGTGTTTCAGCCTCAACTTCTGGCTGAGTTCTTCAGCTGGTGTGGATTCATGTAGGTCCTTTGGCTTCAGAGGAGGTATGATTTACACTAGCTAAAGAGACGGTCCCTCTTTCTAATGTCATTTCATTGGGTCTTTTTTATGTGGTATTTTTCTGTCATTTCACTTTTCATTCTTTTACCAAGAATCTTAAGTGTTTCCCTGTAAACATGAAAAATCCACTTGTGTCTTTGGTATAAAATATAACAATAGAACTTGTTTTTACATCTCTCCATGGTACAATATAGAGGTATTGCCAAAAGCTATCCACCATCATTACAAATATGGGAATGGAAGACATATATAAACACAGAAGTGTAACCTCTTTCTCCAATAAGAGTTTATAATAGCAACTGTGAACTTGACCCAGTGCATTTCCTGTAGGGATAAGGTGACCTGCAGGGGTTAATGGCCCGTGGCTTTGCCTTGGGCTATCATCTCACCCAGCCAGTGATTAATCCTGGAGAAATGCCCTTTGCTCCCATCATTATCCCTTAAATGGAGCCTTCAGAATTGAAAATTATTTTGGAATGGAATTTACCACTGCCCTGCACTCCATTCATTGCAAGGAACTTTACTGTAACGGCATGTCACACTTGCATAAATAACCTTCAGAGTGAAAAAAAAAAAAAAAAAAAAAAAAAAAAGAAAGATGAAAGGACTGGCCCAGAGAAAGGGAATAAAACTCCAGTGCAGGCTACCACTGCCAGTAACATTCCAACAGCAGGGTGATGCAATACCAGGAGGATACAACTGCTGCAGCAAGTGGAATTAATCAGGAAGTCCTGAAATATTTGCTGTAGGTAAGAATTGTCCTGTGCAAGCATTTACTGTACCATATTTTCAGACAGCAATCGATCGTATTTTTGTTTGTTTACTTAGCTGATTCTCAGGTGTATTCCTGGGAAACAAGTTTTCTCATACGCTGTTTCAATCAGGGGATGTTCCAAATAGGAAGATACTCAAGATCGGTGCTGGACAACCAGTTTAACATAACTTTACCATTAATACGCTGGTGGCTAAAGTCTGCAATGCCATCTTTGCAGGCTAACAAGTTTTCTGCCCTGATCACACCCCCACCTCACCAGAAAACTTATTCCTGGTGTATTTGTAGTCATTTTGCACACGGAGCCAGGTCATCTGGTGCATATGATGAGTCCAGTGGCAGTCGTCACACAGTGTGTGGTTGTATTTTTATCCTAGTCAGGCCCATTTTTATTCAATAGCATCTTACATACCATTTTTTTTTACTTTATCATGGATCAGCCTCAGGCAAGTCAACCTATGGTGCCTGCAAAGTGCAAATGTCATCCAGTTGGTTCAGGGTTATCAGAGACAGAATATGGGATCTCCAATGCTATTCCTCTGGTGTGTAAACAGCATGCAGCAAAGTGAAGCACAATTGTCCAGCTCTGGAAGCCAGCCCTGACTCCTGAGCACTGTACCTGTGTGGTGCTTGGCTGCCAGAAGCTGCTGACTGCAGTACAGAGCATCTCATAAGCAGAGACGGTCATGGCCTTCTTTTACACTTCCAGTGAGTGAACCCAAATCAAGACATTCATGGAAACTGGGCTTCCACCCTGTGCCAGGATTCCCTTCAGGTGGTGCCAGGAGTGGTTTCTGATAAGTATGCGTGATGGTGTGGGCATTTATGAACCCTTATCTCACTTGCTTACTGATGAGCCTGAGATGGAGCCTGGTCTCTGGGCTGTGCAGAGCCCTCGTCTCAAATCCATGAACGAGAACGTGGTGGATCTGTGGCTGAAGGTACAGCGCAGGTCAGCATAGGAGCACTTATATGCTGAACAGCCTTAACATTTGAAGCCTAGACTTTTATACAGTTTGGATTTAATTTTTAAAATATACTCCCGTTCTTCCTCTTCTGCAGTATCCAGGAAAGCCATGCTGCTCTGCTGTGGCTTGCTGCTGCTGCCGGGCCACCTGGCAGTAGCACCCAGAGAGAAGTGCGGTTCCTAGGCTTGGGACCAGGACTCTGGGGTTATTTGCTGTCTAAGTTCCTGCTCCGCACTGTGCCAATGCGACCTGACATAAGCGGAGTGTGATGGGTTTGCCCTTGGCTGGGGGCAACCCACACACCCACTCATTCAATTCCCTCCCGTTCCCCTCTCCCCCCAAGAACAGGGAAGAGAATTAAAGGGGTAAAGGGAAAAAAGGACTCGTGTGTTGAGATAAGAACAATTTAATAGCTAAACTACAAATAATATTGAAAATAATAGTATATACAACTATACGAATGGGTGATACACAGTGATACTACCCCCCTACCCGATCTCAGCCCGCTTCCGGCTAACGATCCCGGAGCAGGGAGAGTCCCAAAACTGTACTCACAGTTGGAGCGTCCCCGACCGAGAGCTGACTGGGTTCGGGGGGGAAGGCCTTGGGAGAGCGACCACATGGAGCAAGACGACCCGGGAGCCGAAGAGATCTGGAACCAAAAAGGGCCGATCTTCCGGAGGGTCCTCACCTATGTACTGGGTATGTTATGGAATATATTATTGGCCACTCTCGGTCTCAATCCCAAACCTAAGATCAAATCCTGGGTTAGTATCTGGGGCTGTGCTTCCTCCCAGCTTCTCCTGTTTGCAGACAGAGAAACTTAAAGACCTTGGCAGCCACATAAACATCACTTGTATCAGCTTTCTTCTGAGCACAAATCAAAACACAGTCTTTTGCTAGCTATTACAAAGAAAGTTAACTCTGTTTCAGCTTAACCCAGGACAGGGAAGATAATCCAAATGTGGTTCTTTGGTTTGCTAGCCTTCTTTCTTAATAATGATCTCAATAATCTCTCTTATATCTCACCCTCCATTCATAGTGTCTCAGTTAAATTCTGAAGTGGCTGGAGGATGTGCCACACTACGAAAAGATGCAAGAGCTCTTGGGATACTGTTGGAGAATTATCAATGAGAAAGTGCAATGTGGACCCTGGATTGATCTCTGTCTGACCTATTCCCTCGTATTTTGAAATGTTTTCCCCATGTTTTCCTTAAATTTTCTTCATATTCCAAAACCAAGACAGAGCCTGAATATATTTTTGTATGAACCTGCATTAATTAGATAAAGATTTAGCATTAATCATTTAAAATAATATGGAAAAGGAAAAAAAAAAGTGAGGATGGTATTTTTTTTCCATGATGTCTGAAAAAATGCATTAACTGTGTTTGTGATATTTGGGGGTTTTTGAATAAGATATATCTTCTTGCTTAATTTTCACAAAAATGTAAGCATTATAAAAATATGTTATTTAATTATCAATACTTACATAACTCCAATGCCTATAAGATCTTTGCTGCTTTTTTAAGAGGAAGCTGCTAATCAACAGAAGAGATTCTTCAGCAAAACCAGGTATCAGAATAGATGCTTCATATATACATTAACAAGCATGCATGAAAAGAGGAGTGCATGTTTTTTGGGAATAATTTCAGTTTTGGAAATCAGAAGAAAAAAAGCTTACAGTTAAATTTTTTAAAGTGTTGCAGCTGCTAGGAAAAAAGGAATTTTGTCTGAAAATGAGAGTTCGGATTCTATTTTACTAGGAAGGAGAAACAGTAATAAATTATATCATGTTTACAAGCATCTGTACAAAGTATTGCCATATGTGTAAAACCTCAGGGCACGCAGGGCCAGTACTGTAGTTGGGACATCCATCCTCCATCCTGCTTTGTTGGAGGAAAGAAGCGTCTTGGGCCACCGCGGGACTGGGAGAGGCAGTCTGGGATGGGACCAGTGCTGCTGCTGTCACTGTAATCCGGGATTATCGAAACATGGTTTATGTCATTATGCTGCTTGGTTTCATGTCTTTTTTTCCTTCTATACTAGGAACTATGAGAAAACATTTAAAACAAGCATATGCATGAAAATAGTTTTATTACGAATTCTGTTAAATTCTCCCAACTGTTTTCATTTTACTATCAGCTTTAGAGGGGTGTTTCATTGTGTGCATGGAGGGAATCAGGCACCATGGAACCTGAAACCTGAATGAGACCTCTACATTTTACTAGGGTATAAATAATGGTAATAATTTGATGGGGCTCCTTGAATAACGTAACAACAGAATGGGGTTTGGTTTACAGCATCGTACCTTGCCTTGTCTGTAGGGCTCATATCGCAGATTGTTTTCCCGTAGTTTGGCTTCCGCCGGTAAGAAGGTCATAAATGCCCACTTTAATCACTGGCTACGTCTAAAATACCCAATTTTATCCCTATATAGGGCACCCTGGACTTCTCAAGATGCAACTTAAAGAACTTAAAAGGGTGGAAAATACGTTCCTATGAAGGTGCAGTTGAGGCTGTCATTTGATAATACAGGTGCTGGGACAGAGAGCTGGTCCCTGCGTGTTCATCTGTAAAGGGAGCAAAGCCAGTGGCTGGTGCCACAACACTCCTCTGCTGAACACTGGAGGGTCTAAGACCCGTTTAAAATCCCTCTTATTTTATAAAATAATTTATTTAAAAAAATAAATAAACAAGGGCAGGGGAAGGAGAGGAAAGAGAAAACTTCTTAAAACTTGAAAATAGAAACTTTTGTAATACAATTATTATTTTTTTAAAGAAAGCATTGATCGTATGGCATATAGATGGCTATGGGCTTCAAGCACTTACTCTGCCTCCTCTTGTCTCTGCTCACAAAGAACACAAACACAAAATATTACTCAAAGGAACACAAAATATTACCCAAGGGAATACAAAATGAAAAACTTAATGTGTCAATAATATTTTGCCCTTTTACTTCCAACACCATAGCTGATCATCATGACCTTTCTTTTTCCTTTAGGGGAGGTAATAGGAGATGTGTTGCCTTCACTGGCACAACCACATTGTTGCTTTCTCAATCACCTGGTACACAGAGTTTCTGGTGGCAATGTCTCTGTGCCCATTCCCTGGTAGAGAGGTCCTGAGGCACAATAGAAGGGGACAGGAACATAGAGCGAAGCTGTGCACCAGAGCTCTCTTCAGTGTATTCCCATAGCTAGTGACGGGGTGTATTCCCCAGACAACTTTTTCAACAGAAGAAGAGCAAACGGCTTTCTGGAGTAATTCTTGTTTGCAGAGACTTGAGTGCAGCTGTCAAGTAAGGGCAGCGGAGCCCGTATTGTTCCACACAGACTTGTGGCATCATGGCCACGATGCAGCCATTTATCATCAGCCTCTGTCATTCCCAAACCGGGGCCTCTCACATGATAACACTGAGCATTGCTGCTGCTTTACTGACTTGGTCCCTGGTTAATCAGTTTGTTCAGGTTTTGAATGCTGTATTCAAGCATATTTTTAACAATGAAAAGCTCTCTGTGCTAAAAGAAAGGTCCTACGTATTTGAGTCACATTCTTTTCTTTCCAATCGTTTCAGGTTTTGTGTCACTTGATTTGTACTAGCTGTGGCTCATTATGAGAAGTGTTTGTCAGTGTGGACACTAAGGCACGCACAGCCCTACATGTGAAATTTAATGATGGGCGTGGGAATTTCCTGTCCATTCCCTTGAAATATTGTTGCTTAAAACTTGATAGAGTGAAGGTTTTGCAAATTGAAAGAGAGAACCATGAAGGAAGATAGACAGAGGAATAGACAGAGGGATCCAGAGATGTCTGATGTGCGGGGATTGAAGAAAAAAGGCAGGTTCCCTTAGGAGCAGTGAATGACCTTGGAGCTATTGGAAGAGAGAAAAAAGAAGACACCCTGAAGGCACAGAGGGATACAGGATGGAGCCTGATGACAAACAGTGAGGGATGGGTCCTCCAACTGGACTGAGAGAGAGAAAAAAAGGGCTTGAAGGGGAGAAAGAAAGAAAGGAGGTTAGGGCCGGAGGGAGTCTTCTGGTCAAGGAAGGTTTAAATCAGAGCTGGTGAGCACAGGGTGCGCGTGCTGATGTCACAGTGCAAGGTACTCTGAAAATTTACGGGATAAAATTGGCAAAATTTTTATTTCATAGATTTGCTCTGCCTCTTCTGTTTCATTAGAAAGGTTTGAGCAAGTGCTGCATGGCAAGGGCTGAGCCCTGGTCGCTAGTGTGGCAGCCTGAGAGGAGAGAGGGACTTTGCCTCCTGTAAATGAAGCCGTTTGCCAGGAACCTCCCTGCATGTGCAGTGATGCAGTTTGTGTGTCCTGTGCTTGACAGGAGATTATACACAGTGCAGAAATCTTTCCTTACAGGTGGGCAAGGATATCTTTGTTGTCACTCAGGAGTTTTGTTACGCGGGGACTATATTAAGCTTTTCCTAAGTATTCAGGGACTCTGAAGAATCCAACCATGCTACAGAACTTTGCTTCATCTTTTGAGCTCTCATTTAAGAAAAACACCTGTAGTTTATAGTCTCCTTTGCTCAGTTTGGGTTATTATACCATGACCACTCTTTCTGTCTGCACACTCTGTAACCTGTCTAGCACAAGCAACATGTCTCTCCCTCTCCTGCTCCAGGAGTGCAGCCCTGACCCTCAGCTCCACACTGGTCACTGTGGGGTTTTCCCCAGTGGAAGAGCACCAGCCTTATCATGAGCATCTTCGCATACAGGTACACCAGGCAGAGATGGCCTTTCTTAGAGAGAAGAGATACTAGCTGGTAGCACTCATCCCTGCTACAGCATCAGAAGCGGCTCCAGCACCATGATAGAAGGCATCAAGGCTCGTGAAGGAACTGAGGCTCCTTTAATGATCACTTTCTTTCTCCCTGCTCTAAATCCATTCCTGGTACAGCTTCAAGAAGGAGTGGAGGAGCACTGCTAGCTGCAGGCTGACAGCTAACAGCGGCAAGTTCATCAGAGGAGCCTGAGGTAAGGTTGCAAACTTGTCAGGTATTTTTCTCTGCCTACTGGCATGATGCCTGTCACAGTTGCTCACTGGCTGCTTTTCGCTGATGAACATTCAGCAGATTTCAACCAAGCTTCGTGATGGTCCTGTTGTCACTCGTGGTGCAGCTAAAGAGAGCTGGATGTTATCTCCCTGCTCTTGGGAGGGAAACCGTCAAAACACCAGCAGACAGTAGAGAGTTGCTGCGTTGTCTTCCTGAGTCTGCAGATGGTGTGAAAATAGGGACCTTTCATCTCAGCAGAACGCTAAAATTGGAAACCTAATTATGACAGCTGCATTTGCATTAACTATTTCAGTACCTGAGCTTTTTAACAAAACATTCAAACCCCTAACTTTTATTAGATGTAGTTGCCTATCAGTTTGCTGTCATGATAATGACCTCCAGTTCAAAAAATATCTTTCAGCTTCCACCCTTTTAACTTCTGACGCTGTTTTCAGTTGCCAGTATACATTGGCATGTTGGAAACTGAAAATGAGATATATACATTTAATTTAATATAGAGAAATATTGAGAAAATACTGAGCTTTCCTGTGTTGATTATATTGCTTTTTTTTTTTCCTGGTTAGGGTGGTACAGTTGTTGCTCTCTCGACGTAAACTATGGAGAAAGTATGCTAGGGCAGTGGCAGTTCTTCCTGCCGGCATCCCCTGGAGCACATCTGACGTGTACTCAATTGCATGGACAGAGCTACAGCTGAGGAGCCTTTCAGTACCACTTTCCTCGTCATGATCATTGAATTACTTTATGAAGAATATAAATAACTGAATATTCCTTTGTCTATGGGGACAATTTTTCACCTTTAGAACTGGAGATGCAGCTGAACTTCAGATAAAACACAGAAAATTAAGACATAATATTTAAAATCAGAGATAACACTCTTAAAATTTGAAATTGTTTTTCCATTTGAACGACTTTTTTACTTTATAACTTTATCTACAATGAAATTTAAGACTTGTACATAAGTCTAAGCACTATCTCTGGAGAAAGTAGAATGTGAACTGTTTGCAATAAGAGATGCTAGTATATCCACCTGAAGGACAGAAATAAATTAATACAGTTGCATGGAATATTTCAGAGTTTTCCAGTGCTATAGCTCTTGGAGAACAGGATAAAAATATAAACCCAGACAAATATTTGAAAGCTATCAGTCATATTTGCAATTTATTTTAACTTAACGCTACCACCATAGTCTCTATTGTTTAGTGCTGGAGTCATATAGTCTACTGATGTACAGATAACATCACAGTCCCAAAGTAATAGCTTTCTGTTTATAGCATACTGAAAGAACAATTGTTAGGAAATGAAAATTTTAGAAAAGCCTGAGCCCCGAGATAAAATAATGCAAGTATCTTACTTACCCATTTCTCACTGGAATCCAAAAAGCAAAGGTACATTTCATATTGATAGCAACTTACGAAAGCATCTCTATCAACTTAGTTGCAGTTTAAGAACTCTCATACTTTTAAGGAGAGGGAGAGGGAGGGCACCCCACAAGAGAGAGAAACTGAGAAAGACTTGAGAGAAGAGGATGTGAGGACTAAGTAGAGAAGAGGAGGAAAGAGCAGCTCACTGTAGGCTGCAGTGGCTAGTAGAGTGGGGATAGGGTTGGAGGAGAGAGGAAAAGAGACTGGGAAGAATAAAATGTGTAACGTTATTTGTCCAAGGATAATGCTGGGGTAAAATACATAGCTGTCAGTGAGATTTTGACAGATTTACAAGCATCAGACCAACGTGACTCACTTGCTATCAGCTGTGACTATATAAAACATTCTGCTCCATCTGAATTGGCAAAAGGAAATAAGAAACGGTTTGCATATAAAGAGCTAAATCTTATGTCAATTCACCATATGTCCTTTGCCACCTCAGAGAAATAAAGATCTGAAGAGCACAAATATGCAAAAAATGTTGGCCAGGTTGTGCATTTTTGATATTTCCTAGTTCTTCCGTACGTACAACACTCTTGCAGCAGGTCTGACTCTGCTCTCCCCTGCACTGGTTGCAGAATTCCCCCACTGACAGACAGCAAAATACAGATGATTTATGGGACCCTTTTTCTTCTTTTTGGAGTGTGGGATTTACATGGAGAAAGGCAAGTCAGCTTGTTGATATTAATTCAATTAGAAGACTGTTTCCAGGGAATATGCTTAGCTCGTAAACTTTTGGAGTCAGGACTGTCTTTTGTTCTGTGTTAGTGCCAGGTGGCCTTGGTCTCTAAACAGGAGTCCTGGTCTCACTAACCATAAATAATCTTTAAAGATTATAGTAATTCTTGATTTGGAGGTGCCAAAGTAGTGCAGAAACTAAGCCAGTCATTTATAAAAATCCAGCCTAGGCTGGCTTAGCCTTTTCAGTGCCGTGAGCCAAATGTCAGCTTTGGGGCACCTCTGTAAGCCGATCTCTGGAGCTCTGCCGGAGCAGGGTTCTCCTCCGACACAGGTGGGCTGACAGTTTACAGAGTAAGTGTTTGGGCATGTGGAGGTGCTTGGGGAGGTAATATGCCAGCTGACACTGGTCTTGGCAGCCAGCTCTGACTCACGAGCTGCTGCTTTGATCTGGCCTTTTCATTGCACTCATGAGAGCTGCTCCGTTTTTTTTTCAAACATGTTGATAAATTTCTCATTTTCCCCTGTAACTGCATAACTCGTGTAATCACTATGAAGTGACTTGAGAGTTCTCTGTAAGTATTCCATAATCCGTGCTTGGGAGTTGTGTCATCTTGATTAGGTGTGATCGTGTAGAGTCTTGTGATTAAGGTTTTGTTTCTGTTCCTTGGCTGAATGAGAACTGAGCCACTTGGGGCAGAAGTGTAGGAGCCAGCAGCACTCTGCCTTCCTGCCCACTCCGTCAGGGCAAACGCCACCTCTTCAGGTGGAATCTTCTAAGATGGATCTTCAGCAGACGAGCTTTCAGTACAAACAGGCAGTGGGATATTAATTACAAGTCAGTATGAATGAAATAGGCGTCAGTCATATACTGTAGGCAATCACAGAGAAATGCACAAATTTGTAGCACTCAACCGTTCATTTGCTCTTGTGTAAGGATGTTATCAGAGCTGAGCAACAGCCTTCACGTTAGCATGCAAAGAAAAGCAACAGGGTCCAGTAATACATGTATGCATGCCAATACTATTATATTGCAAAAATTACGTATCTGTTTCTCATTGAATTGTTTAAAAAATATTAATGGGATGGGAATTTGCAAGAGAATTCAGTTGTATAGTGTGCAAGCTGTGTGCAGTTTGGAAACACGGTAGTAACTTGTAGGACTGAATACAGACCCTGATTTTATTGCAAAGTGATGAAGGGCTAAAATCAGAGCAAGAAGAAAAGGCCTTTATAAAGCGGGGCACAAAATTCATGATACGTTCTAAGGTGTGTGTAGAAAACTGAGGATTAGCCTGAATGGCCAAAAGAAGCTGGACCACACACAAGGTTCAAAGACCAAAAGAGCGAGCTACCTTCACCAGAATCTATAGAAGAAACATTAACAATACCTTTATCTACTCATGGAAACACATCATGTTAATTTGCTCTGTTCTGCACCACCTCTTAAACCGCAAGTTTTGGGTCAAAGTTGCTGCAGTCACTCTCAAAAGCCTGTATGGCATTGGTTGTCCTTTTTTTTTGGAGTTATGCTCAGACAGGTTCCAACAAGCATGAGACTTCAGGGGAGCACTTGGCCAAGGTCACTGTTCTTGTGTCTCAAGAAGGACACGAGGCCACAAAAGCCACAGCCATCCAAGGTAAAAGCATGCCTTGCTTCTCCAGCCGACTGCTTCCAGTCTTACTCTCATCTCACACAAATGTGAAGAAATGTAATCACACCCTTTTATCACCAAAGGAAGGAGAGAAACAAGTCCTTCCTTACGTCAGAGGGAGCAATCGGGTAACACATTCTGGGATCTAATAAGACAAGACCTATAAAAGGAGTTACTCATGTACTTGACCTGAGTGTTTAACCAAAAATCAGCCTTGCAAGAGTATTTTGTGCTAATAAGAAATCGGTGATGGAATCAGGCAATGATGCCATTATGATTCTTTTCAAAAACTGTGCCCGGACAGTCCTGATCCCTGAGCACAGCAGAAAAGTGACAGTGAGGAACAGTACATTTTTCTGCAGCTCCAAGTCCTTTACTAGCCCTTTCTATTCCCTGTAAAAATGGAATTCCTTTAACATAAAAGCCACTTTTACACAGTCACTAAGCCTGCCGTACAGTTCATTTTCGTACTGCATGTGTTTGACATCTGTAAGAAATATTGTTGTACATGGTTTGGATATACAGCCCACCACTAAAGCCATGCAGAAAATCTGGAGGAGATGGCAGAAGCTCAAGACATCTGAAAAGAACTTTTACTGTTAGAGAAGTACGTGAGGTTTCAACCAGAATGATCCTTATTAGGTAAAAAAGAAAAAAAAAAGAAAAGATAAAGTATTTCTGTCTTAAACATTTAATGGTGGGCTCATTCACCGTGTTATAGAGCGGAAGCAGTGGGGCTGAACAGCAAATGTTTCAGCAGTGCAATTGCAGTCTTTCAAATGTTTAGGTCTGGGAAAAATTCTGTGGTTTCTTCCTGTGCTCTGATACCTCAGGAACAATAGGAAATAATAAATTCCAATTTTTAATTTGTCAGTAACTTTCCTGTCTTCTGTTTTAAAGCAAATGGATCATCCTCTTTTTTTTTCCCTAGTATGCGTGAGAAATTTAATCTATTAATTTGTAATGATCTCTTATTTAGGCAAATAATTATCTAGATGTAAATTTTATTCTTTATTTGAAAAACCACTTCCCTATATATATATATGTTTAATTATAAGAGAAAGACAATATAAAACAATTAAAAAAAATAGAAAGACATTATAAAACCAGACAGGACTACTACACAGACCTCAAATCTGAGGTCTGCAGACCTCAAATCCCTGAGTAGGATTCTTTGTCCTGGCCTCAGAGCAGATTACAGCTGCGGTATTAAAGGCCAGTTCCCAGGGGTCTTTCCTCCCACATAAATTAACTGAGAAGCAGGGGAGGGGGGGTGAGGACAGAGGTGGGCATTGGCAGTGTTGGGGGATCTGATCTGTTTCTATCTGGATGGATTAGTTAAATAACTGCCTAAGGGTTTAAATTAAAGGACACAGTCCTGTAAGGTACCGGATCCTCTCAACAGTTCTTTATTTCAGTATTTCACGAAGGAACTGAGGATCTGGAAGAACACCTGAAATACAGAGTGGCACTGGCAGTTAACTTGGCACTGATGTGGTGCCTGGATCCTGGCTTGCAGCCTGGCCCCGGGGCGTGAGAACCCAAGGTGTCTCTGCTCAGGAAATTCAGGCACAGGCTGAATACGAGCCCAGACCAGCGCCCAGCTTTCACAGCCTTGCTCCAGCTCCCCGGGGCTCAGGTCACCCTGGCCACCCTGCTCCTGGTTTTTGGGTATGTCCTGTACTTGGTGTCGATACCCACCTGCCACAGCTGACCTGCCCTCAGCATCTCACCACTAAATTCACTGGCTGGGGGATGACATCTCTTCTGTGGTTTTCTCTCTCTCTTCCCAGAGCTTGTCTCTGGGAGTTGTGTTGGCTGTCCAGAAGGTGGGAATCTAGAGGGTGGAGGAGATTGAAATCTCTGTCACTGTCTGGAAGGTTCTTTGCAGGATAAATTTCCTGTGTGAACAAAACCCTGAAATCTCATTGTTCATGACAGATACGGTCTTCAAAGGTTGTCTGGCCAGTAGCAATATAAAACAAAAAATCTAAATTGGTCTCCTAAATTGCCCAGGACCTGAAACAGTCTTCTTGTAGTACAAGGTGTGTATTCCGTGTTTACAGAGTTCAGACGTTAAGCTACATCCCATCTTCTGCTGGTTTACTATTTAAAGAGACACCTGGCAGAGTTCTCCCTTCTCTAGCCAACCCACAGCTGTTTTGGCAATGCTTTCAAAATGGTGTGAGTGCCAGAGGCGATACAAAAGTGTACTGGCTGCTAAGCCCAGGTTTGCTCCTGCCAAAATATAGCATGGATACAACCAGAGTAAGCAAAGACAACTTGAGGTGATAGTTTGCGGGCACCTGATCTTTGCCATTTGGTTTGGCACGCCTAAGCCTGAACGGTTACTAAGCACCATGGATGTAGCCAGGATGACTGTACTTAGCAGAAAGCGGGTGGAACCACTGTTATCAGCCCTGCCAATGGCTTTTTTTTCACTTTTCTGCTTTAACACTGCCCATCCTAATTCTCTTCTGTGGGATGGAGAACATGAGGCACAGAAACTGTTAGTGAAACAGCACAGATGCCTCATATTCTTAAGCTTCCATGCCAGACCTCTTGTTTTTTACGTGAGGTGGTTTTACAGGTGAAATGTATTGAATCCTCTGCTTTGGGAAAAGTCTTTTAGGTGACTGAAGAAGGAAGCTGCTAATTACAAAGAGGTAGTTCTATATATGTGTTTTGCAGGGTGTAGGTGAGAACTGTCTTTTTTCAAGTGATTTCTATCTCCATTAATTACAAACCTCTAATCTAACAGCATCCTGTGGAGTGTCAGTGGGAGATGGAGTCCTTCCCAGACCAGGAGGAGGAGGAGGTGGTGGTGGTGGTGGCGGCGGCGGTGGCTGCTATGTGCAACTCATCCTAAGGGCTGTGTGGAGATTGGTCTGGGAGGTGAGTCACATCTGTTAATCAGACTAGCACAGAGAAGAAAAGAGTAAAGAGAGAGGAGAAGAGGAGGAAAAAAGGGGAATGGTGTCAATGAAGCACTGATGAGGTTGACATCTGTGTTCCTGCAGTGGGCTGGGCTCTCCAGTGTCGTTTTGCCAGCAGCTGTAAAACTGTGTTATATCTTTTGGTTAATTTTAAAAGTAGGTTCTAATTATTTATCATGTTTTTGATAGATCAGAAAGTAGTGGTGGTGTTATAAAAACTCTGAAAAGAGTAAGCAAATTGAAACAAGACAGCTGTTGCAGGCTTTTCCAGCCTCCCAAGAAGACTGCTTGGACTGCAGCACGATGCACACCACTTTTCACTGGCGTGGGTCCACTGTTTGTATCTCAGCCAGACGGCTTGCATTAGAGTTTGGCCCCGATGCGGAAAAGCCCTGTTATTGGAATTTAATTGAGAAATATGGAGTCACAATTCAAGTTTTAAAGCTTTTTAATTAGTGAAAGTTTAGGACAGAAAATTCAATATAGCTGTTACTGCTGAATCTGGCCAGGACTTGGAAGGCGGATGTCCAGCAGGCGGCTGCTTGCAGCAACCTTCATCCTTTGAGGGTGATGGGCACCCTCCAGTCTCCCTGGCTTCTCTGAGAGCAATTGTGCAGTCTCTCCTAATGCTAACGCTGAATGACAGGTTAAACTTAAAACTCACGAGGGTACGTGCCTGCCTGTGATCCTATGTCACCACTGTTGACAGAGCATCATATTCAGAGAGGTCTGATGCCAGGTGAAATCCAGAATAACTCTTATTTCCCACCAGCAGAGTTACATCAGTGTAAAGCCAATGCAGGAAAAATCAGAATTGAGCCCAATGTGGAAATATTTACCAGAAAGTAGGAAGAGGTCATAAATCTTATTCAAGCTCCACCTGAAATGTGCAAGTTTTATTCTGGACCTGGTGTCTGGCTGCTTTGGGTGTTGAAGCTGTCTTAAAAATTACTTAGGTAATTCCCTCACGTAAGTATCTCTCGCCAAACACTCTTCTTCCTCTCAGTGAACTGCAAACTAACACTTGAAACAGAGTGCTCAGCCTCCTGCCACAGCATAATTTAGAGCAGTTTAGGAAGTGGAATCTTAGCCTTATACTACAATTACACTACAAGCTGTTTTGACCTTTACCTATATCAGGACTAAAGGGGGAGGAAAAAATAAATATATGTTTAGAACTAAGACTGGGATTCATGATTTTCAGCGACACATTCATCCACAAAAAGAAATTTGAGGACATCCGAAGTTACTTACAAGCGTGAGTTGAATTTGGCAAATAGCTTCAGGTTAAAAAACAAAACAAAACAAATCACAAATCAAAATAGATCAGTTTGGAATTTCCTAAACCATTTCCTAAACACTTTTCAGACTAGATTTGTAGGCACTCTTGAGAGCAGCTCACATAACTGAGGAAGAGGAGGTCTGTTGCAGAGTGACAAACTACTTGCAAGCTGAGGTCCGTGTCTAGAACAGCCCTCTGAAAGGGGAGATCAGGTCGAACTTCTCATCTGGTCAAATGAGAATAAGGATTGGAGAGCAGCTTTCCTCCCTTTTGGAGATATGAGGCGACAAAGGAAAACAATACAGTTTCTTAGACTTATTTTTAATTGATTAAAAAATAGCTTCAGGTTAACTCAATACAGTTTTTTTTTTTTTTTCTAAAGCTAGATAAAAACGATTTGTGTATCTCTGCTTAGAGCAGTATTTCTGCACAGCTCCCCTTAGCTGAGCCGAGCACAAGCATAGCCTACATAAGTAACTGTATGTCCCTAGGTATGATGGACCATCAGCGTGGACGAAGGAATTACTGTATAGTCTTGTTCTTGATTTGGAATTATGGTAAACATTTATCTACTAATGCAAATCAGATTCAATTTACGAAGATTGATTTTTGTATAATTTGACCTTGTCTAATAAGTCTTTTTGACCAGATGAATTACAGGGACTTTGCACTGATTTATTTTTGCTTATGCATAAAGTACTGTGTGCTTGTTCATTTATTATGCTTAGCACATCAGACTCAGATTATATTACTTGAAAATTAAATTTCATACATTCATATTTTAACATAGACCTCTCTTCAGCTGTTTGGCTTCCCTGTCCTCCAACATGAAGAAAATCTATGGAAAAAATAATTATTTTGTTTTCTGAAGTCTGCTTCTTAAATAACAATCCCAGAACTGTGCATACTCGTGCTATGATGGAACAAAAAAGAATAGTGTTACTTTAAGCACTTTACCCTAACCTGTGTCCACAAATATTGACGTGACTTAATTATAATCATACTGTTGTTGTGTCACTTACAGGGAGAATTTGCCATTATTTGATTACCTTGTCCTTATTCTATATTCCTTAACATATTTCAGTTTCTATTACTCTCTACATTAAGTCTATCCCAATTCCAGAGGTTCTTGTAAGGCTGGATCCAAAGTTGCTGACATTAAGGAAAGGGCTCCCTTCCTTTTTAACAGCCTTTGTATAAGGCTCCTGGTTGCCAACAGTGTCTTGAATGTATTTTAAACCGTAACTATATATGAAGAGAATTGTGTGAGGGGAAGATAATTATGATTGTAATTACTCATTCTCATATTATTATTTTACATTTCAGTTGAAGCAACCTCATATTGCTACTTTCTTTTGATTACCACGGTTCTTTCCCCCCCCCATCACATTTGCTTACATTCGAAACTTAAAAAATATATACTCATGTAATCAACTGGCCCTTTTAGAACATTTATGATTATGGTAAATTTGTTTCAACACTGACTTCTTCAGCATGTCCCTAGATACCTCTTTGCATCTATTTCAACAAATTGCAGCCTATTTATCATTATTAATTGTTTACAGTCCTTCAAGCAGTCCATGATTTATCTCAAATTATTTAATATAGACTTGTCATTTTTTAAAATATGAAGCTGAATTATGTCATTTAGCTAATTATCCAATAAATAGGGAGTGTGGTTGTTTTGCTCATTGAAAAATAGTTGTGCTTTGGCAACTGTATTGTTGGACAATAGATACAGCCTCTATAAAACTCAGCTAGTCGTGTGTGTGTGTATATATATATCCTTCCAAGAATATATATATATCCTTCCAAACAAGTAATAATAAAAACTTATTTGTCATGTGTTTTTTATATATATCTATACACACATACATATATCTGGAATCACATTTTCTTTTTTTTTTTTTAACTAAAATTTTAGCTACGTTATAGTTCAGATGTTTTGGCATTCTCCACCTGTAGGGCCATGTTTGTAGAACCATGATCCTGCAAAATATTTAATTCTATTGACACCAGGGTAATATAACATGTTTAATGTGCCTCAAAAGATTTTTGACTGAGTTTAAGCAGCAGAACTTGAAGGCAAACCAATTCTAAAATAGGTTTGGATGGTTCTTCTATTAATGAAAGTGTGAACATTTAAATCGTGGATACCTCTTACTGACCTACTAGTGACAGAAGCAAGAACTGAGTCCTATAAGGAAGCTATATCTATTTCTTTGTTATGATGATAGAGGTGTAACTTTCATCCCTTCAGTTACTCATATTTTGAGATTGAATAGTTTGCCTCAGAAGTGTATAATTTGAGTAGAAAAATATCCATGTTAAAGAGGAAAAAAATATTTCCCTAGAAGGCTGATGGAAATTAAATATCAGTTGTTAGAAACTACTCAGGTGTTGAAAGTTAGAATTTGCTGAAGGGAAAGGAATTTGTACCCAAAGAACAGGCCGTGTATTAAAAATGCATGGAAAAAAACCAAACAAACAAAAAAAGTGGGATGCATTGTGGAACCGTGTGATAAAATCAGATTCACAGTGAATCATGCAGCTCTGCAGATGAGTGTTGAGAACTCATGGTTCTCAGCTGAGAGTCTGAGAATGTTTAGTATTTTTTTAAAAGTCCTAACTCTCAATTTCATATGATTACAGCGGGAATTCCAACTTTAACTAAATTGAAGTAACTCTCTGCCTGCAGAACAAGGCTGCAAGCCACATTCGTGTATGCTCTAAAGACTCAGAAATCAGAAGACAAATAAGAACAACCTGTAAATTTTTGTTTGTGTAGACCTTTATTACTATTACATTGTAAATAAACTTTGTTTCCTCTGGAGAGTGCTTTATTCAGAATGAGTAACAATCTACAATACTGAGCTAAAGAGCGAAATACAGTGAAATGAGACAACCTACAAACCATTCTGTTTAATTTAACACAGGATTGCAGTGACAAACTCTATCTCGGTAAACTAAAGCACTAGCAATAAAGGTTAATGAGGTAAGAACAAAAATGTAATCTACCTTAATGCCAGGGAAAAGATCCACCCAACTGCTGTGTGTTTCCAAGTAATAAAATACCATTGGCATACGTTACTAGCTGGGTGTAAGGAACCTAATAAATGATGGATCAACAGACAAATGATCTGTCTTTTTTCCCCCTGTTATTTCTGCATAATATACTCAGTGATTTTGTCAAAGAACAAGAAGGCTTTTTTCCAAGATTTACCACAAATTTACTCCTTTGAAACACTGAGGTACCCTTTCAGCATTTGCTCTGCTCAGTTCTGGGGATCATACAGGTATATAACATATGTAAATAATGACATCATCACTGAGGCTGCAGAATCAAGCACCCCAAAATTAGGAAGTGCCACAGTGGAGGTTTTGTGCAACTCCAGTCTTTTCCGAGCTTGTATCTAAGTTTTGCTATTACGGCTAGTAAATCTTAGTACTTGCATTTAATGTTGAAGACTGGTCTATTTAAGACCTAAAGAAGCATTTGTCTGTCCGAAACCTTTTTCTCCAACCAATATAATTTTATTTAATAAAAGATACTACGTTGCCATACCTCCGTAACTACAGGATAGTTTTATTAGCAGTTGATGAGTTTTACTGGCTTAAGTTAATACCTCTTGCTGATCTTGGGTCAGCCGATATAAACCACAAATAACTTTATATTTCATTTAAGCTTGTTTCGTGTGTGGTTAGGATTAAGGTCAGAGCAATGTTCTAAAATGTCTATTTCTGCTTATCATGGTTTTTGAACATCCCTTATCCTTTCTGCTTTTATCTTTCCTGTCCCCTTTGGAGTGGTGTCCCTGTCTTCTTGACTCAGCGCCGGAGTGACGGCAACAGCAGGCACTGGAGACAGCAAATAGTGGAAGAGATCACAGGTATCTTTCAATACCCTCTGGTGACTTCCAGAATTAGTTGCCCTCTCACACCGCCCTTGTTCTAGATCTGAAAAACCATGAAAATAAGGTCCAAACTTGTTTGTGGGAAGAAGGGATAGAGCACCACAGGGTTTAGGGGATCTGCTCCTACTGACATGAGGCATGAATCTGGAAAAAAGTGAAGTTTGGTTTTGAAGTTCTGTGCTTTCGTTAGTATTTACGTTTCTTTAGCACCACGGGACCTTTCTCTGGATTCCAAGAGCGGTGCATGAG
This sequence comes from Pterocles orientalis, assembly GCA_011057875.1. Taxonomy (NCBI): domain Eukaryota; kingdom Metazoa; phylum Chordata; class Aves; order Pterocliformes; family Pteroclidae; genus Pterocles; species Pterocles orientalis. The sequence goes on from WKFP01014267.1 coordinate 155,632, forward strand.
CCTGTAACTCTTCAATCCCATCAAGCTCTTGTCAATAGAATTGTTGTGCTTTCTTCAACAAGATTGTAAGTGCTCATTTGCTTTTAGCAGAAGTTTTACCAAGCATCTATTCATATCGTAATGGATTATTGACATAACACAGCAGACTGTTGTGAAGTCTTCCACCATGTGTAATTAGAATGTATTTAATCTGCATAATAAAAATCCATATGAACAGTTGTTGTCATTCATGCCCAAAAGCTGCTCATCTAAATGAAGTATCTAGTTTGCCCCATAGATTTAGGGATGGAAAACAGCATTTTGAAAAAATCTCATCTAAATTCAAGATTTCCAAAAAAGGTGCTTTTACTCCACTCCAGATGTGGGCAGTCTGATTTTTATTTTTTTTCCCCAAAAGATAAAATAACATGGCATGTGGATTTGAATATTAGCTTCCAGCTTTCATCTTGGATCATGTTTTTTGCAGCCATTTGATAAGTCTTTACTTTCCCATTCCTCATGCCTTTGGTAGGATGCCAAGGCAGCATACAGGGAGCTTGCTCAGCATCCTCCTGCCAGGGCTGGGGAGGGAGGGTGAGGCAAGATCTCTGCACTGTGGGGCAGAGATTTTTTTAACAGTCTATCCACCTAGTGTTCCCACACGTGCATAAAGGGCAAAAGGTCAAGCTAGCATCCATGTATCATTTAAGACCCACTAAGGTATGTAAAGCAGAGAGAGCTTAACTGAGAATACAAGTGGTTCATAGAGTATCACTGGGTGCTCTGTATTGGGAGAATTTCAGGGTTAAAAAAATGTGTGGGAACAGAAGCTGTGACTGATAACGCAGCTGAGTGCTGAGTGGGAAACGAGTAAGAAGGAGAAATATTTCATCCATGTAACCTGCTAGGGCTTCCTTCATGCAAGCTTTTGTTAGGTCAAAATTTGCAAAGAAAACAGTGCTAGCAGGAAAAAGGAGCTCAAAATATTTAATGAGATGTATATTTGTATTTTTAAACTTGTTTTAATAAACAATTTTGTGGGTTTTATTTTGCCACAGAACCTCCTTGAGTTCAAAATTAGCCAAAGTTGAAGGATATAAACTTTCATTGTAAAGAAATGTTCTGTTCAGCCATTGTTTGTTAAGTCATGGTGAAAATCCACCTGTAAGTAGCCTGAAAACAGACAAATGACATAAAAGAAAAAAACCCCCAAACCCAGAGGTAAAGCCTCAGCTATAATTTTCACATCAGCCTTTTACAGTCAGAATACAATACAGCCATTTTGTGGTATCGTAAAGAGTTGTTGTTCTTCTGGTGATTTAAAGCCCTAAAATTGTCAGCATAGTCTAGAATATTATTGTGCACAAAAGAAAACTACTCTGCATAAATTCCATAGTACCTTTTCATTTTGGCATCAAAATAATAAACTCAATTACTTGAGGAAAGGCATGTGTAGGGAGTACAGCGGGCTTGTCATGGCATTCATGAACTGCTGTGTGTGTGTTGAATTATGTAGAAGTATGGTTCATAAAGAACTGAAAAAATAGGGCTGACACATGAAGGTACAGCAATGTGCAGGTGAGCAAGTCCTGTAAAACATCTTTTAAGCAGCCAGTGCAGAACTCTTACGTTTGTATCCAGAAATTAATGTAAAATGAACAGGTAGTACGTTATTCTCAAATTGGCCTAATTCTGGTATTTAACTTTTGAATGTTTGTCTTCACAACCTTAACAATGTTCTTTAAATATAGTTTTTTGCATAATATGAGTTTAGATGGTCAGACTAGTAAATTGGAGGCTACTCCGGAACACAAGAACAAGTGCACGCAGACTGTGGTTCTCAGTCGAGGAGGCAGGATTTTGGGTTGTGTGGTAATTTAAACCAAAGAATGTTAACTTTAGTGTATGCATAAAACACTCGGGGCTATCTTAGAAGAGTCCCAAGATGTGTTATCAATCCAAATATTATATAGAGCTTTCAAGAAACAGGACTCTGAATGTCTGAATTAAAAGAAAAAAGGCAAATATGATAAAAAAGATGTTGACAGACATTCTAAGTTCCTTCATAAGAGGAGAGAGATAAAAATAATAACACTTGGTAGCTGAAAAATATAATCTGCGGAAATCTTAATGAAGCCTAATGACTCATGTGAGCTGCATTGTTAAATTTACCATCCCCATTTTACAGCTAAGAAAAAAGAAATGTGAAAGTGAAGACTAATATTTTCATCTTATGGGTGTATTAAATTTTGCAACTTAATCCATTATCTTACATGCTAGTGAAAGAGAGAAGAACCGAGTCCTTATTGCAAGTAAAAATTAAACTATCACAAAAAGGGAGGAGAAATTTGCCAGGGAGAAAGAGCCCCATTCTGTCAGGCAGCTAATGATTAGTGACCCCAACAGGAGTTGTTTGAAAGCAGTATCTTGAAAGCGTTAAAAGGCCAGTCACCCACATGTCTTTTCCCTCTGAAGGAAGAATGTGTATTTCAACAGTTCTCAGTCAATGTCAGTTTGGTCTCACAAGCATCCATTGGCTTCCAGTTTGTGTCTTGTTCTGTGCATAGTCTTCTCCTCACGTTACCTGATTATCCTTTGTCTTCTTTACAGTCTCTTCTATTTTGGCATTTGTAAATTCAGGATCTTACTCATTTTTCTTCCTTCTTTTCCATAACAAGCTGTGGGTATCTCCAACCCTTCTGCAGTTTGTGTGTGACAAAGGCCACCTCTATGAGACAATCCCACCTTCTGAGCCTCTACTTTGCTGTTATGTATTTTTTATATATATACATATATATAAAAATGTGCTGTCTTGTGGTTGCTTAAATATATTTTTACCATAGTGATTTTATGATATTTACAAACAGCTTGCATTTCCTTAGCAGAGATGGTTACATAACCAGGTAGTCCTATTGAATTCTATTGGATATTTCAGCAGATGACAATCTCAGTGTCAAGAATTCTGCTCTGTAAGTTACTTGAGCTAAATAGAGGTCACAACTACAAGGATTTTTTTAAACCACCTTTTAACAGTTTTGATACAATTTTCTAATCAATGAGGATTACACTGTAAAATGTTATGCTCAATATTTTGTTCTCCACCATTAGGTTCTGGTCATTCCTTTTCTTTTTCCTTGGTGAGCTTTACCAGTATTTTTATGTTCTTCTTGTGTCTACGCTTTTAGTTGTTTTGCTGTGAATTTGGCTTTCTCTTTTGAGATGGACCAGTGCAGCCCCATCCTCATTCCAGGCACTAAATGTTGAGGGATTTTGTGTCCCCAGCTTAGTAACTCATCTGTTTTGCAGCAAGATTTCAGATCTTTGTTTAAAGTTCTGTACATGCATAATTATTTATAAAAACAGCTTCTCTATAGGAGGTACATATACACACATACATGCATATATGTATGTATGTATAATATACATAATATGCATGTAAATAATATAAGTATATATTTTCACATTTCATATATATAAAAATGTATATAGATATAAGCTATGCTCAATTTTTCAGCTTCTTTCTGGACAAAAGTTCACCAGCTGTCTTGAAGTTACCTGCTTCCCTTCCTTGGCCTAGGCTGCTGGACTTTCCCCTGAGGAACCTGGTTTTCCATTTCTGGTGGTTGCAGTGGTTGTCTTAACTGCCCAAGGGATGTGCACATCCCTGGCGAGATGTTCAAAGTTGGATTCAAGTCCTGAACATGTGCGGATCACTGGTGTTATCTCTGAGGACAATTAATGAGGAGATTAGAGGGTTCTTAAAAGCCAAACAGCCTGGAGAACAAACTGTCCAGCTGACAGCTCTTGGATAGGTTCATGTTTCTACACCCATAAAGAAGAAACAAGCTTTTGGCAAAGAGACTGCTGGCTCTTAAGATGTAGTTTGGTGAGATGTAGGTCTACAGAGGTTGTCTGTTCACCTTTAGCTCAGACCGTTTCTTCAAGATCTCCTATTTTGGAACAGCATCTTGTAAGACTGTCCAGAACAGCTGTGACTTTCACATTGTTGAGATGCAAGATGGTACTTAACTTTGTTCCTTCTAGACTCATCCTCAGAGAGGTCCCTTTATGTGATATTGAGTCTCTCTTCAAATAGCTTCTGTCTGTGTCCTAGGGTTTACCAGGTTCCTTTGTATTATTAAGTGACTTGGCTGTTGATTTGACAGCATTTATCTTTATAACTTGAGCATTCCTTTATATCAAAAGTCCTTCAGAAGAGAAATCACAGGATTCAATCCATGAGTCTTCCTTTGATTAATAAGGATACTTCTTGTCCCTTTAAAGAAGTCCACTCAATCAATTTGCTGAATACCCTCTACCGCCAGTTGGAAGTTGTCCCCTATGCCTTTGATGCCCACGGGAAATACCAGCCTTTCTGCCCTAGAGCTGGTTGGTGTCTATAGTTCTTGTCAGGTGGTTTCTTGATTCTTCACTCAGAGAAGTATTGCTTCCCAGAAATTTCTCTCACTGCCATAGTCAACCAGTAGGCAAGACAGTATATTACTGAAGTGACTGGTCCGTGGCCTAAGGTGTTTTTTTCTCTGCTACTCCCAAGCTTTTGGTACAGTTCCTTAAAACACTGCTTTTCGGTGACAAGACCTCCTAGTGCTGAGCTTGCCTCCAGTCAGCAGTAGGCAATGGCTTTCTGGATAACAGTTTACCTGTTTGTACTGGTTGGCGATACCCTGATAAACAACAGCAATGATTTCAGTGGGCACATGCAGCAGGTATGCTGAGGAACGATCATAATTTATAGGACAGCACTTTTTGATCAGCTTGTTTGAAATTCCCCTGACAGTCATACCCATGCTGCATCAACAGGTGGAGGCTTTTTCACTGGGGCTCACTGAATATTTTGGAAACTCCTCAGAATTTCTTCCCATCAGGGGTTTTCTCCTTATTAACTTGTAAACTTGTCTTTATATCTTTGGTAGGAAACTTCCCAAATCTTGTTCCACTTTTCATTTCTCAGTGAAATCAGCTTTGCAGTTATTTCACTCAGGAGAGCAAAAGGAGACGGTAGCCTTTATAAACAGGCTCCTGTACACTACCTCCCTTAGAGTTTACCCTTCATACTCATCCTAAATATCTTCCTAAGTATTGTCTGAATTCTCTCTTAGTTGGGAAAGTGACTTCTATCAGCTCTTCCTAAGCTACATGCTTCGAGGACTGAGCTGTCTGACATAACTTTGATGTTGTTTCTTGCACCAAGACAAAAAATATCTGGCTAACTGTTCTTGGATACAGTTACGCTCTCAGTATGAGTGACATTCAATCACATATCTAAAAGAAAGAGTTACAGATAAGCTATCTTTCCTATGTTACTTCTCTATTAAATTATCCATTTCATTATGTTCTGCTTTCTCTTCGTATTTTTGCTTTCTGGACTTGTGTTCTTCTTCAGTATTTGCTTTATCATCTAGTAGTGTCTGATGTTTCCAGTCCTAAAAAAGATGCAGTGCTTCTTTACTGAAACAACTGTAAATGCTAACTTTTCTGAATTTCATCTTGCCTTGGCTTACAGTTCACATTCCCCACAGCCTACGAAATGAGTTTTTCTTGTTTGTATTCAACACAGTTAGATTTTAATTTCAAAAGTCTTGCTGTAACTTCAAACATAGTAATACTTGTGTGTTGTGTCCAACTGTAAACAGTATGCAGTCTTTTCATATTCAAAGTGATAATCCAGTCTTTGCATGTAGCAGTTTCTTGCAAAATTTCTGCTATGATTTATTCTTTCTAGTTCTTCTTTGCTTCTCTTCAGCTCTTGTCTGCAGACTTTCGCAGAATTGTTTTCACTTCTTACAAACATAATGGATTTGCCCAAAGGCTGCTTTGGTCTATATTCTATTTCAAATCTTCGTGCAATCTTTCACGTGACTTCCTACAAATCCACTCTGATTGTATTTTGTTGACTTCTCTATAGAGTCTTCTGTTTTGTTTTGCGTCTCTTTATGGATTTACAGTTTAATACACATAAAAGCACCACACATCTTTTTGATTTCTTATATGAAACTGACACCTCTTCAACTTTACCTTTCTGTAACTGAAGAATACCCTTCATTTCTTTAGTGCTTGTTCTTGCTAGCCTGCATGTAGGCTAATAGTCAAACCTGGTACACCTGGCCAACAGTACTTTTTAGGCCATTTTTTAACCTTCTCAGAAATAGAAAAAAAATCTTGCCCTGCTTTGCTTCAGTTTTCTAGTGTATTTCTGAAAAGGTAGAGCCATAATGTAATTGTTACTGGTTTCTTTTAAAAATCCTTTACTCGCTCCTTTCTTCTACTTGTATATCTATTCTGCTGCTGGTACTACATGGTTTTCTGAGGTGGCAATGAAACAGAACTTCAAATCAGGGCTTAGAAGTACAAGAAATCATTATTATAACTGAAGATAAGTTAAAGCTGGGGAAAGATCCATGTGTCCCACTCCATCAGGTGGATAGCACTGAGTGAGTGTAGCAAGAACTACTTCAAACCAGAATGCTTCTTACAGTGCCTTTCACCAGGAGTGTTACTTAACGTTCATAGGTGTTATGTACGTACGTAACTGTCTCTGAAGTTAAATGAGGAAGGAATTAAATGGTGTATTTACACACCAAATTTAAAAGACCAAGGTTAAAAATTGGCTTGTAATGCCTTGCTATTTAGAAGTTCTTACATGCAGTTAAATTATTCAATGTTGTGTTTTAAGGAGATACTCCAGAAAACTGCTTTCAGTTCTGGAATGACTGATCTTCTAATTGAGTGAAACTTGGCAAGCCTCAGATCTACAAGAAGCACAAAGAGTATAGGTACAATACTTTGCTATAAAAAAAGATTTAATTAAATACTGTATTTCTAAAATCATTGTAGCTGAGAAACCACCATTTTATTTCACTTATTGTTCAGGAAAAAGGCAAAATGTAACCAGAAAACAATAAGATCCAATTTGTTCATTCCTCAGCTGCAAAATCTTTTTTCCAAAATAAATCTTATGCTGCTTCTCTCTCCGTCTAATGAATGTTTTGGTGTCTTGCTGGAGAAAATGAAAACAGGAAGAAAAACAATAGTTTGTGAAGAGTCTTTTCACTTGGGAAATATTACTTTATAGTAACTGTAGTATAATCTGTCATAACTCCAAATATAACAGAGAAGTACAAAAAGAAAGCAACAATGGTAAGTGCCTCCCGGGCATTTCATGGTAATTACAGCTCTGGCTGAGAGCTGATGGCTAAAGGCAATTTGGACATTTAAGCCGATCTGTTTGATTTCTCTCCCTTTAGGTTGAGATCACTCTATTAACAGGCATGTAGATTCATGGCATATCCAGAATTCAGTGAAGTGCAGTTTCAGAAGATAGCCTTCAAAAATACTGGTGAAAGAGCGACAGAAGCAACCATACAATAGCCAAAGTGTATTTAAATGATAGCCAGAAGACTTCCATGACCACTGTTTACAGTTTACCTTGACCGCCTTGGCTCTCTTGTACAGTTCTGAATATGGGGCAGACATATGGAGCAGTGTGTCTAGTTGTCCTGTATGTACTATTGCAAAATGTGTGCAGAATGTCCTTTTCCATGAGGCAAACATATTTTTCATGTAAATTAACAGATTATTATATTCAGCGGAGAGCCACAAAGTGAAATTACTGTTTAGAAGACTGACTACAACAGCATTTAATACTTTCTGTAAAGACACATAAATTCCAGCTCAGGTGAGACTCACTGCTGCACCTGTGCCTCTTTCCAGATTGGTTTTGTTTTCAACATTCCCTTACTCTAAAAAGACCAGAGAGGGAACATGATTTTGGACAGACAGGAAGCACCCTAGCTATGGCAGTGCCACCATTTTGGTGAATTTTAGTGCTGTGCCCAGCGGGAACAGGAAAAGTTGTGGGAAGAGTGGGGGCAGAGACCGCTACTGGGCCTGAACACGGGGCGTGGCTGTGACAAGTTAGCTTGGTTTTAATTGCAGAAACGCCTAGGTTACATTTTTTAATGCTCCTGGGAAACTGTCACAAATGTATCCCAGGGTTAAGTAAAAATCACTCGAAATCAAAACAGACACCGAAAACCCACAGTTAATCTTTTAAGCAGAAAACCTCATTATTTTTTACCTCTCGTGCTTGAAGGTACTGCAGTCTTCAGTGTCAAGCTTCAGCAATATACTAGAACAGCACTGTTCCTATAACTGCCATGAGCTACAGCATGCAGAGAGCTCTTCCTCGTCTCTGTCAGCAGTTCACAGGGCAGGTGGTCACATCTCCTGCTCCACTGGCCTGCTTTGGCTTGCCTTTCATGGCCAGAGTACTTGATCCGTCCTCAGCTGGACCTGCTGACAGAACAGGGTGGTTTTGCCTCAAAGTCCGGTCCTTTAAAAGGAGAAGCTACCTTGTTAAAGGAAAGTTGGATGGTGGCGTAGGACTTTGGCTACAAGTTGTCCATTAAAAGTAGCCTTTGGAAGGTTACCAAGCACTTGGTTCCGGAGCTGAGTGGCCTAAATCAGTTTTTTTTTCTCCCGGAAAAGTCAGCAGGAGTGGCTGTTGGCATGCATCAGGAGAGAGCAAGAGGGGCCCCAGCTCCGGGCACCACCCTGCCTGTGGATGTGCCAACACAAGACAAATCTGCCCAGGCGCCTTCTCCGCAGCCACGGCTGGGGTGGGTGCGTGTGCCGGGCTGAGTGGGCAGCCGGTGGAACACAGAGGGGCTGGGGCAGGTGGGGGTGGGAGGGAGAGGAGGCCCTGCAAAGCAGTGGGGGAAGGTGCCAGCAAGGGGAGCATGGCTGCAGGAAGCTGCTGGTGGTCTCTGAAGCTGGAGGGCAGGCAGGACGGCAGTTCCCACGCTATGAGGATCTCCCCGCAGGCAAACCCCATGCCACGCAGGGCAGGGAAGAGCAGTTGACGTGCCTTTCCTTAGCTATGACTGACAGACATCCCTTGTAACACGGGACATCCACCATTAAAGTTCTGCGTTGCGTACGATCGTCATGTGGGACACATGCTCTCCTGTGTGTTGATAGCAATTAGCCCCACAACTGCAGCTCATTTGGACATGCTCAGTTTGTCTGCTTCACCTGCCACGTGTATGATTTGCTGTGTGTGCACTGAAGTGTGCATGTGCAAGGCAGTTAACTGGGACCATGCCGGCTTTATACTTACGATCTCCAGCCCTGCATTTGATAGGACCACAATCACTGATGGCTGGTGGAACATAAATTACCTGCCACTGACATGGGAGTTGTAGGAGGGCAGCCTGTACCCAGCAGGAGGTACTGCAGAGAGAATTCCTTCTGCCCTTTGCTCTAACATGCTGCAAGAATAAATCACCTACTCAGCTCTAAATGGTGCTTAAGGGATATAATGGAGTCCTTCGCTGGCCTGGAGACAGAGATAACAGCACTTTGATCTAGCACTGACTACAATTCTCTTAGTCTGATGTTTGTTTACTGTTTCAAAATAAATATTTCACAACAAAAATAAAGTTGAAAAATAGAATTTGGCTACAAAAGCAAATCTGGGATAAATGGAATAAGGACAAGAGGGCCATTCTTTAACATTAGTATTTGTATTCAAGGGTTTTCTAAAGGCGTGCAAGGGACTTTGATAACAAATTCCTTAATATTTGCAGGATGTAAGAGAGTTCTGGAGCTTGCATTATGGGTCAAAAAATAAGACAATATTTGTTTGGCCTCTGCAACACATGTGAAACGGATTAGTGGATCTGTAATTTAACTGTCACATCCATTAGCACAGCTATTAAAGGTGGTTGCTTTTCCCAGTTTTCACAGATAGTTTTGATTTTGGGAGGATTGCCCTGCTATTGACAAGCCATTGAATATAGTCTTTTTTGTCTTGTAACTTTTTGATACTTTGTGCAAAAAGTATGATTCACTAGTAAGACTCACATAAAAGTGGATCCAGATAATAACACTGTGCAAGTTCCTCCTCTGTACTCTGCAAGCTACCTTCTCAGCCTGCCAGTGACCGAGAACACGTATTAGGAGCATGCAGTAAGTGATTTCTATCTGTACAAGTCACATGGAGGAGAAGTCAATATTTATACCTGACACTTGATAGAATTCATTAAATATATTTTGCTAAATAACACTCTATATTACATATTCCTTGTCTAATATTTGCCCACAGAAGAAGTATTTGTTATGTGAATTGAATGGCTGGTTAAGAAGAACTAAATGAGTACCACATATTTAATATTTATTTGGTAGCACAACACAGTAGACACAGGGGAGGTGAGAGAGAATGCAAATACAGGAGGGAGAAGAAGTGATTAAAGGGCATGGTCAGAACATGAAATATTTCTACATTACTACAGTGATTCTGAGAAAAGTAATCAGCAAGACAAGTTCAGATATTTGGATTTTAGAATTTAAAAGTTAAATAAGTGACAATATTTAAGGAGAACTGTAAATGACTATTCATGATATACATGGTGTGTCTAAAAATACTTTGCTTCAGGAAAACTGCAGAGGTGATCTATGTCTCTAAGATCTGGACCATTAAAGTTCTTTGTGTCTGGTTCTTTTATCTTCAGTAACAGTTCTTTTATCTTCAGTAACAGGTTCTTAGTATGAGAAATCTTTATTTTTACTTTTCTGTTGTTATAGTCTGTGATGTAGCGATACCACAGCAAAATCTAATAACAACAACAAAACCCCCAGACTACTTACTGGAGAGGTTAGTTATGGAGGAACTGTAGTGGCTAATGGGATTTTGTGAGAAATTATATTGCAAAATTTTGGCAAAGAAAGTGCTTTGGACAGTATTTTTTTTTTCTGAATATGAAGTTTTGCACTTTCAATGAGAGCAACGTCTCCTGCTCTGTTTTCTGAAAGATATTGTTTGAAAGCAAATGGAAGTCACAACTCTACAGGTAGAGGAAAGATTTTGGCCATTTATGTTATGATTTGAAGAAAACTCAAGTATAATCTACCACCAGCAAGATGCTGTGATGTTGAACACTGAACTTTTAATTTTATAAAAGTGACTCCAAGAAGTAAAAATATCTCTACTTGTCATCATATAAATGTAAGAAAAGCTGTATCAGATATTATAATGCTTGCTTTAGGAGATATGTGTTTGCATATGTGGCTGTAGGTAGGATTTCAAATGTATCCTGTTGATAAATATAATAATGAAATAATCCAACCTTATATTGGTTTTTAGCTATGTATTTTTTTCTGCTGTGTGTGTAATTGTGATCCATTAGTCCTGACTGGCCTTCCTAGGAATTTATTTTCTGTATCTGCATAGATTGTAACTCTTCTGGCATCAATGGATTTTTTTTGCAATCACAATGAAGTGTGCTGTTATATTTAATAAGGAATTTGAAGGGTCTTTACATGATCCTTCTTAGCAGGACACATGTACACATACATCATGTTGATGGTCTTTATATGTTTAGTTCTGCTGTTTCTGCATTGTACAACAACAGCCTTCCAACTTTATTAATGCAAGCATGAAATGTGAAAAATATATCACTTGAAATTTAACTTTATTTTATGAAGAAAATATTTTGAACATCCTGAGCAAATTTCAAAGTGCTATCCTCAATTTTGAACTGGACAGCATTTTACCACAAAAAAATTTCTATGGTACAGAAACATCAATCTTGAGTAAATATTGTAGTTTATGCTCATATTTCATACCTTTCAGTCCACTCTCTGAATGGACTCAATCTTTTTATTGAAGTCATATCCCAAACCCCAAATGCTGTCTATGATTAATTCCTATATATATTTGCTGTAACAAGCTTTTCCCTTGTACTGCTGGCATGTTGTGCTTCTGATTGCACAGTATCTCTGTATATGGTCATTACTAATTTATTTTATGGCAGTGTATTTTTGGTTTTGGATTTGCTGTTTTTCTCTTCTCCAACATTTTGTGGTGCTAGTATTTTTCTTTCTTGGGAGGGTACCTTAGCAAATGTCACAAACATACATACCTACTGTGTTCATAAATGGGAGATGAGTGTTATGTACTGATAAATTGAATTGTATCATCTTCATAACGATAAGTAAATTCTCTGATGAAATTTAAACTCATTCTTTTCATTTGCTAAATTATTTTTTTAAAATTATTCCTAACATCAGCTCCTCTGTGGTAAAGCAATGAATACAAGGAGGGATCAAGCATGAACAAAACAGCAGTGAAAGCATTGTGTGCAGGGAATTAAAATCAACTGAAACAGAATATAAGTGTTAGGATGCTAGTTGCGGTACTGAATTACTACTGTTACCTTATTTAGTACCTAGATGGTTCTTGTTTTTCTTGTATAAGACAGCACAGTGTGGGACCTGACAGAGACCTGACAAAACCACGTGCACAAAGAGGACCGAAGCAGCTGTCACGCAGCAGCCATCTTATTCTACCTCTTCGTGGTCCTCCAGTTTGCTTTCCCAGTTATTGTCTTAATCTTAAAACACTCAAAGTTGGAAAAAATGGTAAATATGTCCCCCCAGTTTAATTTTAGCTCTGCACACTTTTTTTTTTTTTAAATCACATCTGCAGTTACTGGGAAGTAGAAAAGGACCTTGGAAGGGTCATGCATTTATGAAACCGATATAAGATGTTCTCTCCAGAGAAATAGTTCTTTGCCCCCTGGTGGTGAATTAATTTTGAAAAATATTACAAAACACTTTTAGGAAAATTTACTTGAAATTAAAAAGAGATACTAATTGCTTCTGTGAACACAAGTAAAACTAAACTGCTAAACAATACTTAAGGTGTCAAACAAAATTAAGGAAAATCCTGTTACATACAAGCTCCATCAATCTTTGTTATTCACTGCAGAATAGAACAAAAGGAATCAACATCGCCATTTGAAAACTGTAAGAGACCTTCAACGTTTCAAACTCATGTTTCTTATTTTGTTTTTTTGGGAAGAGGTTAACACAAATGTCTTGAGAACATAGTGAAGTCTTGAGAATCCCTGATTTCCAGTGTTCTTACATTATGGACTGGGGAATTATACTTATCTGCACAGCATCTTTAGATATGACCCCCTCTGAAGATTAGTAACATCCTCCATACAGTGATGACACACATTGTGGGAGATTCAAATAACATTCCCTGGATGAGAATATTTAAAAAGCTGCACATATTTCAAAAAATTGTCTAGAGGTTTTCAGCTTGTGTATGCTGAGCGTCTCCATATGTGAATAGAGTACCAGGATGTCATTCTTGGAACAGTAATAACAAAATTGACATTAGAAGTCATCCACTTGCAGTTTGAGCCACAGATGATCTTGAAAGGTGTCAAGAATACATTGTTTAAAAAGACGGCATAAGCCTTGTAATCACAACAAAATCTCGTTTTGTCTTTTAGTTCCTGTGCCTTCTAAACTTCTGCCTAAGACAGTGCTTCATCATGTTGATATTCTTCTATGGGAAAATACATATTAAAATATAATGACAGACTATTGTCATGTCATGTAGCAAAACGTTATGCATCTATGCTGGAAAAAGGTCCTTTATAATGATCAAGACTTTCATGTTGGCTTTATACTATTAGGATATGGCTGATATTCTGAAGAGGAACCCACTTTCCTTATCTCATAGTCTGTGAGTCATCTTATACAATGTTAATGTGGCTTCAAGTAGCTGGAAAACACATCACATGTGCTCCCTGGCATGTTCAGTGGCCAGGGATTGTTTTGGTTTTGGCACTAATGATGTAACATGAGGGAAAAGAAAAAAGAAAGAGTAACATAGCTAAAAGAGAGGACTTAGCTACCCAGACCAGTCACAAATTAGCTATTTCCTAAATAATATTCTTTCATGTCTGATGGACCGTAATAGCTTTCTGTTTTTAGCTCTGTTGCTTTTGCTTCTCTTTCCATTCCCACATTTCTTTCTCATTACTTTGACTTATGTCTGGCCTAAGGTAACAGCTGGTCTACACAAATGGCATATTCCCTCCAAATCTTTCAGTGGGCAGGGTTGCTAGAAGGCAATCCTGTCCCCCTTTCTTCTCCCACTGCCATGCTAGAGGTTATGTTCCCTCTCTACTAGTCTGGTTGTGTGGCTACACGCTAAGCGGCATTTGCAAAATGATCTGGCTTTAAAAAAAAAAATCCTTTAAAAAGGCAATAACCAGATCACTTGCCTATGAGGATGGAGCATTACAGGATCCCTCGGAGCAAGGTTACTGCTGTCTCGCTCGCTGGTTTCCAGGAGAACCCTTTCTTCCGGTGCAAGTCCACAAACGTTCCTGTCAGCTGTGAAACAGAATTCCACCCTCTGCTCTGCTTAGCCTCACTGCTTGGGGAACAGCTTGCTTTCAGAGGAGTTATACAAAGGTTTTTTTTTCCAATGGGAAAGTCAGTTTAAGCCAGGCAGTTTCCTGCCTGCTCTGCCCTCTTGTTCTTGCTCCTTCACCGCAGTTCGCTGTCCTCTTGATCGTGCCAGTGCAGCTGTTTTTGGGTTGTGTTGTAAATTGGATCACTGAAATAAATCTGAGGTTTTGTGTGCGTATGTGTACATTAGTGTGTGTGGACAGTTTTGCTTTTTTAAAAAAAAAACCCTGGATCATTTCAGTCATTTGATTTACAATGTGGCCCACAAAGAGTTGAATTAGCACAGTTGAGGAGGCAGCGAACAGTGGCGCAGAGGTAGGAACAAGCACTTGGGCTGGGGGGAGGGCGCAGGAAGCTCTTAAGCCAGATTTGTTAACGGAGAAAACTACGTTACTGTAGAAAACCATGTAAAGCACCTAAACTAAACAGCCACGATAGAAAACTGGAATAGACTGCGGAGCAATCAGGCTCTTCAATTGCTGGAGACAAGTCTTTATCTTTAGGAAGAAAAGGGGTGGTCCCTTAATACAACTCTTTCCTCTATATGTCTTCTGTTCATCTGAGGCACTGAAATTGCAGGCTGTTTAGCTATTCAGAATATGATCGTGTGAATCCTACTGGGCTTATGAAGCATGTTGGTCTTTCAGTGCTGTTAAAAACGCTAATAATAACTGGTTCATGCCTCAGGCCTTGGGTGCTACTGTCAATTAGCGTCAGACCAGAGATTTATTTAAACAAATTATTTCTGTATATGCTTCTTTCCCTTACGGTTTGCAAAGGAGAGCTTCGTGACGGAGTGTACCTGATTCAGTGATACCCGCCTGCGTGTGCAGACAAACTCAGGGCAGAGAAAGAAAATGCCATACTCACCTTCATAGCTCTCCATATTCTTAAAGTAAAGGAGCTGCCCAGCTGCAGACTACATACAGAATTAAAAACCTTTCTCTGATCCTCTAGCCATTTAGATGTCATGTCTGAGTCACAGAAAATATTACTAATGCCTCCCAAGATGAGCAGTTTCAGACCATAATGAAAAAGCCGCGTGTAATCCTCTACCTTCTCTACATTTGTGTCAGAGTCTGCAGTGCTAAGATTCAAATTGTTGTCACTGGTCACCCAACTCGCCAGTCATTGCACATGTCACTGGAAATTTCTCACGTATACTGTTGCAGGCTCATAGTGAAGGCAAGCGTTGCTGAATTTGCTTATGTTTATTTCTTATTTCAGGACTTTCTCTGAAACAAGGAGAGAGAACTGACTTTTAATTTAATGTATTTATTTCACATTGTGAAAGTCTAGTATAACTTGGATTAATTGAAGTGTTGGAAAAGGGGGAAGGATTCTAATGACTCATCAAGAAAAAATAACCCCTCCTGACTTTGAAGAGGAAAACAGAAGAATGAGAAGATAATAATATACCATTATTACAGTAGTGCTTAGAGAATTTTAGTAGTATTTTTAGCATTTTCAGCATTTTCTTCACAAAATTTCTGTATTTATTCTTGGGGCACAGGCTGACTTTAATGGAAACATTTAAACTAATCTGATAGTCTAGAATTTTTTAAAAAATCATTTTTAGAAATGTCACATGCAGTATCAGCCTTCTCTTCTAATGGTTTAAGGAGCAGAATGAAAACGAGTATTCAAATTTCCCACATTGTTAAAACCAATTGTAACAATTTAAGTATGCTGACTTAAATGTAAGATATCTCTTAAATACGTATTTTAAACAATCATAATCCCATTATCATCAGTGCATTTTTTCTCCTGTTCTTTCTAAATTCATATTCCTCTTGACTAAAAACAACCATAATTTACCTGAAGAATCCTGAGATGTTTCTTTTAAAATAGCTATAATCTGCTGTTGTTCTCAAAAGAATTGAAGCCACAAGCTACTTTTTCCCTAGTCTCAGTGGAAGGGAACAGATCACTGGCTTTTATCAGGTTTTTTGAAGGCTCTTTAAACAATTTCAGCAAGAGCAGACAGAACTGGATTTTTAAAGGGGTCATTCTTCATAACAAATTCTGAATGATGAAAAATAAGATCAAAATGACAAATGCTTCTCTTTGCGGTTGATCATTGCACTAGATCAACTTAAATAAGGAGGCTTAGAAGCTAATGAGGCAAGATGAAGTAGGTATGGAAAATACAGAATGAGTGAGAAGTGAAGGAGAGTTTGCAAAGCATATATGAAGCGGAATAGGGTATTGCTAATAGCACATATTAAAAAATCTTCAACTTGGTTTAAAAATAATACTACCTTATTGAACTCTTAATTTGCCCCTGGTTTCTGAGGGTACATTGCATCTTTAAACTCTACAGCCTTATTGAGTAGGTAACTTTTTGAATCCAAAGCTGGTATTTTTGTGCAATAGAGCTTGGGGCTTGAAAGCAAGGAGAATGTAGATAGACCAGGCAACAAAGGGAATTTATGCTATAAATACCGATGTGCAAAGCAGAACAGATTAAGAAAATAAGGACAAGGGAAGAAACTGATCTATACCAGGTTCAGTTATTCCAGCAAAACAAAGGAGCTGATAAATTAACTAGCCCAAGACTTTCTGTTTACTTTGTCACTCTCTAGAAAAGGATTATTTTTTTGCTCTGTGATCAATGGGAGAAGCATTTCTTAAGATGATCAGAATGAACAGTTAAGCACTGCTTTTTGAGAGGGGTGGATCAAAAAGCGTCCACATCAGACACCATTGTTAAATTATAATTTCCTGGCAAATGGGTTTAGGTGTCTGTTCAGAAAACAGAGCCAGAGGCAGAATCATGATCCTTACAGCCCAGTGGGCATCCATATGGGATATGGAAACATGAGTTTAAATATCAATCTAATTAATAATTAAATAGTTTATACAAAAGGCAACAGTTTTCACAGAAGAGAATACCTAAGACTACTCTACACTTTATGAGTTGGAAAATTGATAATGGTTATGTTGAACGGTTCAAGTCCTTACTCTGAATCAAGCACAGTGTATTTTAAAGCCACATCTTACTGTCCCCACGGAGTGTCCCAGGCAGCGCCCTGCTGCACAGTAACCCGCCAATGGTGCCAGCTCCTCTTAGGCGAATTCAGGGGCATGTAAGATTGGCACTTGGGATTTTTTTTGAACTGGAAAAACTATGCTCTGAACTTGACTCGGTTCATGGATATTTTTGGGATGAGTGAAACTGTATTTTCCTAAAGAGAAGATTCTCATAGGGAGTTGTTACTAACCAGGCCAGGCTTCCAGAGGGACGAACAGATGGGGTGTTCCCTGACCACCAGGGAAAAGTGGTTTAATGTTGACAATAGGCACTGCTAAGCCATTCTCTACCTAATTTCGCACCTAGCATTCATACTTAACAAGAACAGAACGAAAAGCCCAGGGAAAACAGCTTAAAAACCGGGCTCGGAGTGATTCTGGGGCAGAACGGGCTCCAGCGATCACACCCGTCCCTGGGGCACCGGCTGCCGCCCCTCGGTGCCCCGCCCCCCGGCTGAGGGAGGGCTGCTCGGGAGGGGCGCAGCAGGCCGGCTCCCGGCCGCCAGGGGAGGTGCGCGGGGGGGAACTGCCCTCGGGGGGTGACCCAGGGTGACAGCGGGGCCAGGAGGCGGCGGCGGCGCGGCAGGGAGCGGGGCAGAGGCGGCGGGAGGGAGAGGGGGAAGGGCCGGCAGGCGGCGCGGGCG
>WKFP01014267.1:173602-203619 GCA_011057875.1 Pterocles orientalis
TTGTAGATTGTTATATTTGTTTACTTTCTGTGCATCTTGGTTGTTGTGCATGGTTGTCACCTCTGTTTGCTAGGCAACACTGAAGATTATCTTAAAGCGTTTATTATGCACCTTTGGTTAGTTTTCATGCACAAATAGTTGAGACAGGGACTCCTGTTCTCACACTTTTATCCCATGTTTCTTGTGTATGTTTTAGATGTAGTTACTGGTTTCGCTGACACTTGGAGTCTTCAACTTTTATCACTTGTCCTGGATAATGGCCTTCCTCATCTCTAGATACTGTTTTGTGTGCGTGGTCTTGCCTGATCTCTCTTCATACTTCTTAACAATCTTCTTTTTGTGTCTTTCTCCTGATCAGTATTCCTCTCCTCAGTAATTAAATATGCAGTTCTTTATAATCTGTTGCTTCACTCAGAGACCCAAAAGACATTTTGTTCTTTGTCTCCTCCCATGTCTGCATTCTGGTGAGTGATCCTGCTGTTCGACTGGCTTCCCTGACAACCTTAAAGTTAATTCTAATGTAGTTCTTGTAGTTTTTGAAAATACTAGTTGTATTTTCAGGTGCATTTCATTAGGGCCATGTCTACAAAGAGAGGGAGGGTGTCTGCAGTATGTAAGGGTCCTGTTTTGGAAACTGCCAGCTGTGTTTTTTAATGATAGTTGAGGGATTCTAAATCAGTTTCATCACTTTCTTTTACTCCTTAAGCATCTGGTGTTTAGTGCAACGGAATACCATCATATATACAACACAGCAAATACTGTTAGCCAAGTTTCACTTTAATGGGCCTAAAATTCTATGTTTTATTTCCCTAAGGGCAATTTTAGTATTAGATAATGCAGGGATACAAAATTTTGTTTCACTTAGTGATGTTTAGATCTGGTGTGCGACTCTCTGTTAATATCTTTCATGATGCTTTTTTCTAGGGCTGACTCTGTACCTTGCACAATAAGTTTAGCAAAATGTAACGTTACTTTTAGCAAGCAAATATTCTGCGCAGTTCCACTCCTAATTTTAATGGAGAACTTGAATTATTTGTAATGTGCAAGCAGGGCAAAAAGTTGCTGGAAGCACAACCCAAGTGAAAGGAAGTTTTGCTAGCCACTCATGATGTCATTATAGCCAAGACTTGAAGTCTAAGTAGTATTAGATGCTTTGCACATGTGGCAGAATATACCTGTGAGTACAGTAATAGAGTGTACAGTGTTGAAGTTGAGCTTCAGCATGGGAAGATGCTGTATAGCTTTGCAGGTGCTTCCACACTGTATCCTTTGTTCCTGCTACTTGCTTCTCCAGCTCTGATCTATACCTGCAGCTTCAAACAACTTGTTGAAGCAGTGTTCTGACCTGCAGTGGACTCACTAGGTAGCTGCAGTCGTTTAAGGTACCGTATGAGAAGGGTAACTGGTCTCGTAACGGAGTCGAGGAAAGTGCACAAATCTCAGGTGTGCTGTATCCTGCCTTGGCTGTCTTAGCATAAAGCTGCCTTTTACCATAATGTCTCTACTTCCTGTTTCCATGTTTCTTCAGGTTTTCTGCCATTTTTTTTAAACTATGGTTTAATGGAGCTTAGTGGTTATTTTGTTTGTCACTATTGTTTTAGTTGGGATGCCTTTGACTAGAATGCTGTGATAAACTTCTTGTGGTTCTGGTGCTAGTGGTTTTATTCCCTGTGCTCAGGTGGTTTCTTTGTCATTTTAGCAGAAGAGGGACGGAGTGTGTATGATAATAGCCTTTGTGGCCATGCCTTTGGATTGATTCATAATCTTTCATTCTTCAAAGCTTGCCTTCCCCTCCTCCCTCCCTCCATATTCCTCTTGGTGTTCATTGCCTTGTATCGTGTCCTGATAATCCCTTTTTCCTTCATGTACTTCTGGGAGAGGGAGTACTTCTTCCTTATGCAGGATGTAACGTCTGCGTCTGAAGTATGGATGCTCAACCATGTTTGCTAACAGTAGTGTATCAGGGCTGCCAGGTTTTTTCTAAACATGTCATCTTGTGTTTTGAAAAAAAATAGGGAATGACTCCAGTGGTTCCTTAAGGCATTAAAGCAGTTAAGGTTCTGATGTAAGAATTGCGGTAGTGGCTGCTTGTTGAACCTCATATACGATGTCAGAAGCTGATGTTGGCGTCAACTGACAAGGTGCAGAAGGCGTTGTAGAAAGTCCTGTGGCTCTCTAGTATGCTTTGATGAGGTTTCTGGCTGCTGGATTTTCCCTGGGATTGGAGAGAAATTATGATTTGTTTGTTTTATTTCTAGTCTACACTTGTGGGAGTAAGGGTTTTATGTTTTGTCTTTTTGAGGGCTTTGTGGAAGCCTCCTGGCATTGTCAGTTAGCTGTCATCCAGCACTGGCAGGGTGTTAGGTTTGAAGCTGCTTTAGTATTTTGCAAGATCAGTAACTGAGATAGAGGATGATCTAATGGAAACGATTTTTGTTGTGAATGTGGAATGACAGAGAAAGAGTAAGATTGTGATTGTCTTGACTCTTAGAATAACTGTCCCTAGTGCTTGACTTCAAAGAGGGGTTGGCTAAGAAGTCTGCAAATGCTCACAGAACGGCTGAGGTTAGAAGGGACCTCTGGAGGTCATCTTGTCTAACCCCCAAGTGCTCGGGCTGAGCACCTACTTTAAGAAGTGTTCATTTTTTTTTTATATAAAGACCCAATATATCTATTTGTTAATCCGTCAGATCTAATGTTAGCATATATATGAAGTTTTACGCTGTTATGTTGTTACTGTTCTGAACGATTTGGGAATTGTTCTACCTTCCAGTTTCTTTGGTGGTTCTTAAATCGATGATGTGATCAACTTGAATGGCTCATTTAAAACATTGATGACCTTAAGAAGTTTGACCTAGCAGAACAGGGAGATAAGATAACCTTTGCCTTGAGAAAAGATGCGTTTCCATGTCCAGGCAATTTCAAACTGACAAAGGGATCAGAAACAAATAGTATTCATCTAAAAACTCAGATGAAGCAGTAGAATTAAACCAAAGACTATGCAGACTCAGTAATAAAATTACCCTGTTACTTGAGAATGAGAACATTCAAATGTGATGTCAATTTTTTGGAAAAATTCCAGGAAGGTCTGAGGAGCTACAAGCTTGTAAGGTGGATAAATTAACTGATCAAGTGAATTTTATTGGCTCTTACAGCTTTCAGTAGCTGATACCTGCATAAATATGATATGCTCTGGATGAATCAACGTGGTATCAGTTGAACCTGTAGATCTCCTTGACAAAATATGCTTTTGATTATGACTGTTTATGTGGCATCAAAGGAATTACCTGTTCCTCTGCTCTTTTTGGCTTGCAGTAAGGAAGGCACTATGGGCTTCAATGTCTTTTGGAGCTTTGTGATATGGTTCTTGGAGGCAAGGGTCCAATCAAGACATTTTTAGGAAACATTTGTTTGTGAAAATGTGTTAAAATGCATAAGCTGTATTGCTAGAATTGGCTTGTGCAGAGCAGTATGTTATGTATCAGATAGGACCGAGGAATTTCTGGATAAGGCTTTGGCTTCTACTGGTAATCAGATAAGGGAGCAGGTTTGTGTTAAAAGTTCTGCTAGCCATGCGGTGTATGAAAGCAAACACAAAGTTTCTCCAAGTGCCCTTTGAGTCAGTAGAAGAGGCCCTAGGAGCTCAAGCTCCAGAGGGAGAGTTAACACATGGATGGGGCTTGCTGGCCAACACAGTGGATAAATATATAAGCTGTGAAAAATGTTGAGAGAGATGTTGTCTTCAATATTGACTTTTGCCTTCCTTGTGGCGCATGAGATTTATTTTGAACCAGGCTCTAATACATGAATGTGGCTTTACTCTGGAGAGCCAAGAGCGTTGTATCCATCTCGTTGCTAGGTGATGGGCTTGCTAGACGATGCTGCAGTGCAAAGTCAGAACTGCATGTACAGGAGCTGATTTTGGTCCTATAGCCTGTGAGACACTGCTATGTTAGCAACTCCAAGAAAGTGCAAGACGTGAAAACCAAAGAGCCAGATTTCTTTGGCTGTGGAAAACCACAGTCTGTCTAGATGAGCTGAATGCACTGGGCTAATAGGCTCCTTCCAAGAACACTAGAACAGAGGAGCTGTTTGTACCTTGGCAAGTAGGAGGGTCTGACAGGGTTGCGTCTGTAGATGCAATGTTTGGTACTGAGGAATTGGTGTCCATACTGTTTGTATTTCAGGGATTTTTTTTTTTTTTTTGGTTGAACTAGTTCCAGGCTGGCTGCATGGACTCAATGCCTGTTTGTGTTGAAGTGTCCTGATTGTGCTCCTGGTTTTACATCTTACAGTTCAATTCTATCCAAAAGGAATCTGGTTCGTGCACTCCTGGACCGTATGATATGAGGTCAGTGGGTACAATAAGTAAGTTTGTTCTCCTGATCTGCACTAAAAAATTGAGGTAGGTACACCTTTAAGGCTGTAGTTTATAGTAAATGGCTGATGCTGATTTTTACCCCTTGGCATTGCCCTGTAGGAACCTTACCAGGAATGAGCCCCACCACACATTGTGTGGCTTTTATGGTATTACGAGGCATTATGGGACACTTTGGAAAATTCTCAGTAATAGGTTTTTGTGTAGTCTGTTTGATGCAAGTATTGACATGCAGTGTGTACATCACTGCAGTTCTAAAGTAGTGAAGTCATATATTACATAAGTAAAGTTCTTGGACGTAGATTTGATAATTTTTCAGAAAGAATGGCCGTCTCTGAAGCTGTCAGTGTTATATTGTCTGGCACTGCTGTAGTTCTGGCTTTGAATGGGCCACTGTCAAGGAAAAAAAATCTAGATAAAACTATTTTTGCTGTAGAGCTTTTTGGGAACTTTGAGTACACAGAGTGGTCCCCTCAAATAGGAAGAGGCATGTGAGGGAAAGCTGTATCTATTCAAGGAATGCTCTCAAGTCCTCAGCAAGAACAGCCTACCTGTACCCGTACAAGTTTTCTGTCTTCCCTGGCAGGCAAGGTGCGCACATAAGGAGGACAACGAAGGGAAATAAGGAGGGATAGCCCAGGAACTCAGCAGCTTGTTTCTTCTTCCTAGTTACAAGCTGGATCACATTCCAAAGACTTGTTTTTGGTTGCTCTTCTAACACTTAAGGCTGTTCTCCTCCTTGCTACTTTTTAAGGTTAACATATGTGGGTGCAGTGTTACTAAAATCCTGAAGTGTGTGTCATCTGCAAATGTTTGAGAGAAAATCTAGGTTGGTAAAACTGCTTCAGTCTTCCAAGCTCTGGATGTATTTGATCTAGTGAGGTAGAGTTTCACATACATGCAGTTATGACATGACTTTTCCAGATTATTCTGTCAAAACTGTGAGCTGTAGGCTTTTCTTGATTTGTTTTGTAAGATTATTTTGCCTTTGCATGACAAATAGGATATTCACTGTGACCTTTGAAAGTCTTGTGCTGTGAAGTGACATGGAGCCATGTAGTAGCTTGATATCTCAGTTATTCATGTCCGAGGAGTCAGTTGTTCAGCTAGTGATTAGACATGCTGCCTAATGGTCTAAACGTGTTTTGAGTTGTTTTGTACTTCTTGTTCAAAATATATATTAAGCAGGTCTAGTAGTTTTGGAAGGCATTAGATTTTAATGCACTGTCAATTGCAAAGTCAGAGTTCTCAGTTGGAAAGATGACATATGTTTCAACTTTCTAGCTCCAAACTGTCAAAAGTAATTAACTTCTATAACACACAACTGGTTGATAGTAGTAGCAGACCTTTATTTGGACAGTGAGGGATCTTGGTAATTCCTGAAACTATACATTTCTTTTAACTGATAGATGAGGAAGGGATTCTTCAAAATTGTTTTTTTAATTTAAAGAGTTGTCTCCTGTTATGGCAGTTACAGCCAAAAAAAGTCCCTCAGAGCCCCTAAATATACCATCAACATTGAGGCAGTAATAGACTCCATTGCATTAGTTTAAACAAAAATAGCATTAGAAAATCCAAATTTGCTTCTAGTGGCTTTAGCTGTAATCTCAGTTCATTCCGTAAATGCAATTCTGTGTTTTTTCTCAGTATGTTGTTGAGACACAATTCTGCATCCCTTCATGGTTTTAAACTTCCTATTTGAGTCTGTTACTTATAAGTTATACATGGAAGTGAGATTTCCGTCTGTTTTGGAAACTCTGCTTTTCATAAAAGATGTAAATTATTAAAATTGTATGAAGTCATTGGTGAGATTATTCACTTCGATACTATAGAACAAAGTTATTCTGAACTCTAGAGTAGCTTAATTGCTCGCAAGTGTCACCATAGAGAAACACATACGATAGCTGCTCAGATTTGTAACTGATGATGGATCAGGATATGGGTTTTCACGTGCGTGTTTTGTTTTTGCTTTGCTTTTTTTTGAACAGTGCTGAACTTCCAGGTAAGCTGGTTGATACATAATGTAATCCATCCTGTAAGTGCCCTGGCATGTATCATGTGTAAAGAAAAATCTTAGAGGCAGCCTTAATTTCATTCTCTTGAATGATAAACCTTGTATGTTCCATCTAGAGTAATTTTACAATTAAGATTAACATGGTTTTCTAATCAGATCTAGAGAAAACTACAGCTTTAAGGGAGGTATTTGGAGGTATCTATGGTGCTATCTTAACTTTAAATACTTGGTAAAATTTGAAAAATAAAATGAAAATTCAGCATATAAAATATTCCTTAGTTGGGTAGTTGCTCCTTGTGTTCTCAGCAGAGCCAGTAACAAAGAGCCCGTGGTGCTATTGTGCAGCTGAGCCAGTAAGAATGAGAGTATGTGACAACAAAGGGTTTTTAATCTATAAGAATAGGTCTGATATTGAAATGAATAAAATGAGGAAATTAATGTATAGCTGAAATGTTTTGTTTTTCCACAGCATCCTAGTAGGCTAATGAAATTCATGAGGCATATGAAAACCTGCAATTTTGCTTTTGATTTTCTTGTTAGTGTTCGTGCTTTTGCTTAGCTGTATGCTGTGCCTGTTAAAAGTTTACCTCTCTTAATTTTGGGCTCCTAAACAGTAGTTTATTTTGGTTTCCTCCCTCCCCCTGCAGCCTAAAATTGCTGTTTTTCCCTCAATTATGGGGAGATATGGGGTTTCTGGATTTCTGCTTCTTGTTTGTTTGTCTGTCAGCCTTGTTTGTATGCTACTAGCTCTGTATAAAAGTGATTTGTAAACAGTCTTACCTATGTGGCAGTGTGTTGTACACATGGTGTATGTTACAGTTGTGCAAACAATAACACAGTTTGAATGTGACACTTTAAAGCAGGGTTGTGTATTACCGGGCTCTCATCTGGTGGATTGCTTAAGTGCAAATTTCTTAAATTACCTGGCTCACAGTTGTTTACAAACAAACGATTGGTGGAATCAGAAGAGAAGAAAATTCATAAGCAGTCCCTCATCTCTGCTTCATCTGAAATTCTTCCTTCTCCTTGTTAATGTGGAAAACTCAGGGAGAAAACCAGAAGATGTTTAGGAGCTGTTGAAATAAAGTCACGCTGCAATCTTTTTCTGACTAAAGAGAAAAGGAAGAACTAGGGGAGTCTTGCTTTTATACATGGGCTGTAATTCTGAAATGCTACTGTCTCCAGCACTTGTAAGGTGGTTTTGCTTGTTGAAGGAGGCATTCATTGCTGGTGAGGACGTGAGAAAGCTATGAAGCAGCCTTGTTGCACTGATTTGGAGTATATAGCTTCTCCTTTAAGAGCCAATAGTTTTTTTTTTTTGCCTACCGCTGAAAATATTGTGAATGATTCTGTAGTCTGGTTGATCAATGTTTTATAAAATTTTAAACTGCTTTAGACTAGCTTTTATATTTAAGAATCACCATTTCATAGTCAGTGTTTCCTGTAGTATCAGTTATAGCTGGTGATAGAAACGCTGTGATGGAAGAGCAGAAGAGCTGTATGCCATTTGATTTTGTGACAGTTTACAATCGTATAATTGCTTTATTGAATGTTGTGTCTAATAGTTGCTACAGTAGCAAATGTTACAGTAGAAGAAAAGACTGTAAAATTTCAACCTGTATGGAAGCCTCTTCCTATTTTCTATTAGGAATTATTTAAAATTGTATTAAATGGAAAAGAAGACTTATTCACTTCAAACACTTCTTTCAGTGGGTTAAAAATTCGAAATAAACTTGTTTTCCAACCTGAATCTGCCTGTCTGTTGAATAGAAGGTATTTCTTCTGTTGGTTTGTAACCTGTGTGGTTTGCCGTTTCTGTTCTGCTGAATATTTCCTCTTTCTGCTCCAGTAGCTTTTCAATACTGCAAGCTAACCCAGCAACATTCAAAACAACATCATGAATTTGAATGTTGGACTGTATCTGTTGAGAATAGTATTTCAGCAGTTGAATCACAGATTAAGCGTGTCTGCCACTCAGTTTTCTCTTGCAACTTACAAGGGTAAAATAATGAACCTCTTTTGTACATAATTTATGTACTGTTTTTAAAAATTAGGTATAATTGACTTACCTTCATGTTCAGTTATTTAGCACAGTTCCCATGCTAGAGTGCACCAGTAGTCCAGTTAGTAAATCTTTTTGGTCTTTGTGTTTTCTGGTTGAGTAATACTAGGTATTTAACCAGAAAGCTGTATTAATTTTGGGGAAAAAAAAAATAAATCCAGTCCTCTGGTGGACAGAGACTAATCTATCAATGAGTTACTGACTTGCTAATTTAATCAATCATGATGATTTATGCCTTCACGCACTTATACTTACCTTTCTTACCTACAAATGGATATGATTTATAGACACCTTAATTTTCTGGTGGAGGTGCAGACTGCTGGTTAGTGAACTTAGATTTAAGGACAATAGCTGAAGTATATCAGTAGCTTACTGGTTTCCAGGGCCCTGTGATTCACTGGCTCAAAATCACTATCTGTCTTCATGTAGTTAGTTATTCTTTTGGTCACTGGAGATACCTACTTCTGTTTTCTTTTTAAATTGTTACATTTTCCTCAGTGGTGTCATGCAGTATGGCTTCTGAAGAGGATTTGTTTTTCGGATAAACATGCATCAGTTAAGAAGTAATGTGATTTTTTTTTTTAATGTTATTTGCAATTGAGAATACTAAACACCCTTGCCTTGTCTTGATTGCAGATGTTTAATATCAGTCTAGTGTTGCGTCTCAAGCAATGGATCCTGGTTCCTGTGAGGACCTGTTTCTATTCCCTAATTTGCTTGGTCTCCAGTTAGGGGATCCTTGTGTTACCCCCAAGCTCCTTGGATGCCTTCAGGGAGCACTGGATGCTGTCAACATGCTCTGGCTGGTTTCCTGTTGTACTTCTGTATAACTGTTGCCCTTTCTTAAATAAAAATAATAAAGCCAGTGGCAATAGGTGGTGTTACTTGGGGAGAGCATGTGAACCCTAGCCATGTTTTGCAGTCCATTTGCCCCCCCGGTACCTCTCAGCCTCCACAGTTTTTGATCAGTAATGTTAAAAGGTACATTCCTGGTGATGCCTTTCAGTCAGCTGGCAGTGGCTTTAGGGAACTGTCAGCAAAGTGTCTTGGATCACTTAATGATTTGTAATTGCCAATTCTAAGCTCTGCTCTGTGTAGGTGTGGTTTAGTTTAAGGCAACAATCTTACCTACGCTGAATCTTGTCTCTTACTTTTTTGCCAGAGTATTTGCCCGTAAATTAGCAAGTCAGTAACTCATTGATAGGTTAGTCTCTGTCCACCAGAGGACTGGATTTTTTTTTTCCCCCCAAAAAAATTAACGCAGCTTTCTGGTTAAGCCTCTAGTATTACTCAACCAGAAAACACAAAGACCAAACACTTGGTTTGGCATTCTCTCACCAGTGTCTGGTATCTACCCAAAAGGTATAGTGTCAGCCATGAACCGTGAGATTTCACTGTGTGTTCTACTCTTCAGGTTGTCATTAGAAGTGCTGAATTGAGCAGGTGTGTTGATCTCCTTGAGGGTGGAAAGGCTTTGCAGAGGGACCTGGACAGGTTGGACTGATGAGCTGAGGCCAATTGTATGAGGTTCAATAAAACCAAGATCTGGGTCCTGCACTTTGGTCACAACAACCCCCTGCAACACTACAGGCTCAGGGGAGAGTGGCTGGAAAGCTGCCCGGCAGAGAGGGACCTGGGGGTGCTGGTCGACAGCCAGCTGAACATGAGCCAGCAGTGTGCCCAGGTGGCCAAGAAGGCCAACAGCATCCTGGCCTGCATCAGAAACAGTGTGGCCAGCAGGACTAGGGAAGTGATTGTGCCCCTGTACCCGGCACTGGTGAGGCCACACCTTGAATACTGTGTTCATTTTTGGGCCCCTCACCACAAGAAGGACATTGAGGTGCTGGACCAGGTCCAGAGAAGAGCAATGAAGCTGGTGAAGGGTCTGGAGCATGGGTCTTATGAGGAACAGCTGAGGGAACTGGGGTTGTTTAGTCTAGAGAAGAGGAGGCTGAGAGGAGACCTTATCACTCTCTACAGCTACCTAAAAGGAGGTTGTAGTGAGGTGGGTGCTGGTCTCTTCTTTAAAGTAAAAAGTGATAGGACAAGAGGAAATGGCTGCACCAGGGGAGGTTTAGGCTGCATATTAGAAAAAGTTTCTTCACTGAAAGAGTGATCAGGCATTGGAACAGGCTGCCCAGGGAAGTGGTGGAGTCACCATCCCTGGAGGTGTCCAAGAAACGTGTAGATGTGGTGCTCAGGGACATGGTTTAGTGAGTTAGGTGGTGTTGGGTTGACGATTGGACTTGATGATCCTTGAGGTCTTTTCCAACCTTAATGATTCTATGATAAAGCCAGTCCCAGCACCAGTCCTCTAGCAGGAGACCTTTCTCTGACCTGAAAACTGGCCATTAAACCTTGCTTTTTGTATCCTGTTCATTAATTTTCTATTTGTGAGACTCTTTCCTCCCATCCTTTGGCAAGTTAGTTTCTTTGATAACCTTTGGTGTTGAATCTTGTCAAAATATTTTTCAAAATTGGACTGTACTGTGGCTGCTGGACCTCCTCTATCCTTACTGATTCCCTCCAAGGACTCGAGTGGGTTGGTGAGACAGGATTTCTCTTCGCAGAAGCCGTGCAATATCTTTTCCAACAGATGTTTATCCTTCCTTTTAATAGCCACTACTGCCTTTAGTAAGGATTGGTGATGGACTTTCTGGTCTGTAATTTCCAGGATCTCTTCTCTTGTGGTGTGGTGTAGTGGGGTGTGTGTGTGTGTGTATCACATTGGCAGCCTGACAGGTCCCTGGTGGCAATCTCAAGTGTAAACCATGATCCTGGTGCCTTCTTAACATCTAATCTGTCTCTTTTGAGTAATATGTCTGTATATTTTTTTCAAGTTAAAATAGCTTCTCTTGACATGCCTACTGCGAAGAATGTGTTGGTGTGTAAATCTCTTTAACATTTCCAACAGGAAACACTAGTTAAATAAATTATTAAATTGCATGGCTGTAGCTTTATTCCTGAATTAAACTTCTCATAGTTTAATCATCAAGTCATCTGTAGCTAGCATCGTGGTTTTGATTACATTAAAAGAAATAAAAGGGATTTGAAAATCAAATAAATTGCCACTCTAATTTGCTTGGACAAATATAAAAGTCTCTATTAACAGGTTAGAAATAAGTAGTTTCAACACATTCTTGTAGCTATACATTCAACGAATTCTGCTGGAACTGGCACAAAATCCAGCACATTGCTGTTGTAGTTATTGATCATTAAAAGGAAGAATAGCTGCTGTTACACAGTTTTCCTGTTCCACTGACTGCTACACATGTAAGATTCAGCACATTTTCTTAGCAGCTCAGGCCTTTAACTGAGATGTCCATAAGGAGTTCAGGAGTATATCAGCTGCTTCTGGTCAGTTTGCTTGAGTAACTAGCATTAACTCTGTAACATCTCAGTCTTGTACAATAATTCTCTTTTCAGAAGGTAAAATGGTGGGCTTGAGTTTGTATTACTACTTAAGACTTCAGCAGAGTTGGTTTGTGCCCCATCCCCTGCCCCCCGCTTTTGACTTGTGGTACTTTATAACTTGTAATTCTGTGGATTTATTAACTCTCCAGCAAGGTTCTTAACTGTGATGTACTTAAGTTTGTTGTTTTGGAAACAATGAGATTATTTTACTCTAGTTACCCTAATTTTGATGGTACTACTTACTAACAATGTCTTTGCTAATTCCTATTGGTTTAAACACAGTTTTGATATTGCTTTGTTTCAGTTATACAAGCTGCTGTGAAAACTTCATTTTTCATGTGTTCCATTGAATGCTGACATTGTGAGGAGAAGACCATGACAGGGTTTTATGAAGTGCCCTCACTTCTAGAGGCTTTTAAAAGATAGAAACTTGACAAAATAAATTCGCAGCGGGGAACTTGTTCAAAATGCAGGAACTTTTAAGTGAACATATTGAAGTTGAAATCTGTATTGAATTAAATTTTGATATTTTAGTGCAGTTTTTTAGTGTACAACCAATTTTCTTTTTCTACTAAACAGCTGATCTGTTCAGGGACCTGATCAAGTCATTCTTCTAGGTACTATCTAAAGTAATTAAACCCTGTATCTAATCCTACCTGTTGCTTCTGTGCTGTGCATGTGCCTTGAATAACGTCAAGAGATAGGAATTTAGGGTAGACTTGGCTCTTTGCTAACATCTATATTGCTGAAGTATGCACTGAGAAATAAAGTTTGAGAACCCAAAGAAACAGTAACTATAAAAAAGTATGGGGTAATGCAAGACTAAATCAGACTGCATTTTCTGGAAAGTCTAGTTTTGTAGGTACAATGTATCGGGTGCAGAGCTCAGCTGGACAGTTTCATAGGAGAGGTATTGGTGGTGAGTATTTCCCATTTTGAGCTACCTTAACAGTTGGACCTGGGATTGTCCCGTGTAGGCCCCAGTTTGTCACAGTGTGATGGCAAACTGCGATATATAGGTGCAATTAAACATTATTTAGTGTTGCAGCTGATTTTTATCACACATGAGTTAGCTTTATCTTGATTTTTGGGTAAAACCATAATGTTTAGTTCTATCAGTCTCTGAAGATGTAAGTTTGAGTAGACTGTGTTTAAATCCAGAATGTTTAGGTTATACTGCATTCTCTTCATAAAAGGGGTAGAGTTAGAGAGAAATGCATTTGAAGTAACCTAACAATAGAGAACTTTAATCTTGATATTGCACTTCTTATTTTAAACATGGTGTGTTAAAGTTTTCAGTGCAAAACATTTATTTGCATTAATTGTGTACTATTTGAAATCTAGAAAATAAATTTGGACGCTCTTTGTATAAAAATCTATGCTCTTGCATAGATTGCCATTTTGTATCGCAGAATGTTGACTTGTAAATGTATTTGTGAATATAAAAACTGCGTAACGTTGAATATGGATATCCATATTTTCTTTCTAAGATATGATTTCGTTTGTCTTCTATGTGTTTGCTGTCCTAAAAGTTCAATTTTTTAACAAAAAAATTTATTTTTTTTTTAAAGAAAACTTGTCTGGTATTTAGAGAACTGTTAACGGGGCATGGTATATTCTTAATTTTCTAACCTAAAGAAAGCAGAAAGCTATAAAATGTTTCTTCACTTCTGGAATATATAAGGTGCATTCCCATAGCTTCTGTGCTCTTTTCTAACAGATTAACTTGAAGACACTGTCATTGAATTAACCGTATCCTATTATTATCAGGGTATTGGTTATCCTGTCTGCTGTCATGAGATATGAGAGCCTTACATGACAGCTGGTTAGACGTGATCAAATTGATACTATGGCCAGGAAAGACAGTACTGGACTAGGTTGGTTTCTGAAATTGATTTCTCAGTCAAGATAAAATTGTATGTTGATCAGGTATTCAATATTTTGCAGTCCAGCTAAGACAAATATACAGTGTGTTTCCTGTTCCAGCTGCAAGAGTAGAACTTGCTAAAACCCAACATCCCCCCACCGCCCCAACTTGCACAAGGGTTGCTTGTGGAGTCCCAGACTGTTTTGCCGCAAGCCTTAAAGAATTATGTATATTGCAGTCATTTCCACTCTTCACCTGAGCATCAGATTCACAGGACAATTTAGTAAGATCATTATTTTGGTTATTCTTCAGGGGTAGCTTGCTCAAGCAGAGGTGTCTTTTGGACTCTCCATTGGCAGGGGGTGGGTGGATAAAAAAAATCTAAGCACAAAAAAGCTGCCAACTCCCCAAAGAAATTCTATTAATGGATATAGGCATGAAGGTAAGAATACCTAAAGGAATGGTATCTGGTATAAGTTGGCAAAGCTGGTAAACTCTTATGGTAAAAACTTGGCCTTTTGTCCAGTTATGTATTGAAACCAGTATGCCATTTAAAGATAAGATGGTCTGAGTATTGAAGTCATGGTCAAAAGGAGAAGGAAAGACTCACTGAAGGACACTGATTGCTCAGATACTCCAAGGATAAAACATGAAAGAAAACCAGTGTGTTATGAAATGTGGGAATTAACTGATTCCCCCAATATTAGTTGGGGTTTTTGTGTGACTAAATTAATATACAAGTTGCTAATTTCTGTGGTAGGCTACAATAAGAGCATTTGAGATAATTGTTCAGTCTGGAAAATGCAGTTCTGTCTCTCAGCCCAGTGCTTGTGCTCTGGGATCTATTGAACATCAGTAGTAACAGATTTGTACACTGGAAGTAGGCACGTTGAAAACAGAACTCGTTTTCACAAGAACCTGTCTTGTAATAGCTTGGTTAAGGAAAAACATCATTCTTGTAGGTGAAAAAATACTCTAGATGAGTTATGCTGGTGTAAAATCTATCACTTAGTCAAGGGAGACACAGTGTGGGATAGCACTTTGCTCAGTCCCAACACGCTGGTGTGAGGAAGGAGAGCAGGAGAATCTAGTGAAGCCAGTGTGCGCGAAGAATGGCGGGTTACTGCACGGAAGTTTCTTGTGGTCGCTGTTGCTGATTGCTGAACAGGCTGGAGCTCTTCTGTGTTAAATATTTAAGGTAAATGTTGAATTGGTGATTTTGGTAAGAATTATTGCATGTACCCTGGTATACATGTTCTAAAATGGTGTTTCATTTCAGGCATCAGTAGTCTGGAAAATGTACTGCAGTTGCTAATATAGCCCAAAGAAAGGAGCCAGTCTTCAACAGAATCATTGCTGATCTTCTGATGATATTTTAAGCTGCATCTTACTTATTATGCTGTCCTTTGATTTCTGTTTAAGATGGACCTTGGTAGTTCTATTTGGATAAAGTTTGAAAGCCTACCCCATATTCTGACAAAGCTGGTCCAGACAATGTTTCAGATAAGTTCTTTAATTTCTAGGCCTTCCTTCTAGAGTCCCAGTGATATCCCATCTTGACAAAGCAGGACAAAGGCAGATTTCCTTCCACCTACTACTAGAATAAACACCTGTGGCCCACAAAAGGAAGGAGATGCTTGCTGTAGACTTCCTGCATGTGTTGCTTTAGTTGCTTTTCGTTATTTCCTTTACCCAGAAAAGATGCAAACAAGTCCTAAAGATGAGTGACCTGTGCTGATTTTTTTCCTTTTCAGTGTCTTCATTCTTCTCTAGACTTCATAGCAGATCTGTTTAGACCTGCCTATCAGGGCTTCATTTTCTAGATTAATATTTGGCAACAGGTTTCATGAAAATTTTTTTTTGCCTTCTGCCCCCCAAACTAAATCCCTGTCTCCAAACTGTCAATCCTAGAATAATGATGGAGAACGAGACTTGTTCTTGTTCTTTGCTATGCCTAAAGCTTTATTTTTCATTAAGACAGCATTGTTGCTGGCACTGCACTGAGTGTTTTTCTTTAATGAGGGCAGTATATAGGGTCCCTGGTGGCCACAGCTGAGAATTGCTGAGCTGACTATGATGCTTGAGTATTGTTAGGGCTTTGTAAATACATCTCAGGAACCTTCTGCATAGCAGTTCATCGGGACTGTCTGTGCAGCCCCTGGAGCTAATAATTATTCTCTCTTCTTTGATAACACTTTCCCTGGCTTTTGTGCTACGTTGTTTTTTCTCTTCTAATTTTCAGAGGCTGAAAGAGTGAACAGTCTGAGAGTCCTCTCTGTCCTGCTCTAACATATACTGTACTTTGTCTTCTGATTCCTCTTTTTTCCTTTTTTTTGTCCCCTTATTAGGAGCTATAGTTATCAGTCAGGGATACTATATAGCAGTATCTGTAACTTTTGAAGCAGCTTTTCTCTGGTGACTTTTTCTTTCCAGTGTATTCGATCCATCCTTTTGAGAGATCTTCAATCAGCTTGAACTACATGTAATCATGTTTGGGAAGAAAAATTAAGGATTTTTTTTTTCCAATCTCCAATGTCTTCTACTTCTGTTTGTCAATCTTAATCTTGGAGGTCAGCTTTTGTCTTTACTGTGTGGTTGGTTGGTTTTTAAATGTATTCCTGCTGCCATCAAACTTTACTGTGGCCTTCCCTGCTCATCATAAATTCAGTCCTTTCTTTCAGCTCAGGAGCTAAAGTGGCTGTATGCACCCTGGTTAACTTACATTTCAATTACTTCAGGAACAGTCTCTTTGTGTAATCCCTATGCTTTCTGTAACTAAAATGACTGTCTAAAATTGGTTTTGGCTTTTCAGTTGGACCTCACAATTGAATTGCCAAGCAACAGGCAGACAGTTTTGCCTTGAGCTTGAAACAGCATGTGGCTTTAGGCTGCATGTTAAGGTCCCTCTGTATATTCTTTTTTTTATCCTTGCCCCCCTCTCACCCTTTTTTTTTA
The DNA here is from genome assembly GCA_011057875.1 of Pterocles orientalis. Taxonomy (NCBI): domain Eukaryota; kingdom Metazoa; phylum Chordata; class Aves; order Pterocliformes; family Pteroclidae; genus Pterocles; species Pterocles orientalis. The sequence continues at coordinate 190,293 of WKFP01014267.1, forward strand.
ATCCTCACATACTTTAGTTGTTGTTGGGTTTTGTTTTTGGTTTTGGGTTTTTTTTCTTTGCTTGTTCACTGATTTCTGAAGATCCATTTTTACTTCTGCACATCAGTATCAGTCCTATTCTTCCTTTCCCAGCATTGCAAAAGAGATAATTGTCCTAAGTTTCATAATAGATGCATTTATTATTTATGGCTTTCCTCAGTCATTCTTGAACAAGTATTTGATGTGGGCTCGATTTCGATATGTAGGTGTTGTACCAATGATTATTTTGAAGGAGAATTTTTCACAACCATGTTTGAAAACTGCTGGTCTAGAAACGCAGAGTCTTTGGATGAGCAGGGTTGGTTCCAGGGACAAGCAAACACAGAAGTCGGGTCTTTCAGACTGACCTTTTTCAGCTGGAAAGTTTGGCTCTTTGGAGGTTGCTTTCCCGATGGCAAAGGTTTAGTGAACTGCTTTGTGTGAGCCTGCTTTTCAGCAAAAATCTGTCTCTGCTCAGTTAGGTAAGTGGTTACCCAGTACTTACACAGCGCAGATTTAATCTGTGGACTTGTAGACACAGGATTTGACAGAAATAGTTCAGTAGTTCTTTCATTACCAATGAAGTATTGATATTGCATAAAATATTTCTGATATAGGGAATGTTATTCTTTCCAGTTCATTTTAATCTGATAACTATTCTGTTTTCTGTTTTTAAATTTCTGTAAGAGAAGGTGAATTCTTAAGCTCCATTGCATGTGCTAGTAACTCTTCTGTCTAACAAGACAACACCAAGAAGTCTTTGTACTTTATCTTCTGCCATGGACAAAATATCCAATTGGAATAACTGCTGAAGAGAAAGTGTAGTGAAATAAGATTATGTGTGTGGAAGAACAGGTAGAAGCAGTTAATGCAGTTTCACTGTGTGTATGGTAGGAGGCTTATTTTAGAGGTATTCCTGGTCATGGTGAAGAGCTTGTGGGATTTCTGTAATTTGAAGCATTGTATGTGGGAGTAGTAGTCGCTGAAGTTGAAGTAATCAAGATCTTGCAGCCCGGCTCCATTCTGCTGTTACTTTATTAGTTCTTTTTCGTATTTATTTGATCTAGACAAACCCTCCCAGTTTTTGGGTGTGTTTTGTGCTTGTTTCTCCGTGGTCACTTTTGATTGTAGAGTGTTGATTACAGCTTTGGAGCACAAAATGAGAGACTGACGTAGCTGCATGCTTGCTGCATTAGATACTGCCGAAGAGGTGGGCTGCTGTTTCGTCCTTTCTTTTGAGATGCTGCCAGTAGGCAACACTAAGTCTGAGGAGATATTTATGTTGTTCCTTCTAATTAGGATATGGTATTCCTCCTAATTGCCAAATTCGATATTTTTGAAGCGTAACCATGTATTATTACTTAAAAGTTCTTTCATTGTGGTGCCTTTTTGTTCTAAATTTAATGTTGGGGAATATGGATGTAGATTTTTATTCGGTGCAGTTTGAAGTAAAAATTGAACCTTACTAAGAGATTTGAAACCATTACTGAATTTATTGTGTGGGGCTTTGTAGTGCTCTGGAGTAGATATACCAGAACTTCAATTAAAAGAATCATAAAGATTTTCAGTATTGAGTATTTATAGTTTTCTCTATACTATACTGATCATTTAATCCAATTATTGAGATTTTACATTTTTAAGTTCAGTTTGGTTTCTTACCACTTGATGGCAGTGAAGGAGCTAGTGTTGCCAGGCAAAGGTTCAGGGCAAGAACCTATTATGAATAACAAAAGAGGAGGTACAAAGGAAGCCTCTGACATTTAATATTGTTCACATTTCTAGGTGATATTACATATACCACAAATGACAGTAGGGGAAGAAAATCCTCTAGATGGAGCTTCAGTACTTCCAGTGGGGGAGAGATTTTCATACTCAAGGTGTTTGCTTCTATTTGCAATAATTATTTCAAACAACAACTTTCCCATTTAGGAATGGAATGATACCAGACATAATCAATAAGTAGTATCAGTGCTTCTAATATTATAAACATGGTATACGTCATGAAGGGTGTGCAATTCTGACATTTTTCTCACACCTTCTGTTCAAATCTTACAGCTTCTCAACGTTCTTAGGGATTCTCAGATATTGTTAGAAATGTGCAACATAGATTAAGGATCAGCATACTTATTCAAGCTTTTTAAAAAAAATAATTCGATTTTACTGGTGGACCGAAGAGAGAAACTTGAAAAATACTGGTCAAATTAGAAAATGCCCTGCAGTGTTTGCTGTTTGGCATGGTCTGGTCCCAGCAAAGAAGTGTTTGTTGTAACATTAAGTATTACAATACACGGATGTGTGTTTGAGGCACTTTATTAGTGAAGGTTCTTTTGCACTTCCTACACCCATGTACACCTCTTGCCAAGCTGGTATGGGGAAATGAACCATATAATGGCCCTGCTATAGTAATTGGCTCCACATGGGTGGACTCTAGCGCACAGACAAAACCTTATTTGAGGTAATTGGTGCTTTGTGTAGGTACAAGGGTCTGTACATGCAGATTTATTTTGGATCCTGGGTCAAACCTTGGCATTAGCAAAGGTTTCAATTTCATGCAGTGTCTTTGACATGCAAGTGATTTGAATGAGTATCAAAAACCTCCATGCAGATGATAGCAAGCAACTTGATTGAACTTGTTAAAAATACACGTAGCTAATATTTTGCAGTTATGTTTTTGATTGAATACTGAAGAAAGAACTTGGCTTGTAAGGTTTTGTGGAAGTACAGCCTGTTACTAATTTTGGAAATTATTGAAAAAGCAAATTACAAGTTTGCATAATTATTAAATGTCTTAATCATAAGCTGTATTGTTCTAGTTCTGTAATAGGCAGTACTACATAAACTCACAGTTGAAAACAAGTGAAAATTTGATGCAGTTATCAAATATTTACTTTGATTTCAGATACTATTCCTATTTTTAAAAAGCATTTAAGCACATTATGTCTAGTATTAGCTGGCATCTGTTAGCCTAATTGAAGGATTGCTGTTGCTGGTTTAATATAATGGCAGCCAGAGCATACGTATTGGGCAAAATTCAAGTTTATCTTATCAAATAAGTGTCAAATACATATTCTGTCTATTGGTCAGAAGAAGGGGCTAGAAGATGGAGTTGAAGATAGTGCAGTATTTAGAATGATTGTTTCAGCCAGTGGAGACTCATTTGTTCGAAATGCCCTTGTGAGATTGCAGCATTTCTCCATCTGTGGCATTAGTTCATCGTGTGGTATAAAGAGGTGTTGAAGTGGGTGTCTTGTCAATGCTGTTTTGAGTAAGATTTGTTAGAAAACAATAACATTTTACTTCATTACGTGATATCGGTTGGCTGCATTTTGTTTTTTAATGTCGGTAGAAAATCTTAGCTACTGTGGTGAAAGATAATTTTAAGAGAACCTAGTGCAAGCTTTTCCAGCTGCTACTGTTTCATTTAGAGAGTTTAAAATTTGAAAGGTAGAAAGAAAATTATCACAGCATTTGGAACATGAAATCAATTTGTTTTAGGAAGTTAACCTTGCTCTGTTTTCTTGCGAGGCTGAACAGCTTAATTGCCAAAAATCAGATATGGGAAGAATACATATATTTGTGCAAAATACATTTTATTCTTCTAGGTGATTGTCAAGAATTTTAGCAAATGTAACTTTAAAAATAATATGTTTTGGTTGTTTGGTTTTTTTTCATGCAAGACGTAAACATATCTAGCTGATGGGTACTTTATTCAGGGATTTATGTTATATGACTGTATACAATTGTTAACTCTTGTGTTCAAGAAATCGCTTTTTATAAAAAAAGAAGGCTGTGGTGTAATGCAACTCTGGCATTTTCTGGAGGGTAACTAGTTTGTGCTAAGTAAATAGTTTCTATATTAATCAGTGCAGTAGTAGCAATTCCCCAGAAACAATGTGTTATTTTTATTTCTCATTATCTGGTTAAGAGTTGCAGGTAATAGCAAAGGTCTCAATTTCTCTGTTAAAATCTGCAAATTCACATTGATGTTTTAAAAATCCTTTTGCTTTTTTCTTTTACTGTGATAACACTTGGGGTCGTTTTTGCCCTGAAATGGTCTCTTAGTTATATCTTAATATTAATTTTATCGTTAAAACTTTGACGTTCTTTGATGGCATTAAAATAAGTTGGTGGCATTCTTGTTTATCCTAGACTGCTGAGCAAATCTCAAGCAGTTACTTCCTGTTTGGGTTGAAGGAACAAGTGAATTCTTGGAAAAGACATAAAATTGCACAAATTAGCAACCAATATGTGGAATAAATTTCTTCGAATATTACTGGATTCACAACTGATGCGTATTTTGAACAAAGAATTAATTATTTTTCTGTAGGCAATACTTAGCTTTGTCATTTAAAAGTAAAAATGCCTTACCAGAACTGAAGTCTTGTTACTGTTGTAGAGTTCTTTTTTACCTTGGCTTACTTTTTAATAGTGATGGAAGAGATCCACTAATTAAAACTACTGAGTTAGTGAAAATAATCAGAAGTTCCCCTTCTGTGGAGAGATCTTCTAAAAAAATTTACTTTATTTGAGTAATAGAAAAAACCTGATAAAACTGATTATAGGAATCTATAGTGATTATCATTTCTTGTAATGTTTAGTGAGAGCAGAATACATAAGTATGAAGAACTTAAAATTGCTCATAGAATCAACTCTTCATGTTTTGTTTTATTTTGCCGTAAGAGAGCCTTTCAGGATTTTAATTTCATTGTGCTGCAACTCATTAATGCAGTGAGCAGCAAGTTTTTTTGTTTGTGTGCCCTTATTTGATATTCAGCTAAATTTCAGACCCAATTAAAGATTTCTGGAGACTCATTCAGTAAAGAAAGCAAGACAAATTTTCCTTTTTCGTTGTTTTATGACTCAAGCTTTTTTACTTCTAATGTCTGATTTTATTTCTACCCCCTGTTAACAATAACGATTAATGGAACAAATATCCTTGACATGTTGTCTTTCAAAAATATTTGTGTCTTCACTTTTTTGGTACAAATACTGATAAAGAAATATAGAAACTAATTCTAGTTGTACCTTGGTGGACCATATCCCAATTTCTTCTTGTTGTTTCCTCATTGTTGAGAGCTGCTTCTCTCTTCTGGATCTCCACTTGGTCTTATCTAACTTCATTAGTTTAAAAGAGACGGGTTGTAGTTGAGACTTTTAAAAACATTTGTTAAAGTCTTTCAGGTGAAGAACACTACCTAAAGTATGTATGCATATAGAGTATAACCTATGTGTGTGTGTAAAGTCCATCTAAATTAAGATGATTATGGAAATTGCCCTAATTTCAGTTTTTCAGGGAATGTTTGCTATGCTAAGAATCCTTTATAAACAAGACTCTTCCATGCAGTTTAGATTAATATAAACAGAAAGGTTTTCTTGGGTGAGATAAACTGTTCTCCATATGTAAAGTTGCTTGTAAAGGTGCCTGTAATTTTTTGGTTCATGGATATTTAAGTCTGAATCTAGATCTATAAATATTATTGAATAAAAGCTTAGTATGCCTGTCAGTTTATTTGGGAGCATAATTCTACCACTGTTTAGGCAGCAGTCATATTTGAATCTCATGTAAATATACGCCTGAGGCTTAAGATTCCTGGAGACTTGCAGAGTTGGAATTAACTTTAAAATAATGTTGTTTTAATTGCATGCAAATTTTGATTGCCTCATGCGATAATACTATAGCTCTTTAAGTGATTCTTTTATTCTTACGTAGGGCAGGAAAACTAAATCAAATATAAAATACATGAAATGTTGTTTCAAAAATATGACTGCAAGTACTTTGATTCTTGTTCTCTTTTTCAAAGAAAAAACTTGGATTATTCATGTTTATTCAGCTTGATGGAGTTTGTCTTCCACGTATACAAGGCTTTTTAGTTCTTAGTCAAATATTCTGCATTAAAATTGAGATGGCCATACAAAAGTATGGCAAGTATGTCCTGTATTGATAAATGCTAACAGTGCTGTTCACATAAGCACAACAGTTCTGGATTATTTATAACTTCTCAAAATATGCCTCACAAATTATTTTTCAACAAGATTCCAAGCAATTTAGGTGAAAAATGGTGGCAGTCACTTGTGGTCTGAAAGTAGTTATCTGCATTTGTGCTTCTGGAATACCCTCCCGTGTGAAGAAGTTCTATGGAATTATTAAGGAAGAACTTTGTTACACTGTAACATAATTGGTAATTAAAAGGCTTAGCCAGTTTCCATGTGGCTGTTATTATTTTTAGAATCTTAATTTCATTATACTTGAGAGATTTTGCAAGGTGCTGGTTCTTGTGCTTCTTTGTCTTACATGATAAAAATACATATGCCTTGCAGAAAGTGCTTGGTAAATACTTCTGGGTCTTTTGAGACAAAAAGTGCACTTTCTGTAAGAGAATGATGAGTTGCCTGGACACTGCATGTTTCAGAATTGTCTGTCTACACCTGGGCTCATCTGCTTATAATAGGTGCAGTCTCTTTCCCCTTCCTAATTGATGCACTTGGTTTACTAATTTCTCCCTGCCCTTCTAAAATGATATAGCATATGCTGGTTTTTAGTTCTGTGCAGATATCAGTCTACTACTGTATATCTCTCAGAAACGTTACACTTTTATTGTTTTAAGGCATAATCCATTTTATATTATATTTGTGTTAAGATTTGTGATTTGAAATAGGCAAGCTGATAACTAGCCAGATTGTTCTGCAATTTAGTGGAGCCTGTTAGAATCAAAACGATTCTTCAGAGAGCTGGGGTTTATTTGAAGGGGGGGAAAAAACCCACTGCCTGTGAGTTAGTATTACGAAGCAGGTCTGCATTGAGTATGCAAATATTTTTTTCCTTTTTGAATCTTCTTGTTTCTCTGTGTTTTTGTACATCAGCCATGTACCTTGATATTGCTTTTAAAGACTTGTAACAAATTTCCAGGACTGCACACTGTAAAATTGGGGAATGTCGGTTTTCAGAATGTCTCAAATCTTAATTTGGTTTCTTTGTGCTTGTTCATTGTGATGATTTTTAATTCACTACATTATATTCTACAGGGTCTTTACTTATTCAGGCTCAGGGAGAAATCTGGCCCCAGTGCAGCTTCAGGCTTATGTATTGAAAGAGACTGTTGTCTGTAAAAACTGTTTAACCTGTAGATGTTGAGGGTATGTAGAGAGTGGGGGAGAAGATTGCAGGGAAAAAAAATGGTTTCATGGGTAAGCTAGTCAGACGAAAAGTGCCCTTGAGGATTGGATTCTGTTCCTCTTTCTGCCACAGAATTCCTATGTGATGCTAGGCAAGTAATTTAAACGAAACTTTTCCCAAGTGGTGACTAATTGATTTGAGTGCTCTGCAATTCTGGTTGCATAATTTGAGATACTAGGGGTTTATATGCAGAAATGCTGAGGGTTTGCAGCTGCAGCTGAAGTCGATTAGAGTCTGTGCCCTGAATGTATGGAATGTTTTTTGATACGGAGCATTTTGAAAATAGTATCTGAGACAAAATTGGCACCTGAGATTACTGAAAATTTTACTTTAGTCTGTGCCTCATTTTACAATCTATAAAAAAAGGAAAGTAATGCAAGCATGTCTCTTCAGATATTACAAAGGTGAATAATATTATTGATGGACTCTGATACCATTGTGATGGGCTTCTAAACAAATAACTGCGGCTTCTAAATGTGTTTGAACCATGTGCAGCTAAGAGCAGATGAGGCCACGCATGAACAAATGTGTGGAGAAAAATCCTGAATTGCTGCTCACGGGGTAAGCAGTCATCTTCTGTATATTGCATAAAGACAGAGTGGCAGGAGCAATGACAACAGCTTGTAGTTCTTTTCAGGAAACCACCGAGTTCTTCCCAAATCTCCTTTACCTGTTCAGAATACTCATTATTGTCTGTCGCATGTGTTATCTTGATCATATTTCTGTTATCCCTTAATTTGTAAACTGTAAGTTTATATTTCAGATTTAATTAAACTCAAATCTTATCTTTTAACAATCTCATTTTTTTTAACAATAGCTTCTCTTGCTACTCAAAAAAAAAAAAAAAAGGTACCATCTTCTCTCTTGATTGAAAGAACAAAAATAGAACTTGACCAAAATTTTTTTTCCTTTTGGGCTGTTTGCCAACAGCGTGCTCTTTGTCGGCATTGCCACAGGGTATACAGCTTCCACTACTGGCGTCTGCTTAAAGTTGGCTCAAGGTTTGTGTGGAACTAATTGGAAGAGAGGAGCTAGATGAGGAAACAGACTAGTTTCAGTCCCCTTCTTCCTTTGTTCCTGCTTCCTCAGTTTCTTCACCTTGCAGTAAATACTTATTTTATTTTGACCAGTGGTACATACTGTGACTGATTTTTTTCAGAAATAGTTTTGCAATATTTCTGCCACCACTGTTTTTTGTTTGGGTGTTTTCCTTCCAAAAAAAGACAAGTTGTGAGAGGAAAAAATTGCATCTGATGAAATCCTTTTTAATTTATTGGATTTGATTCCATGGCTGGGGTTATGAGACACAGGGAAATGCAGCTTTGGTTTATTATTGGTACTTGTAGGATTGTCAGTAGCAGAATGCTTTTTTCCATGTAGTAGCTTGTAGACTTGCAGTTTCAGTCCTTTCCTCTCTACCTTTGCAAACAGTTACCAACTAAATACATTCTTGCTTGTCAGTTGATCTTTCTAAAGTCTCTACTTTATAATTTGAAAATTTGGGAGAGAACCCATATTAGGCTTTATCTTCGCTTCATTTAAGTGCTGTGATCACAAAACATTTCCTGTAGCTTTTTCATTTGAAATACTCTACATTTGTCAGTGTTTCTACTTGAGGCAGTAGGACCACAGTTTTATCTTTTGACTTTCACTGTTATCTTCGATGCTGATAATCCTGTAATCCTGTGTTGAGAGGCAAGTAAATTGATTGGTAATAGCCACCATCTTCTGCAGTCAGTTGGCTGAAACAGATTTCTGGTAGCATAGTTAATGGGATGTAACCTGTGCCAAGTTTTTATTGCTGCTCACTCAACTGCTGAATCTTCTTTTTCACAGGCACAGAAAGAGGCATACTTTCCCCCTTTATTTTGGTCTTTTTTTTTTTTTTTCCTTTTGCAGTGTTTGTCTTGCTACCAGCTCTGCTCATCCAACTTTGTAGTTCCTGCGGTTGGCTGTTGCTCTCTGTCCTGCAATGTGTTCTTGCTTCCAGACTGAGGAGCTATCCTTAAAATAAAGGTGTCAGGAGAAAATTCCTCTTTCTCTGTTGTTCTGGCTTGTGATGTTGGGGAAATTAAAATGAGGATGGAGGAAGCAAGAGATCTCTTCAGCTGTCCAGCTCTAACTCTGCTGTTGTGACCTGAGAATAGGTCTCTGTGGGTGGATGAGAGATGATGGGAAGCAAATACCCTCCATACAACTGCTGCCTTTTAATATCAATGGCTGAAAAACTGACCTTACGTTTCCCCCTTTACTTATTTTTCTCAGGAACAGTGAGAATTTCTGTTTTACTTGTGACTTCAGAGGGAATATTGGGTAAGAGCTATTATTTTGCCTTTCTCAGCCTTCTGATGGTGGTGAGAGGCTATATAGCTTACCAGTAAAAAAAGCTTGTTTTTGCTGAATTTATTTTGTCTGTGTAAGGAGAGAAGCAGGCACATACATATGTTTGATACCCACTGCCTTTTGTAGGGATGAGACAGTGGGGTGTTGCACTTACCTAACTGAAGAGTGCTTAAAGTAGATTGGGAGAAGTGTTTACTTCACACTCATCTTCTCAGCTTTTCTTTCTTTTGTGCAGACTTGCCCTCTGTCTCTTCTAGACTTGTCTGGGTTTTCAGAGCGTATGGTTGAGCTGCAGCCTTGCCGTCAATATTGCTGTGAGAGCAGAAGCTCAGCACGTGCTGCCTCTACCAGCTGTTCCATAGGCTTCTTCTGCAGGGGAACGCCCCATTGTCAGGGTCTCCCAGTTTAGGTAAAGTCTGTCTTCTGCTTTTCTTCTGGCTCTTGCAGGCCAAGAGGGAGACAGTTTATGGATCAGTATGAATTACTCCCCTCCCCTGATGTAAACGATGCCTCCAAGGTAGTGTTGGAAGAGAAGAGCAGTAACTGCTTGCAGGGAACGGCTTTATGAAAAGCAGGGAAGTGATCTTTCTGCCTCTCACTTGGGCCTGTGTGGTTCAGTTCAGATGTTTTGATTTGAAAAACAGAGGGCAATTCAGGGAATAGTGTGGCACCGTGTGTAACAGAATCTGCCCAGAGCTGCCATAAATCTTAAGAAGTAATTATCTTCCTGAAGGATTATGTGGCTCAGTCTCACTAGAAATAATGTCAGATAGGCATTTTTAGTGACCATAATACCAGTTTTCCATACAAAATTGGTAGTGAATGGGAAGGGCTGTTTTCAAGTCATTGCCATTGCAAGTCATTGCATATATGTGGCTTTTTTTAATATGGGCATGATTTTTAAAATTTCATTTTATTTAGCTTTCAGTTGCTTATGAATTAATTTTCTGTGTGATTTTTAATTGATGGTTCCTAATACTAAACTTGGTTTCTTTATCCAGGTATCTTTTAACATCTGCTGGCTAATTTATGGCTCATACAGACTCTGGTAGTTTCTCTGAATAGTCTTTTGGGATGTTTGTGTCCCCTGCCTTCTGCCTGGGCCCTTTATCAGATTTGCCATGCTTTATGCCATCAAACTGTGAGTTGAGGTGGTCAAGCAATGCTCGTGCTTTCAAGTCACTTTGTTAGGAGTGTGATAACTCTTAGCAAAGTGGTAGGCCATAGTAATAGTAATAACCTTATTGGAGTTTAATGGAAATGTTTGTTAAGTTTTGTGCTGGGATGTGTCTTACAGAAATTTTGCTGATGCTGGCATCAGTACTACAGAGAGTGATGGAGGGCATTCCTATATCCTTTCAAGGAGGCTATGTACTAACTCAGCAGTGAATTACTATATAGGTAGTGGCATGTTACAACCTCCCTGAGGTCTTTTGAGTCCCGAGGTAGTAATAGCTCATTAAAATGGTAGTTAATGAGTATAAAGGGATCATTATGTGACTCTCCTACTTGATGGGTAGGGCTAAATCCTAACTAGTTCAGTAGAAGGTATTCTAAATAAAGAAGGAAGGAATTTGATAAATGCTGCTGGTAGTTCTTTATGAAGCTAGCTATTTAAAGCAATACATTTGAAAAAACACTCAAAGAAATACATTTTGAATAAATTAATACAGGTTTGTAAATGTATTTTAGGACATTCAGAGGTACTAGTATCCTATGTAATCTCTGCCTTACTGTGACATAGTCTAATGAAGCATCTTTGGTTAAAAATATGCAGCATTTTGCTGCTTCTGATCAGTTGGGTTTGAACTTTAAAAAAATATATATTCCCTAATTACTTAAATTTTGGTTTTTAAGATCTCAAGATCTCAAGATTTGTAGATATTTTCTGTTCTTTATGCCAAAAATAGATGGTGGAACGATTTCTTCTTGAGGGACGAGGAAAGTAATGTTACTCTAGTATGATTTTGTTGGTGGAAAACATAACCACCTCAAACGTGAGACCTTCTTTTTATGCCTTTCATTTAACTATGGTTACTTTCTGGAGGAAGGTATTAAGGATTTATCCAAACAGAACAATGTAGGTTTTGTAGCAGTGAGATGAAAGACCTCTTGTTCTTAGTAAATGCTTCATGTCTTCTTCCAGGCTCTAGAAGGACAAACAAACAAATGAAAGACAGCAGACTTGGGTATACCTAGATTTCAAAGCTCAAGTTCAGTGAACAGGGCTATTTTTAGGTGTTATTAAACTAAGAAAAATAACATTGCTTGTACAGAATGATTCCTTTAGAAATATTATTGTATGTACAGAACCATAGAATGGTTTGGGCTGGAAAGGACCTTAGAGATCATCTAGTTCCAATCCCCCTGCCATGGGTAGGGACACCTCCCACCAGACCAGGTTGCTCAAAGACTCATCCAGCCTGGCCTTGAAGAAGGTAGGTAAACTACAGGAAAAGGAGGATGGAGGCAAATATAAGATATATTAAATAAATATGTTTATAAAAATGTACAAGTATATAGTAAACGTATAGTAAATATGTATTATTTTGAGAGAGGTGCTCCTGCTTTCTATCGTACATGTAGAAATTACAAATGCTGTGCCTGGATATGGTTTACTACAGCGGCTGTACCGTATCCTCATTTAGGTGTTTTTGTTGCAAAAATTAAGTATGTATTTATAATAAACCAAATACAGAACATTTTAAAAGTAATAGTTTAATTTTTAAAAAGTTTTAATTATATTCATAGAAATTCCTGCTTGCTTTTGTTGTTCAATTTAGTCCTTATTTCACTTGACATTCTCAAGGAACCTTGCTGATCATATCTGTTCTGTGTTAACTTTCAAGGCTAGAGCTGATAATGGATGGAGAACGTATTCTAAACTCAGATTTCCAACCCAAACCATTCTATGATTCTATGATTATGTGGATGACATATTAGTGATCATCTACTACAGTTTGACTGTTTTAGTAGTTCAGAGTAAATGCTATATAACAGGAAAAATAAGCCTGATGTCTAGCAGTCCAAGTCATGGAGCCAGTGCCCCATGGGACTTCAAACTTACAGCAAAGAAGTGCTTACTGCTACCTCTTGATATTTGCCACTCCTTTCGAGGCCCTTTTGGGTTTTGTGAAAATCTCATTGACTTTTCCAGCATGGGTGTCTGTCAATTTCAGTGTGGCAAGAACACTCTCTCAGCCAGGATCTTTTAAACTACATAAAGAGATGCAGTAAATCCAGTTGGAATATTTTCAGAATAATTGTTAAATTGATCATCAAAAGGATATTTAAATTTTAAAATGTAGGACTGTTAGTCACCTACTGTATGCTGCTGTGACAGAACTGGTTAAATCTAAGTCACTCCTGATAAATGTATGCAAGACCTGCTTGTAAAGGAGAATTCAGCAGTCTGCTTACAGCGATACACTAGTGATGCGTCTAGAAGTTTTCTTGGTACCTGACCTGAATCTGCCTGTGCTGCTATCTGGCTGTTACTGCTTAGCCCTGATAGATCAAACAAATTATGCAATTATGCTGTTGTTCTTTACAGATACCTTTTATGTATTTGAAGATATTTCCTTGTGTCAACTGCCTTTTCTTTATGCTTAAGTCACTCTTGTTCTTTCAGTTTCTCTGAACAAGTCACTATTTTTTCTCTTAGACCTCTTATTATTCAGATTTTTTTGCTTATCTTCCAAACAGGCTTATAGCTTTCTTTAACCGCATTGTTTGAACTGTATGCAGCAATCTGCTGAGGTCATACAATTGCTGCATGAAATGGCACGGTTG